>JBBGZY010001168.1:495000-952500 GCA_037952925.1 Lithobates clamitans
GCTAATGACAAGGAGGAAAAATTGGTGAAGTGATAAAAAAAAAGTGTATTTGTATCACCAATAAGGATAGAAAAAATCCCAATATGTGACGAAATAAACACAACAATGATTGGTTACCTCCTTATTATCAAGGTATCCCCATCAGGCGTGTATAGGATAGTAGTAATTGGGCATGATAAGTGTAGCAAACACTATATACCTATTAACCACTTCAATACAGGGCACTTAGACACCCTCCTGCCCAGACCAATTTTCAGCTTTCAGTGCTGTTGCAGTTTGAATGACAATTCAGCAGTCATGCTACACTGTACCCAAACTAAATTTTTATCATTTTGTTCCCACAAATAGCGCTTTCTTTTGGTAGTATTTGATCACCTCTGCGGTTTTTATTTTTTGCTAAACAAATAAAAAAAGACCGAAAATTTTGAAAAAAATAAGTTTTGCTTTTGTTTCTGTTAAAAAAAATTTGTAAATAAGTAAGTTTTCTCTTTTCACTGATGGGCACTGATAAGGCGGCACTGACACGGCGGCACCAATGAACGGGCACTGACGATGGGCACTGATATGCGGCACTGGGCACTGGTAGGCGGCACTGATGGGTGGCACTGATATGCAGCACTGATGGGCATTGATAGGCGGCACTGATGGGCACTCATGGGTGGCACTGATAGGCGACATTGATGGGCACTGAAAGGCGGCACTGATACGTGGCACTGATGGGCACTGATACGCAGAACTGATATGCGGCATTGATAGGCATCCCTGGTGGCACTGGCAGTGGTAGGCATTGGAGTGGGCACTGATTGGCAGCTGCCTGGGCACATATTGGTATTTCCCTGGGGGTCTAGGGGGCATACCTGGTGGTCCATATATATACATGTGTGTGTGTGTGTGTGTGTGTGTGTGTGTATGTATGTGTGTGTGTGTGTGTGTGTGTATGTATATATATATATATATATATATATATATATATATATATATATATATATCTAGTGGGGACGGAAAGTATTCGGACCCCCTTAAATTTTTCACTCTTCGTTATATCGCAGACATTTTCTAAGATCATTTAAGTTCATTTTTTTTCCTCATTAATGTACACACAGCACCCCATATTGACAGAAAAACACAGAATTGTTGACATTTTTGCAGATTTATTAAAAAAGGAAAACCTGAAATATCACATGGTCCTAAGTATTCAGACCCTTTGCTCAGTATTTAGTAGAAGCACCCTTTTGATCTAATACAGCCATGAGTCTTTTTGGGAAAGATGCAACAAGTTTTTCACACCTGGATTTGGGAATCCTCTGCCATTCCTCCTTGTAGATCCTCTCCAGTTCTGTCAGGTTGGATGGTAAACGTTGGTGGACAGCCATTTTTAGGTCTCTCCAGGGATGCTCAATTGGGTTTAAGTTAGGGCTCTGGCTGGGCCATTCAAGAACAGTCACGGAGTTGTTGTGAAGCCACTCCTTCGTTATTTTAGCTGTGTGCTTAGGGTCATTGTCTTGTTGGAAGGTAAACCTTCAGCCCAGTCTGAGGTCCTGAGCACTCTGGAGAAGGTTTTTGTCCAAGATATCCCTGTACTTGGCCGCATTCATCTTTCCCTCGATTGCAACCAGTCGTCCTGTCCCTGAAGCTGAAAAACACCCCCACAGCATGATGCTGCCACCACCATGCTTCACTGTTGGGACTGTATTGGACAGGTGATGAGCAGTGCCTGGCTTTCTCCACACATACCGCTTATGCCCCGTACACACGGTCGGATTTTCCGACGGAAAATGTGTGATAGGACCTTGTTGTCGGAAATTCCGACCGTGTGTAGGCTCCATCACACATTTTCCATCGGATTTTCCGACACACAAAGTTTGAGAGCAGGCTATAAAATTTTCCGACAACAAAATCCGTTGTGGGAAATTCCGATCGTGTGTACACAAATCCGACGGACAAAGTGCCACGCATGCTCAGAATAAATAAAGAGATGAAAGCTATTGGCCACTGCCCCGTTTATAGTCCCGACGTACGTGTTTTACGTCACCACGTTTAGAACGATCGGATTTTCCAACAACTTTGTGTGACCGTGTGTATGCAAGACAAGTTTGAGCCAACATCCGTCGGAAAAAATCCTAGGATTTTGTTGTCGGAATGTCCGAACAAAGTCCGACCGTGTGTACGGGGCATTAGAATTAAGGCCAAAAAGTTCTATCTTGGTCTCATCAGACCAGAGAATCTTATTTCTCACCATCTTGGAGTCCTCTTGGAGACTTTCTACAACTTTCTCCCGTCTCCCGACTGCATCTCTGGAGCTCAGCCACAGTGATCTTTGGGTTCTTCTTTACCTCTCTCACCAAGGCTCTTCTCCCCCGATAGCTCAGTTTGGCCGGACGGCCAGCTCTAGGAAGGGTTCTGGTCGTCCCAAACGTCTTCCATTTAAGGATTATGGAGGCCACTGTGCTCTTAGAAACCTTAAGTGCAGCAGAATTTTTTTTTGTAACCTTGGCCAGATCTGTGCCTTGCCACAATTCTGTCTCTGAGCTCTTCAGGCAGTTCCTTTGACCTCATGATTCTCATTTGCTCTGACATGCACTGTGAGCTGTAAGGTCTTATATAGACAGGTGTGTGGCTTTCCTAATCAAGTCCAATCAGTATAATCAAACACAGCTGGACTCAAATGAAGGTGTTAGAACCATCTTAAGGATGATCAGAAGAAATGGCCGGCACCTGAGTTAAATATGAGTTCACAGCAAAGGGTCTGAATACTTAGGACCATGTGATATTTCAGTTTTTCTTTTTTAATAAATCTGCAAAAATGTCAACAATTCTGTGTTTTTCTGTCAATATGGGGTGCTGTGTGTACATTAATGAGGAAAAAAATGAACATAAAAGATTTTAGCAAATGGCTGCAATATAACAAAGAGTGAAAAATTTAAGGGGGTCTGAATACTTTCTGTCCCCACTGTATATGTATAACAACTTTCAGCCCATGTTTTTTACTTTCAGCAACTGTGGACCGGGTATTTGTTTAATAGGGATATAGTGTTTGCTACACTTATTATGCCCCATTACTACTATCCTATACACACCTGATTGGTTACCGCCTTACCACCCCTTCCTCCCTTTTCATTTTTCCAATTTTTTACATTTTTTTGTTATCATTCATTGATCCATTTTTATCTCCAGATACCTACCTGCGCCTCTCCGGGGGAAGCGAGAATTACCTCGCGAGACTCGTAGAGATCAGTCACGCAGCAGTTCTAGATCTATTGGGGTATCTGTATGGTGCCTTCAGGTCCCGCATATCAATTTCTTTTTTCATATGAACTCCTATGCAGCAATATTCATGTTCATGATTTATGTCTTCTTTATTATTGTGTTACACATGTTTTTAAATGTATGATAATACATTTTTCATATTTTTACATCTACTGTCTGAGGTGTGACTCTTTAAAGATCCTGTGGGCAAAATGTTTTTTTCTGCGTTGTACAATCAATGTCCTTAGTCTGCTGGTCTTCAGCAAGCTGTTTACTGGTTTTCTCGTGCATCATCTTTAGAAAAGGCTTCCTTCTGGGACGACAGCCATGCCGACCAATTTGATGCAGCGTGCTGTGTATGGTCTGAGCACTGACAGACTGACCCCCCCACCCCTTCAACCAATGATGCTGAGCACATGCACTCAACTTCTTTGGTCGACCATGGCGATATTTTTATAAATATATATAAATATAATATAATTATACGGAGCTCCAGGAGTACAGCTATCGATACGCTCCCGGTGATCTGATGGTAGGGGATGCTGCAGCAGCTCTGCCCACCTCTCGCCCTCTGCTGTTCATTCACAGAAGCCTTGGTATTTTGAGTTCACATAATACCAAGCACTCTGCGATTGGACAGGGGTAGGTGTAGGCACAGTGTGGACTCAGCAGATGCAGTAGCTGAGACCAGAAGATCTCAATTGGAGTGCCAGCAGTAAAGCGATAGGAATGTTCCCAATGCTTAGTAAAAAAAAAAATTGTAATTTAAAGAGAGCATCCATGAAGTGGCATGCACCTCATTGGACCTAACCCCTAGTAATCCATTGTACAAAGTGTCTGACTTATTGGAGTTCAGCTTTAATAGTTATGTGGATGACCGCAAAAGCGGTTAAATGACAGATTTATTGATCTACAGATAAATATGGAAGCCGAAAAAATGTAGCATCTGTTTTTTGTAAGAATTTGAAATTCTACTTCTTTTTTTCTTTTTTTTCTTCTCACTTTGTAGGCAGTTGATCCTAAGTCTGTAGCTCTAGTGACTTTGGGCTCCTCAAAAGATATTTTATTTGAAGGTGGGCCTAAACCATGGGTACTCGAACCCCTGAAATTTTTTAGGAACCTATCTACTGAAGACACAGAAGGCACTGGCCTGTTTCATCTAGATCCCCCTTTGTCTCGTAATCATTTTCAGCATTGGGCTAGAGCGGTTTGCAGGGACCTCGGTGAGCAGGTACGTGTGGCACCATATATATTATTCTTTCATGTGGATTCTTTTTTGTTTGATATGTTATACAACAAAACAGGCTTTTAAAGGGTGTAAAATTTGACAGGGAATGTGTGAAGAACAGTCTGATTATTTTTCCCGTGACAAGTGATGCATTGTTCACTCTGACATGTTCAGTTAAACTAGTTTGTTTTAGTAGTGATGTGTAGGAAATTATAATCACTGCCTCATAACCAGTTTAAAAAACATTTACAAAAAAGGTGTGGTGTTTTTTTTTTTTTTTTTTTTTTTTTTTTTCCCCTGCTAGGTAATTTCCTTGTCTGTAGGGAATCACCCGACAGAAACCAACCTATTTCCATCAGTAGAGAATGTTGAAGTGAAGCTGGCCTGTTCCCCTCTCTCGCGTTTCACTGTTACTCCTGTGTATAAACATTCCCATAAGGATCTTATCTGTCCTCTGATGCATCAAGACAAACAAGTGGTAAGCACTGTTCTGTACTGTAGTGTTAAATGTGAAAAGTCATTTATGAATTTAATTACAGCTTTGCTGACTGGAAATCAGACTTCATAATTCGTTTAAAGTTAAAGTTTAAAGTAGCTTTCTATTAAAGTGAAGCTGTAACCAGACTATGAACATTAATATTTTTAGGTATTTTTAACAATCTCAACAGAGCTTTAAAAAACCCATCACTGACCTCTCTAGCTGCGTGTAGTGTGAAGTAATTCTCAAAGATCATAAGAACTCTAAGGTTTAGTTTAAAGGCCTATTTACACCAGAACATAGTGTGGCAAAGGTGTATTCTGTGCGCGTTTTCCCTGCTGCACCTACACGTGATGCCCTTGTGAGACACGTGCAGGTGCCAAATAATTGTTGATGGCATACCAAAAGCAGTGCATTTATGGTCACCAAACCACATGGTACCGCAGTACCACATGGTTTGGATCAGTGTGATCTTAAAAAGTAGCGCTTTCCTGTGCGTGTTGCAGCCCATTCAAATGAACAGGCTATCATGACCAGACCGTGTTTGTAAAGGTAACATTTTTTTTACCTTCATGCATTCTCTGCATTAAGGTAAACTTTTCAAAAGTGCCCCTCAAGCATTTAGCTGAGCTCAATGTCAATCCAGCTCTGTGTTCGTTTACAGCAATTGGGAAAAGAGGGAGGAGCCAAGAGCGCTGGTGGTGGACCACAGAAGAGGAGGTTTGGAGCCGATCTGTGCAAAACTATTGCACAGAGCAGATAAGAATTTAAAAAAAAAAGCCTTTACAATCCTTTTAATATGTGCAGTCTGGGCACAGGTACGCTTTGACGATATTTAGTTTACATGTACATTTTTGTAGAAAGGCCAAAACATTAAATGTCCCCTAAATAGATGCTGTAAGTCATTCCTTTTACCAGTCAGTTGTTTGGGGAGGGGGGGGGGGGTGGGAATTGAAGAAATAGTGTGAATTTGTATCTCATCTTAAGACCTCCTATTTCTGTAACTTTTGGTAAAACTTTGTCTTGCTCGGTTTTTATACCTCATAATCTTGTGCAATGCAAGTACTTGTTAAATCACTGTAATGAAATGTAACAGGTGAATCAAGTATAACACATTTGTCGTCTTCTTCTCAGATTCCAGTTTCCAACTACCAAAACCAGTTGGTACAGTTATCAGCTTATGACAGTCATGGAACTAAGTTTGATAATTTCAGCTCCTTGGCCATTGACTGGGAATCTTCCAAGATTCAGTTGGCCAGTTTTGATTCTGACAAACCCATGTCCTACTTTGAGAAAGAAGATGCCAATGGTCAGAGGAAACTCCATGGTATGTGGGAATACTTCTTCTATGAGTGCATGCTGATTTTTTTTTTTTTCTGCCAATGAAATTTCATACTATGAACTTTATTTTCTAAATATGAAAACATCTTGCACTTGACTAAAGTTCATATTTTTATCTTGTGTTTAAGAGAAATGGTGGGTTAAATTATACTCTTTTTGGTACAGTTTTTTTTTTTTTTTTTCAAATATATATTTTATTAGTTTTCAATAGAAAAGAGAGGGGCAGAGCCCACAACATACCAAAGTGGTATATAACAAAAGGGGGGTCGCAGCCTCCCGACATTGCATTATAGTAGTGCATGTAATACATCAAGGCATGTAGCATTATCATATCTTTAAATATATATGTATATGGGTATCTTTGTTTCTCTGAGTTAGAATCCTAGTATGATATGAGAGTATAAATACCGTAGTCAGGAGGCAGCCACCAGGGAAAAAAAAAAAGAGAGATAGGGGGGAAAAGAAGTAAGGAGAAGAGACGAGAGAGGGGGGGTAACACAAGGGGGGGGGGGGGTATTAGGCGTTCAGATACGTGAATCTCTGTTTACGATGATTACTGTAGGTTGTCGATCGGTATGAAATGGTAGAGTTTTAGCTCCTAAGGAGAGATTTACCCTCTTCTGAATACTTGAATATATTCCAATGAGTCCATGTTTTACGATAGGTTTCCTGTCTATCTTGAGCTGTCATTATAAAGTCTTCCATTTGATTTATGTCTTCTACTTTTCTCAACCACATTGCTGTGGTTGGTGGGGATTGCTGTTTCCACAACATGGGAATACAGGATTTGGCCGCATTTGTTAAGTGTCTCAGTAGAGATTTCTTATAAGTTTTGATTGGTATGGAAGAAATGTGGAGTAGAAAAAATGCCGGGTCATTTGGGATTTGGAAGTCAGTGAATTTTTGGGAAATGGTACGAACTGCAGTCCAGAAAGTTGTCAACATAGGACATGACCAAAACATGTGTAGAAGCGTTCCCTCTTCCTGGTGACAACGCCAGCAATACTTTGAAGTGTCAGGAAAAATGATATGTAATCGACTTGGTGTTAGGTACCACCTTGTCAGGATCCTATAATTTGTCTCTTGGACCTTAGTGCATATTGAGGACTTAAGGGAGAGGCTAATCATGTTTTGTTTCTGGACTGTCGTAAAAGTGCGTTGGAGGTCTGTTTCCCACTTCATAATGCATGGTAATCTGGGTGGCTGGGGTGGGGTGTTCAATAGGCTGTACATCTTGGATAGGGTCTGCGGCAATGGCTCTGTGTCTTTACAACATTCTTCAAATGTGGTCAAAGGCCTGGTGTAACTTTGAGGGTTTGGGAAGGTCTGGAGAAAGTGGTGAATTCGTGCTGCATCCCAAAACAGAAGTTTAAACGGACCTACTGGGTCCATTAGTTCTGATATGGAGGGCCATTTATTTTGTTGCACAAATTGTGACGCTAAAACACAATTGGATCTTCTCAAGGTCTGAAATTGCGAGGAGGAGAGTCCAGGAAAGAACTTGGGGTTACCTAGAATCGGGGTTAAAGGTGATGTTTTGGTAGTTAGAGAGGTGTGTAAGGTAGCTTTAATGCACTGTCTTATGGTGTTTCCGATGATAGGGTGAGATTTCAATTCTGCAGGGAGAGAGTCACTACACCATATCGCAGATCGTAGGGGTATAGTGGTTTGGTGTTGTTCTAATTGTGCCCACAACTTATAGTCCCTATGACGGCACCAATCGAGAACTCTACCTAGGTGAGTAGCTTGGTAGTATTTCCTTACGTCTGGTAGCGCTAGGCCGCCACAATGTTTTGGTGTGCATAGTTGAGATCTTGGGATGCGAGGCTTTTTATGAGCCCAAACAAAATGGGTGAAAAGGGCTTGTACTTGTTTGAAATATATGGGAGGTATCTTAATCGGTAGGGCCTGGAAGAGGTATAAAAATTTTGGGAGTATACTCATTTTGAGTAAATTGCACCTCCCAAACCAGGAGTGTAACCCTTCATTCCAATTTTCTAGCAATTTCCTGGTCTTAGCTAGGAGGGGGGGGAAGTTGCTCTCATAGATGTGAGACAGATCTGGTGGTATTTTCGTGCCTAAATAAGTCAGGGCAGAAGACGTCCATTTGAATTTAAAATTTGATTGTAAATTTAGAAGAATATGGGCCTGTAGTGATATCCCCATTGCTTCCGATTTGGAAAAATTTATTTTAAGGTTTGATACTTTCCCGTATGTCTCGAATTCTGCGAGTAGATTCGGTAGGGACACTCCTGGGTTGGTTAGCGAAAAGAGCAGGTCGTCTGCATAGGCCGAGATCTTATGTTGCATGGGACCAATTGTTAACCCCTGAATGTCGGGGTTCAATCTAATTTTGGATAGAAAGGGTTCCAGGGAGAGAGCAAATAGGAGCGGGGAAAGTGGGCATCCCTGTCTCGTCCCATTTGTTATTGGGAAGGGGTCCGATAGGACTCCGTTGGCCTTTACTCGGGCTGTTGGGTTTGAATATATTCTGGCTATTCGGCTGAGCATCACCTCCCCCAGGCCAATGTGTCTGAGCACCGCAAACATAAATGGCCAGCTTACTCGGTCAAACGCTTTTTCAGCGTCTGTATTGAGAAAAATACATGGGATTTTCTGAGACTTAGCGACATAAAGTAGATTTAGCACCTTTGTAGTGCTATCTCTGGCCTCCCGAGATGGGATGAAGCCTACCTGGTCTAGGTGTATGATTTGCTGGAGGTGCTGCGCTAGCCGAACAGCCAGGATTTTAGTGAATATCTTTAAGTCAAGATTTAGTAATGATATGGGTCTGTAACTGCTACATGCTGCCGGGTCTTTTCCTTCCTTGTGAATTACTGAAATATGAGCACCTAGTGTTTCTCTAGCAAATGCTCCGTCAACACCGACTCTGTTGAATAGTGTAACTAAACGGGGTCCTAGTATCGGGAGAAGAGTTTTATAATATTGTAGTGTATAACCGTCTGGGCCCGGGGCTTTACCTGGCTTCATTGTCCCTATAGCTTTTTGGATTTCTATCAAAGTTATAGGGGAGTCTAAATCTTCCTTAATTTCCTGGGTAAGGGATGACATTTGAGATGATGTGATGTAGTTCTCTATCTCAGACAAGGGGGAAACTACTTGTGGCAGGTTGTATAGATTGGAGTAAAAATGGTTAAACTCTTTTGTGATTAGTGCTGGTAGGACTTCTTTTTTCCCTCTCGTCGTGACGATATGTGGGATGTATGTAGATGATTTGTGGTCTCTAACCATCTTTGCTAAAAGTTTCCCACACTTATCTCCTGACTCATATGTCTGTTTGCGACAAAACTGTAAGGCCGCTTTAGCTCTATAAAGTAAGAGATCAGTGATTTGTCGTCTGAGAACTGTCAGTGCAGTTTCCGAGGACTGCGTGGGGGCATGTTTGTGTCTGGCTTCAGAAATATTGAGATCCTCTAGAAGTTGGGATAGTTGTTTATTTCTTTCTCGCTTAATTCTTGCACCATGTGTTATGAGGATTCCTCTGATAACTACTTTGTGGGCTTCCCACAAAATCCCAGGGTCACAGTCTGGTTGGTCGTTTTCCTGAAAGTATAAATTTAGCGCTCTGGTCACGTCTGTCAGCACTTCTGGGTCTTGCAAGAGACTTTCATTAAGACGCCAGAAACGGTGTCTGGGAGAAGAAATGTCCGACAAAGTGTAGGTCAGGAAGATAGGCGCATGGTCAGACCACGTTCTATTGCCTATGGAAGTCTGTTCTACTGCATGTAGCTGACTGTGTGGGATCAAGAAATAATCTATTCTGGTATATACCTGGTGCAAGTGTGAATAAAATGTGTAGTCGCGTTCTCCCGAGTGCTGTAAGCGCCAGGTATCGATTAATTGTGATTTGTGTAACGTTTTTGCTATTTTTTTGAGTTGATTTGGTTGGATCGAAGATTTACCAGTCGAGGTGTCTACAGATGGGATCAATGGGGTGTTAAAGTCTCCTCCCATAATTAGCTGTCCTTCCTTAAAGTCGTCCAGTTTCTCCAAAGTGTCTCGGATAAATTTGGCCTGCTGCTCATTAGGGGCATATAGTGCTGCTAGCGTTACTTTTACAGTACCTATGAGGCCTTTAAGGAAAACATATCTTCCTGATGGGTCTATTATAGAGCTTAGAAGGTGCCATGGGGTTTTACTGGATATTAACCACTTCAGCCCCGCTCACTGTATATATACGTCATTTTTTTGAAGATGGATATCTCGGTAACGGCAGCAGCTGCTGCCACAACCGAGATATCCATCTTTACAGTGAGCGATTCTGTAAACGATAATGGTGGTCTCAGCGGCGGGTTCGCCGCGAGATCACCGTTATCGGCGGCGGGAGAGGTGCCACCCCCCCTCCCGCCGCTCTCCCGCACCCTCCGCCGCTTACCGGAACCGTCGGTAACGGCGGAGGAGATCGGGACCTGTCACCGCTGAGGTACTGAGACGAGTGAGGCCAAGATGGCCCCCACCCGTCTCTATACCATGTGACGGCCGGAGCGACGTCATTACGACGGCTCCGCCCACTGTCTTAAAGGCACAAATTTTTTAAATGTAATTTTTCAAACGACTTTTTTTTTTTTTTTTTTTTTTTTTTGCATTTTAGTCTAAATATGAGATCTGAGGACTTTTTGACCCCAGATCTCATATTTAAGAGGACCTGTCATGCTTTTTTCTATTACAAGGGATGTTTACATTCCTTGTAATATAAATAAAAGTGATCCAAATTTTTTTTTTTTTAAAAACAGTGAAAAAATAAATAAAATAAAATAAAATAAATAATAAAAACAAAAAAAAAATTTTTTTAAAGCGCCCTGTCCCGACGAGCTCGCACGCAGAAGCAAACGCATACGTGAGTAGCGCCCGCATATGAAAACGGTGGTCAAACCACACATGTGAGGTATCGCCGCGACCGGTAGAGTGAGAGCAATAATTCTAGCCCTAGACCTCCTCTGTAACGCAAAACATGCAATCTGTAGAATTTTTTAAACGTCGCCTATGGAGATTTTTAAGGGTAAAAGTTTGACGCTATTCCACGAGCGGGCGCAATTTTGAAGCGTGACATGTTGGGTATCAATTTACTTGGCGTAACATTATATTTCACAATATAAAAAAAAATTGGGCTAACTTTACTGTTGTCTTATTTTTTTTTTCAAAAAAGTGAATTTTTTCCAAAAAAAGTGCGCTTAGAAGACCGCTGCGCAAATACGGTGCAAAAAAAAGTATTGCAATGACCGCTATTGTATTCTCTAGGATGTTAGAAAAAAAACAATATATAATGTTTGGGGGTTCTAAGTAATTTTCTAGCAAAAAAACCTGTTTTAAACTTGTAAACACCTAAAATCCAAAACGAGGCTGGTCTTTAAGTGGTTAATATGGACACTCCTTTGGATTTGGCAGTCGGGTTTGTAGAGTGATAAGTCATCGGGAATAGTTTACATTGTAAATACGGTAATTTGTTCGTTTTAAAGTGCGTCTCTTGAATAAAGGCTATGTCTGTGCGAGTCCGCTTCAGGTCATCTATCAGTATGCGTCTCTTCTCAGGCGTATTAAGCCCCTTTGCATTGAGAGACATCACTTTGATATTATTGAATGCCATGCTGTTACGGGACAGGAAGGGAGGGAAGGGTAGGTTCAGGTATGAGGGAGAAAAAAAAAAAAAAAAAAGGGGGGGGGGGAGTAGAGAAAGAGAAGTAAGTAAAGGAAGAAGATACTTAGTAGAGGGATACGAGGTAGAGGCAAGGCCTAATGTCTCGCCAAACTCGACTCCCTTTTATGTTTCTGGTATTGTCCTTTGCATAAGACTCCCAGGGGGCAGAGTTGCGCCCTCTAAGAGGATATGCTGACCTAATTGGGAGAGGGATAGGACACGGCTCAAAAGGTGAGTCTCCCATCCTCTCTCCCATCCCAGCACATCTGGAATGCATAGAAAGAATATTTTGTATAACTTTATAAGTAAAATAATAAACCAACAATAACATAACTTGAATGGGTATGTATTTGCGAACCTCATGTGCTAGTTTGAGCACCACCCCCTACTTCTCTTACTGAGTGTACATTCTGCTATTCTCAAGAGCATTCTGAGAAGTGGACCCTTTACTGTGGTGTCAGGTCATGTTTAGCGAAGTAGCACATCTCCAAAACTCGGCATCTCAGCAAGTGTGGTATGATAAAACTGAAAACCCAACAGCTTAACAGATATATTTAAACCGAACATAACAATACCGTGCACCCCACTTCAAAAATGATGGCATGTCTTTCAAACCTAGTTAGTATGTCTTTAGATCAGTCTCGCCGGGCACCACCAAACAGGAATTAACAGATCCGTCAGGTAATGTATCTGGGCAAGGCTCTATGGTATGCGGCTTCAGCTGATTTCCACGAAAGGAGAAGGTATAAAACACTCCACACTTGACGTCTCCACTATCCCATCTCCTGTTTCTGTAGTGTGTCCTCTGATAAAGGTTTCCAGGGTAGTATCTGGAGTAGCCGTGAATTATCTGTTAAAGTGGATGGATAGAAACCCCTGAGGTTTCCATTCTAGAGAGTACCTGTGGTTGAGAGAGATTTCCTGAGTATATACCTTCTCTTTCTCCAGTTTACAAATTATATTGACCGCTTTAAGTGCATCATGCGGGTTAATCATGAGTGGTCACTGCACTGATAAGGACGGAAGTCTTGCTAATTGGTGCAAAGAGTGACCTCTTCCTTTATGCAGTAGAGTTCAGGAAATTCCTATTCCGTCCGATAATACAGAGGGGCAAGTGATGTCGGGTGAACGGCATTAGTAGTCTAAGCAAAAACAAGGCAAATATCACCACTTTGGGCATTATGCAACCTGAACCAAATTTGTCTTAAGGGATGTATACTTCAAGACTCACGTGCATCTTCTTGTGATGGTGCTCTGGGTCGGCGACGATTCCTCTGTTGTCTGGGCGGCAGGTTCCCCTCTAGTCTCGGTGTATTCATGCGTCCTGGTGGTCGCTGCAGGGGGGCGAGCCAGTTGGGCACATCAATAGGATCCGTGTCAAGGAAGGAGAACAGGGCTGGCAAAGCATCTGGTTTACGTAATGTGAAGAATCTCTGTTCCTTCCTGAATGTAACCGAAAGGGGATATCCCCAGCGATAAGTGGCTCCTCTGTGCCGGGCTAGATCCAGTAAAGGTTTCATGATCGCTCGTCTCTGCAAGGTAGCGCGGGAGAGGTCAGGAAATATTTTAATAGTCACACCATCTAGTTCTGGGTCTTCTGCTTCCCAGGCTTTGCGTAGAATTTGTTCCTTGTGCGTATAGTGGTGCAATCTACAGATTACATCGCGCGGTCTCAAAGGATCAGTTGGTTTAGGGCCCAATGTTCGGTGAATCCTATCGATTTCCACTCGGTCTGGAAGATCTACGCCGGGTATGTTGCGGAAAATGGCAACCGCTGTATCCGCCAGGTCCTCAGGACCAGTAGCCTCCGGGAGTCCCCGAATCCGCAGGTTATTTCTGCGGCTTCGGTCCTCCATCTCTTCCATGTGGAGCTGTTGGTCTTGCAGGGTTTCTGCCTGAGTGTCCTGGACCCCTTCTACAGCCGCCACTCTCCGCTCCAGGGCCGCCAGGGAGGACTCTCCCGTCTCAACCCTGGTGGTGAGTGCTTGGACCTCCGCCTTCATCACGCTCATTTCTTTGCGGTGAGCGGTTTCCACTGTCTCAATGAGGGCCGCTATATCTGCCTTAGTGGGGAGTGCTTGCAGGAGCGAGCGCAGCTCCGCTGCCATTCCGAGAGATCGTGAGGGGGGTTGTGACGGCTCACCATAGTCGGAGCGAAGATCCGCAGGGAAGCCCGTACAGGTGCCAGTCCACAGCGCCTCCATGTCAGTCGATGGGGAGTTTTGTGGAGTCTGTCTCTCAGTATGCTCACCATGCACTGACGCCATTTTAATTTCCGGGGAACCGAGCAAGGAGAGACGAAAAAGTCGTTCAATTTCGCCCGATGTCGGAGGTTGAGGAGTAGATTTAGGTGGTTTGTTGGTTTTCTTTGCTGTCTTCTTTCTGGAGGAGTACATATTCTGAATAATGGACTGAAATAGCTGGGATAGAGGAGAGACGGACGGGAGCTCAGCTAAAACACGTCTCTAGTCAGCCATGTCCAGGCCACGCCCCCGAGGTTGCAATTTTAATACTTGTCACAGGATAAAGATAGTCTGTCCATCCTTGGGGGTCACGGTCCAGCTGGCCAGAGTGATCCAGCCTCCGGGGGTGGCTGAACGGTCGCAGAGGAGTCAGTATGGTGAGCTCCGGGTGTAGCAAGATGGCCGCCGTGCACTGGGCCGGAGCTGCTATTCCACCTGCAAGCCGCAAGGGGTATCAATGAGTGCCACAGGTGGCAGATGTGCTCCTGGTAGTGTCCTTGAGAAAGGCCGTGTAAAGGACCGTCTGGGAGCTCAGAATTAAGCTTTGATTCCGTGGCTGGGTGTAGCAAGATGGCCGCCGCTAGGCCTGAGCTTAGGATCTTACAGGCAGCTCAGGTAAGCAGTCTCTGTTGAGCTGGGAAGCTCACCAGGCCCCAGCAGAAGTGTGGATGGGTGGCAGGGCAGGAGGGGGCAGAGGATCCACACCCCTGGGTACGAGCAGGCCGGCCGCGGCACCCCTCCGGCGGGCAGATGGCTTAGGAAACTCCGGTGCTTCACAGGCCTCACTAGGCCGCGCCGAATCGCGGCCGCCACGGGCGTCCCCGGTAGCCGGACGGACCTCCGGACTATGCTGGGCAGGTGGATGAGTAGGCAGGTGTGGATGGGGAGCCGTCCCTTACCTCCAGTCCGGCCGGGATCGGTTCTCCCCAGAGTGTCCCAGGCCGGCAAGATGGCGGCGGCCGCAGGATCGTGGAGGCAGCCTTGCTGAGACGAATCCAGGCAGAAGAATTCTGCAATATTGGTCCAGGGAAAGGCAGGGGACCTAGGGGAACAGGCTGGCAACGTTTCAGCTTGTTTTGCCAAAGGAGATGCACGGATGGCAGAGGATTCTAAATAGGGTACCCGGAGCTCCCCAGAACACGTCCGCCAGCTCTCACATCCGGACACGCCCCCCCAGTTTTTTTTATTTCAGTTATTAGTGTACCTCTGGGGTGGTAAGACTTGGTGGTCCTAATATTCCAAATTATTGCAATTTTCCCCTATGCAATTGCATATAAGTGACAGATCCTCTTTGTGTGTGTTTAGGGGGTGGGGGGGAGAGGAGAAGAGAAGTATATACAGCGAAGGGGCATTGTGTACAGACAGGCTCCCTCACTTGCCGGCACTGACTGTTATTGCTGGCTTTAAATGTAATTTTTTCTATACTTTTATAACACTGAGAAAGAGCTGTCATTCAGCCCTGCCACTCACTAAAATAAACCAAGGGGCGTGTGTACATACTGCTCTTATCCTCTCCTGCCTCCCCCCCCATCTACAGTACACATCGCCACCCTAAGGCTGCATTCACACCTGAGAGTTTCAAAGTCATGCGTTCTTATTGTGATTTTGCCACATTTTTACCGCGATTTTGCCAAAGCCAGAAAAACACCTGTAATCTTCCCCAAAGAAGCTCATGTTCATTTTTGAGCTTAGGGCGTTTTTCAGGCGTTTTGCTTCAAGTGACAAAACGCTCAGATGTGAACAGGTGTCATTGAAATAAATGGGAATTTGCTTGTTGGGCGTTTTTTCAGGTGTTTTTTCCAGGTGTTTTACGAGCAATTTATGAGCTGAAAATGCTCAGGTGTGAATGCAGCCTAACACCATGCCAGCTTCTAACAACCAGTGTCATGTACCGTGTATATGTGCATGTGTCATGTGTATATGTACCTGCATGCATGTGTCTGTGTGTGTGCATCCTACCTGTGTCCTGTGCATGCCTCCGTGCACCGCTCTGCACCGCTCAGCGTGTAGTATTCGGCGGCCATTCACTGTTCAAAAGCCGCGCCTCCTCCTCGTCCATGATAGGTAGAAAACTCCATTTCCCAGCAGTCAGCGGTCAGCCTATCACGGACATTCTCTCATCCTCATACCACGGACGAGGATGAGAGAATGTCCGTGATAGGCTGTACACTGCCTATCACAGACGAGGAGGCGCAGCTTTTGAACAGTGAGAGCCGCTGCCGAGTGCTATGTAGCTGGCCGCCGTCTGCCTGCATGACACGCTGATCATGTAGGCAGATGGCGGTGACTCGTGTATAAGTCGAGGGGGGCACTTTCATCCCCAAAAATTTGACTTATACACGAGTATATACGGTACATTTTAGTCGACTAAAATCTCCTACCTTTTAGTCGACTAAAATCTCAGTACATTTTAGTCGACTAAAACTAATTTTAGTCGTCTAAAATAGAATGGGTGTAATTAAATTGTAATGCATTAGTTAACATTTCTCTACAATTTCCAAACTCATTATATACTGCTGGAGTGAAAAATCTCATGTGTTATTATTTAAGGTATTGAGGTATGTTTATGCACTAAAGACCAGTGTTAATTTTGAAGTGATATTTCAATTTAGTTTTGGTCTTAGTCTTTTGACTAACATGCCATTTTAGTTTTAGTCCCATTTTAGTTTTACTCGTATTTTAGTCATCTCAATTGTTTTAGTCGACTTAAATGTTTTAGTCATTTTAGTCAACAAAATTAACACTGCTAACAACCAATGCTAAAACGCATACAGCAATGGACCGCTTGTCCGTTTATCCTCTGTTCTGAAATAGGGGTTTTAAAAAAAAATAAATAAAAAATGGATGTGGATGGATGCAGATGTAAAAGGATGATCATCCATTTACATCCATTTGCCCATAGGAATGTATTGATGCCTGTGTGAAAGGGGCCCAAGTAATTTTGTGTTTTGTGAGCAAATGGCACATAAATAAAAAACAAATCCATACAATGCAATCCAATGCAATATTTATTTTTTCCAGTTGAACATCTTCTTTGGTATGTAAATGTTCGTGTGATTAAAATAATGACAAGTCAAATATATGCTACTGTTTAAATTAAAACTGATGTATTTTATACTGCTTATTTAAAGAGGAATTCCCATTTAAAAAAAAAAAATTAAGTCAGCAGCTACAAATACTGCAGCTGCTGACTATTAATAATCGGACACTTACCTGTCCCAGGGTCCAGCGATGCGGGGGATAGAAGCCCCGCTCGTCTCCCCCTCCGTTCGGTGGCGCCAGCATTGCTTCACAGCTAGGCACCCACTGTGCATGCGCGAGCGACACTGTGCGCCGTGATTGGCCACTCAGTCATTTGGGACCTGTAATGTGTCCCAGATGATTGACAAGAAGGAGAGGGCAGAGCTGAGCCCTTCCTACGCCGAGGGAAAGTGATGTCACCAGCCCAGGCACTGAAGGAGGCAGACTACGAGGGACCCCCAAGCAACAGCCATTTAGAGGTGAGTTAAAAAACCTTTCATCCAGTTTGCAAAACATTTTGTGTGGCTCTACTCCACTGAATAACAGTTGTGGCTGTATTATACAGTACAGTATGAACAGTATTATGTAGAAATTTCTATATTTATTTAGGTCTGCGCATAGTTCATGTGCATCAAGTATCGGGAACGGCAGTCATTACTACTACAACTAACAATTACCAGGAGTCTCATTTAAGAGCAGCAAAAGTAAAGACCGAAGTAAGTAGAGAAAATCTTGTGGTTTCTTACTTGGTCATATTCCTATTATCCTAAGGGGTGTCCAGAAAAGAAAAGGCCTCTAAAGTTCTCACTGCTTTGGTACCTCCCCAGCCTATAGAAGATAAAGCTACAGCAGCCTATTGCTGAAGTAATCTCTGTGGTCTCCTGTCCTGTTACAGTGATCGCTCTGTTTTGTCCAATATACCCCCATCAGCTCCCACTTCTGGCACTCCCACAATGTGCTGGGGTTTAGGAAATATGGAAAGTTAATTGGGTGCCAGTATTTAAAACAACATTCAATTAACTGGCTGTAAATGCTATTTTTTTTTTATATTACTTTCCAGGTTTAGGTTATGTTGTAAATATTGTCCCTAATGTGCAGTTTGAAGAAGAGAGTGAAACTAAAGCCAGTCATAGATGGATCAAATTTCGGCCATTTCAGCAGAGGCTAGCTGAGATTCGATCCATCTATGGGCAGGCTGGTTGTACTCAAGTTGACCCATTGATTGACTTCATTACAACCAGCCTATCATATTTTTTGTTTGCGATTACTGCTGGCAGGTATAGTAGCTAGCTGTAATTATTGCATTTAGTCTGCAGGGAAGGATCCCTGCCACCAGAACACATTAGCGCTGCATGAGGGATTCCCCCATCAACACTGTATTGATGGGGAAATTAAGCAATTTTTCTCCAAGCGTCTTGCAGGACAGCCCATGAGACCTTGGGCTCGTCCTACCAGGACAGGAAACACGTTACACCCACCAGATAAAAGGGCGGTCCTCCAGGCCCATGTCCGTTATTTTGTGTTTCCTCCGGACGGGGGGGTAACATGTTCCTGGAACCTGGTCCCTAGGTCTCATGAGCAGGGGCTCTATAGGGCTATTTGGGGTATTTCACTAACCTCTCCTCTGCCAGTAGCAGCACTCCGCTGGATAGGTTGGCTGTGCTGCGGTCTCCTGTGTCTCGTTGCCTGAAGAGGGCCAGGACCGGCATGGTGTCATCTCCCATCAGCGCTTTTCTTTAGAAAGCAGCGGTATCCTCTCCTCACAGGCAGCGTAGCTAGTTGTGCGAGGAGAAGCAGAAAGCTGCGGTGCTCGAGTAGGGGGCGGGGCTTCTGCTCTCCAAGCTGGCCCACAGGAAGTACTGAGAGTGGGTCACTTTCGTGGCATATGACGTCATCGCCGGGCACCGGAGACGCCGGTTCCAGTCTCCTTAAATGGCGTGAACAGGAGACACTGGCCGCTGGTGTCTTCTGGTAAAAGCAGCCAGGCTGTGGAAAGCCAGAAAGGGGCAAGATGGATCAATCTGCAGTTTCTACACAGATAGTCGATGCGCCCAACACCAGCACCTCACAGGTAAGCCTGAAGTGTTACGTCACTATCTTGCTCTCCCTGTGAGTGTTCCCTCCCCCTCCCCTCTCTGTAGTAGTGGGTTAAGGGGACACATTTCCTCCCTCCGGCACATGGTGGTTTGGAGTTTCGGGGTGGTTGTGAGTCCCATTAGGGGTCACTTATCTTTTTGTCTTACAGACCAAGACCTAAGACAAGACTCAAGCGCAGCCACCTAAAAAGAAATGTGCGGTGTGCACAAACACATTGAGCTCCTCGTGGAGCAAAGCTGTTTGTCGCAGCTGTATAGATGGCCTTGTAAAGGATGACCCGGTTGCCTCTTGTCAGAAAATGCTAACCTCTGTTAGGGACGAGCTTGCGTCCACCTTTGGTTCTTTTAGAACACTTATTGACAAGCTCCAGACCCCAGCAGAGCGTCCGTCCACACAGAGAGCTTCAGTCAGCACTCCGCAGCAGGCAGAGAGTGAAGACTCTGAGGCTGAGGTCAGATCTACCCGTTCTTCCCCTGAAGAATCAGGTCAGATATAGAGCCCAGGGATAGAGAATCCACTCAAGGCTCGAGATTTAAGTTATCTGTAGAGGATGTGGATGACTTGTTAAAGGCTATCTATACCACCCTTGAATTGAGAAAGGAGGAGGTTCAGTTATCCAAACACGATCTTATGTATAAGGGATTGCATAAGAAAAAACCTAGAATTTTTCCAGTCCATAGTTCATTGGTTGATACTGTTAAACTGGAATGGGATAACCCAGAGAGAAAACCATTCTTCTCTAGTAACCTAAAAAGAAGGTTCCCTTTTGATGAGGACACTGCGCAGCCGTGGAATAAAAAACTGAAGCTGGACGCACCTCTTTCAAAGGTTTCAAAAAATTCGGACCTAGCGTTCGATGATATGGGCACGCTTAAGGATCCGATGGACAAGAGGGGGATATACTTCTCCACAGAGCCTGGGACTCAGCGGTTGGGAACCTGAAACCAGCTCTAATCTCCACTTGTGTGGCGAGAAATCTGGAGGTTTGGTTGACTCAGATTCAGTCACACCTGTCAGCAGGTACCTCGAGAGAGCAGATTTTGAAGTCCTTTCCTCTCTCCTTTCAGGCTGTAGGTTTTTTGGCAGATTCTTCCGCAGAGCTGGTAAGAATGTCAGCCAGGACTTCGGCTTTAGTGAACTCGGCCAGAAGCATCTGGCTTAAAACCTGGTCAGGGAACCCAGCCTCCAAATTACGCCTTTGTGGGCTTCCCTTAACAGGCGAACATTTATTTGGCCCAGGACTGCAGGAGGCTCCGGAACACACGGCTGATAAGAAAAAGGCGTTTTCAGAGAAAAAGAGAATCCCGACAGCCAGAAATTTTTTTCCGTGGCCAAGGCAGGCAACAGAGTCCTAGAGAAAAAGGACAGCAGGCTGAAAAAACACTGGACTGGGCACAAAGGCAGAGGCAAAAGGGAAGTGCTGTTTAACCCTCCTCAACAGCCCGCCAAGCCACAGTGACTTGTGTTCCCCGGTGGGAGGAAGATTGAGGGCCTTCATCCCACAGTGGGAAGCAGTCACTTCGAGCCCCTTCATCCTGGACCTAGTGACCAACGGGTACAGGCTGGAGTTTGTTCACCAACCATCAGAACGATTGTTGGTCACCTTTCCTCCACAAGATCGAGAGAAAGCGAGGGCTCTGGGTCTCCAGATCGGAGCCTTCTTGGATCAAAAAGTCCTGATTCCTGTTCCACAGTTAGAGCAGGGCAAGGGATTCTATACCCATGTATTTGTGGTCAAAAAGCCGTCTGGAAAGTTTCGACTTACCCTGAATCTCCGGACCTTAAACAAGTCCATCAGATACAAGCATTTCCGTATGGAGACGGTTTTTACAATCAAAAACCTACTATACCCAGACTGCTTTATGGCCACGTTGGACTTAGGGGATGCCTATCTTCATGTCCCTTTCCATCCAGCCTTCCAAAAGTTTTGGAGATTGGCAGTGAAGACGAGTATGGGGACCGGACATTTTCAATTTCAAACCCTCCCTTTCGGTCTTTCCTCAGCCCCACGCATCTTTACGAAGGTGTTAGGGGAAGCGCTGACTCCACTAAGGTTAAAGGCGATAACTGTTATCCCTTACTTGGACGACCTCCTGATAGTGGCAAAATCATACCAGAGGCTGTTGGAGGATCTCCAGGCTGTACAGGACTTCTTACAGTCCCTAGGCTGGCTGATAAACAAAGAAAAATCTTCCTTGATCCCGGCCCAGAAAGTAACTTATTTGGGTTACGATTTTTGCTCGGTGAACCAAAGAGTTTTTCTTCCTCAGGAGAAGATTACCAAAGTGTTCCAGACTATGTCAGCATTGCAGACCAACCAGTCAGTCTTTCTGAGACAGGTGTCGAGGGCAGTGGGTCTTATGACCTCATGTTTTTCCGCGGTATCATGGGAGAGACTCCGTCAGTGTCCGTTACAAATGTTTCTTTTAAGAAACTGGGACGGGGACGTAAGGTCCCTGGAGTCAAAGATCCAGCTTCCCGCCAGGATAAAAAGAAGCCTGTGGTGGTGGAGAGCTGGCCAGCACCTAGCAGGAGGTCTCCCATGGTCCTTTCCCATATCCCGAAGAATTACCACAGATGTGAGTTCCTGGGGATGGGGGGCCCACCTCAGCAATTCAGTAGCACAGGGAGAGTGGTCCTCGAGGGAGACAAGGGCCTCATCCAATCAAAGAGAGCTGCTAGCAGTCCAGAGAGCCCTGCAGTCTTTTCAGATGGAGATCAAAGGTCACAACCTCCAAATTCTGTCAGACAATATCGCGACAGTCGCGTATATCAACAAGCAGGGAGGCACGAGAAGCCGGATGCTTCAGCCCATTGCCCACGAGATCCTTTCATGGACAGAGGGGAATTCGGCTGTACACCTGAAGGGGACAAACAATTGCCTGGCAGATTATCTCAGCCGTCACAGGATAGACCGAGACAACTGGTCCCTTCACCCCGAAGTCTTTGCAGACCTCACCAAGAGATGGGGTTGTCCCATAGCGGATTTGTTCGCAAACCGAAACAACCGCAAGACAAAGATATTCTTTTCCATGATCCCGGCAGACCAAGCCTTGGGGATCGATGCTCTGGCAAACCCGTGGCCTTCAGGCCTATGCTACACCTTCCCGCCAATCAGACTGATTCCAGAAGTCCTCCGGAAATATCTGCTGGAGGAGACAAATCTCATTCTAATTGCCCCATTTTGGCCCAAGAGGCCATGGTTTTCCCTGCTACAGTCTCTGGTTTCAGAGCCTCCGCGGAGTCTTCCGAAAAAGGAAGACTTATTATTGCAGGGTCCAGTATCACACCCTCAGGTGGTTTCCTTTAAACTTGAAGGCCTGGTATCTGAAGAAAAGATACTGAGCGCCCAGGGGTTCTCTGACAAGGTAGTCAAGACTCTTGTTAATTGCAGGAAGCCGGTTACTAGAGCCATATATTCCAAAGTTTGGAAGAGGTTTAACTCATGGTTATCTGAAAATGAAAGATTAACCCATGATATTCCGTCTACTTTGGAATTTTTCCAAGAGGGTGTCGACAAAGGTCTTTCAGTTAGTACCTTAAAGGTACAGGCGGCAGCTATTAGTGTGTTCCTCCAGTTTTCTCTCCTGGAAAATCCCACTATAGCCAGATTTTTCAAATCTATCTCTAGGGCCAGACCAGTAGTGGTGAGAAGTTGTCCAACTTGGGATCTGTCCCTAGTACTTCAAACTCTGGTGGAATTTCCGTTTGAGCCTCTGAGAAGTATTTCAGTTAGGTTACTTACATTAAAGACTGTGTTCCTTATAGCTGTTACCTCAGCTGGTAGGGTAAGTGAGTTGCAGGCCCTATCAGTAAGGGAGCCCTTCCTCATGATTTTTGAGGATCGAGTTGTTTTACGAACCGATCCAGGTTTTTTACCCAAGGTGGCAAGTACATTCCACCGATCACAGGACATTGTACTGCCAACCTTTTGCAGTTCGCCACAGGGCGACCTAGAAAGAAAATTTAGTTTTCTAGATGTAAGGATTCTCTTAGTCTATCTTGAGGTCACCAAGACCTTTAGGAAAACTGATGCCTTATTTGTCCTCTTTTCTGGAGTTCACAAGGGGAATAGTGCAACTGAAGCCACATGAATAAAACAAGCCATCTCTGAAGCTTACAACATTAGGGAGGTTCCTACACCTTTTGTTACTGCGCATTCAACTAGACCCTTGTCTACATCTTGGGCTGAGAGGGCTGGTGCCTCACCGGAACAAATTTGCAGAGCTGCCACATGGTCCAGTTACTCGACCTTCATTAAACATGATCGCCTGGATCTCCTATTAGCTCAGGAGCAGGTGTTTGGTCGTAAGGTCCTTCAGGCAGTTGTCCCTCCCTAGACTGGTAAGTTCTGGCTCATCATGGGCTGTCCTGGAAGACGCTTGGAGAAAAGCTGAGTTAGACTTACTGGTAACTCCTTTTCTGAGAGTCTTCCAGAAAAGCCGGATTCCCACCCGATTCTGTCTGAAGTTATGTGTATTATGCATATGTTTTGCAGGGTCCTACGGTTCTTGAGAAGACTGACATGGGCCTGGAGGACTGCCCTTTTATCTGGTGGGTGTAAAGTGTTTCCTGTCCTGGTAGGGGGAGCCCAAGGTCTCATGGGCTGTCCTGGAAGACTCTCAAAAAAGGAGTTACCAGTAAGTCTAACTCGGCTTTTTTTCCTGCAGATATTAGGAGCCTGTAAAGCATATCGCCAGGGATCAGGCAATCGATGATGCCATGCAGGCCTCCTGCACACTGTCAGTGTATCTGCCTACCCATACATCCTGTACGGGCAAGCTGTTACTTGCTGACAGGAAGACTCAATGATCTACCACAACGCTGTGGTAGTTCATTGAAAACTGCAAGCTGACAGACGCTAAGGCTGTCGGGACTTGAAGTTCATTCATACACAGAGCTCTGTGTATGAGTGACGTGGCCGCATGGGTGATGCCCCTTACGGCCAAACTGCTTTCAAAAACTGACAGAACGGGGAACTTCTCCATGTACTGCTGCCACAGAAAACATGTTCCCAACTTGCTTGCTAAGAGTCTGAGCTCCACAGAAGTACAGCCAAACAAGCTTTAGATGAACTCCTCCTTTTAAAGTGGGTGTAAACCCGAATATATATATATATATATATATATATATATATATATATATATATATATATATATATATATATATATATATATATATATATATATATATATATATATATATATATATATATATATTATAATATATAATTTTTTTTTTTTTTTTTTAAAGCCTTGTACAGTATAGGATTTCATGCCATCTGTGCCCAGTCTTGCCACGCAAAGTTAATCCAGCTCTGAGCAATCAAAAAAAACTGACACCCAGAGAAATAGTAGTCAGTTCTTCCCCCTTGCTGTGAGTGACAGGTGGTTTCATTATCTCATGAATGAGCCTGAGAGAGGCATTCTGTGTACTTCCCTTCCCCCCTCTTTTCTTCTCCAGTTCTCCCAGGATTGGCTGCTCCACACCTCAGCATGATTGGGCATGCTGAAATAATGTGGTGACCTTTCTGTGTTTTAACTGGATGTTGGTGATCATAGCAGAAGTTCAGTGTAAGAAATACACAGAAGAAAATGCATGTTGACAAGAGGAGTGTAGAGGTGGGCGGGGAGTCTACTGAAATCACGACTCCACCCACCCAGCTCCGGACAGCAGACCCACCCACAGAATCTGCAGTTTTTCGGGTCTCATAACAGACAGAGGGGAGACATTTGACAGATAGATACATGCAGGAGGCATGTACTGTGGGGACGGAAAGTATTCAGACCCCTCTTAAATTTTTCACTCTTTGTTATATTGCAGCCATTTGCTAAAATCATTTAAGTTCATTTTTTTTTTCTCATTAATGTACACACAGCACCCCATATTGACAGAAAAACACAGAATTGTTGACATTTTTGCAGATTTATTAAAAAAAAACAAGACAATGACCCTAAGCACACAGCTAAAATAACGAAGGAGTGGCTTCACAACAACTCCATGACTGTTCTTGAATGGCCCAGCCAGAGCCCTGACTTAAACCCAATTGAGCATCTCTGGAGAGACATAAAAACGGCTGTCCACCAACGTGTACCATCCAACCTGACAGAACTGGAGAGGATCTGCAAGGAGGAATGGCAGAGGATCCCCAAATCCAGGTGTGAAAAACTTGTTGCATCTTTCCCAAAAAGACTTATGGCTGTATTAGATCAAAAGGGTGCTTCTATTAAATACTGAGCAAAGGGTCTAAATACCTAGGACCATGTGATATTTCAGTTTTTCTTTAATAAATCTGCAAAAATGTCAACAATTCTGTGTTTTTCTGTTAATATGGGGTGCTGTGTGTACATTAATGAGGAAAAAAAATGAACTTAAATGATTTTCGCAAATGGCTGCAGTATAACAAGAGTGAAAAATTTAAGGGGGTCTGAATACTTTCCATCCCCATTGTATATCCTTATAGATCAGCACTATGGCAGTAGTTTAGAAAGGATGAGAGTGGGTTTTCATCCACTTCCCGCCCAGCCTATAGCAGAATGATAGCCGGGCGGTGGTTCTGTTATCCTGACCAGTGCGGTGTGTCAGTCTGACACGCTGCATCTCCGATCATGGCAAGGAGCTTCTGACAGAGGCTTCTTACCACGTGATCAGCTGTGACCAATTATAGCGGATCATCGCGTGAACCAGGAAGTGCCGGTAAACGGCATTCCTAGGTTCGCGCTGACAGGGAGAGCTCTGTTTGTGGGAAGAAAATGATAAAAATTTAGTTTGGGTACAGTGTTGCATGACCGCACAATTGTCATTCAAAGTGCGACAGCGCTGAAAATTGTCCTGGGCAGGAAGGGGGGAAAGTGCCTGGTATTGAAGTGGTTAAGCAAGTTTAGCACTGTGTGGATGTTAGACAATTGCTTGATATAGATATTTGTACATGGACTTATCATACGCATCTGCTTTTATTTTCTAAAAGTGGAGTAGAGTGGAGAGGAATTAGAACACAAGTCATGTATTTATTTTTGTTCCATTAAGAAAATTCACCCTTTCTCTCTTTGCAATTATCACTAAGAGTGAAAGAGAAAAAATCCCAACAGTTGTCACCAGAACAGGAATAGAAGCAAAATATTTTGATGGGGACACTTGTTCTGGTGACCTCAAGGACAACAGGTATTTTCCCTCACTTCCTGTGTTGGCTTTAGGACAAAAGGTGAAGGGCTGTCTCCCCAATGAGACACAGATGGCAGGCAAAACCTGACAGGGACTACACTCACTTATTCTATCCAAAATGAAAAAAACAGTGTTGCTTTTACTTCTACTTTCCTTGTCCTGTATTGAACTGTATTGTAATTGCACTGTCCCCCTTTATATTATAAAGTGCTGTGTAAACTTTTGGCACTATATAAGTCCTGTATTATAATAATAATAATAATAATAATGTGTGTAACACAGAAAAAAAATATAGTTACCGTTTCTGGTCTAATTCCATTTGGTATTTCCATTCTTCCAGTACAAAGCATTGACCCCTGTGTCTGCCAGTCTGGATCTCCTGATTGTGGAAGATATTAAAGTGAACCCAGGATCTATTTCTATTTACAATCACCCTGAAGTCACGGTGAGCTTTGCTGTTTCAAGATCTGGTTCTTATAGTACTAAAGTATTTATGCATTAGCTTTAATGTAAAAAGTAAACATGATTATTGTAAATTGTCACTCAGTTGTAGAAGTTTTACATGTATTGACAAATTGAAACATATGCATTTTATCCTGCTGCCATTTGGTTTAGGTGGGTCAGCTGCCATAACCTATAATGTGTATGCACTGATACTACACACTTAGACTGCAGTCACACCTGAGCGTCATGTTTTTAAATGGTGGTTCGAATGTTTGTGTGTTTCTGAGCATTTGTGTACATCGTTTTGAGCTTTGGCGTTTTTTAAATTGGGCATGTTGTGTCTTTTTTATGTTTTCATTCACCTTTTTTTATTTTTTATTTTATTTCTAAGAGTTTATTTTTTTATTTATTTTTTGTTAGGTTAGAGGTTAATGTTGGGGAGATATTGGGGTTAGGGATTATTATTCAGGTTAGGATTAGGGTTTGAAGTTAATATTGGGGTCAAGGGTTGGGGCTAGGGTTTTTTTTATTGCATTTGAGCAGAAAAATGCGTGACAAATGCACTAAAATACTCAAAAACTCTTGAACCAACCTTTTCTTTCCATGCACTTCTATGGAAAGAAAATGCTTCAAAATTACACCAATCTACCCGATTGGAGCTACAAGAAAAGCTCCAGAAATTTTTGTGGTGGAGATATGAACAAACTCCATAGAGAATAATTGATTTTCTTTCTCCTCCTCCAGCGTTTTTGAGCTTCAAGGTGCAAGCTACAAAACTCTGAGGTGAATGGGGCCTCATAGATACTTTAATTTGTATGATTTGTTTTTTTAAATTTCTTGGATTTTTTTCAACTTCAGCGTTTATAGTTAGACCTTCTGAATCACTTTCTGTTAAGTTGCAGAAAAACAAATCTAACAGGCCAGAAATGGTTTTATAATAACCAATGAATTGAAATTATGTCTTGTAGATGTATACGTATTTAACAATATTAACTCATCTTTCAGGCTGAGTTCACTATCTCTGAGGGATCAGGATATTTTTACATCAACAGCAGCATTTCCAATATTGTCAAAACAATATTTCTCGAAACAAAAGGAATTGTGACAGTAAGTAGAGCACTCATATTTGATCATTTCAAATGGTTTTTTTGGTCATAGTTAATCTTTAGATTCGATTTTCATATTCAGAAAAAGTTGAGCTGAATTTTTGTTCAAGAATCTTTTGAGGTAGAAAAAAAAAATTAGATTAGGCATCCATGGTGGGCATCCATGGTGGGCACCCAGGCGGGTATAATTGCATGTTTAAAAATGCTGAATGCGTTTCTGTACTCTAATGTAATCATTTTTTTTTAAATGGCTTCTATAAATAAATGACAGTACTGTTTTAATGAAATATAGATTTGTTGGAAACTGTAATTAAAAGATTTTAATAAACTAGTCCAGGGTTGTGGAACTGGTTACTGACAGACCAAAAGTGATTAAAAGATGTATGGGGTTTTTTGTTTTTGTTTTTAAGATTCATACTCGCCTAGGTGGATGCAGCATCGTTCCAATGCTGCATCTGTCCCCCAGCGCCTCTAACTCTGAGAACTGAGTGATTAAAAACCGCCGATCGCTCGGTTCTCACAGCTCACTCGAGCGCTGGGCTGTTGGGCGGGAGTGGCCGGCTCAGGATCTCAGCGGCTTGTTGAGAGGCTGAGCCGGGGCCAGTCCAGGCCTTTTGGGTGGATCCCGACTACATTGTCACGATTTTGCCTGAGCCTGGACCGACTCTGTGACGACAGCCGACAGCTGTCTACTAAGGATGGGCTTGGGCGTGTTCGCACACTCCAC
Organism: Lithobates clamitans; assembly: GCA_037952925.1. NCBI lineage: Eukaryota > Metazoa > Chordata > Amphibia > Anura > Ranidae > Lithobates > Lithobates clamitans. The sequence goes on from JBBGZY010001168.1 coordinate 523,749, forward strand.
GTGCAGAGCCCGACAAGAAGTCGCCGCTGCGCTATTCACAGGCAGTGAGACATTTCCTGATCTCTGCAGCCGCACATCGGGACAATGTCTCACTGCCTGTGATTAGAGCTGTGCAGTGCCAACTTCCTGGCGGGCTTTGCATGTGGAGTGTGCGAACACGCCCGAGCCCATCCTTACTGTCTACTAATAACGGGTCACAGGAGTGCAGAACGAACTGCAGTCTTGTGATCCACAGGAGAAGAACAGCCAAACCAGCTTTGGCTGTACTACTTTAAATAGAAACCTAAATTTATACTCGCCTGTCTTAAGCACACATCTGCATTTATATATGTATTAATAAAAAACGATTAGATAAACTTATGAAATACATACCTTTCATCGGCATTAAAGTGGGGCTATAATGGTTTTTATGTCTTTTTTTTTTTTTTTTTTTTTTTTCTCTCAAATTCATGTTTATAAACTGCCCTCTTAAAATATTTTTGATATCCATATAAAGTATTTCTTTTCAAAGTAAACTTTTAATGTCGGCTGTTTGACTGCAGAGCATTTGGAGAATTTTGGTGTACTTTTTGGTTCTGCACTCCTGTGACTCATTTTCAGCAGAGAGCGGGCTGAAGTCCAGTTCAGTTCGTCCAGGCTCCGCGTCATCACGACCACAGAGTTGGGATCTGCCTAGAGAGCCTGAGCCGGCCACTCCCACTGCCCCGCGCTCCAGTGAGTGAGGAGTGGGCAGAGCCGAGAGCTGTGACTGGCAGTCACCACCTCTCTGCTCACGAAGCTGTGAGAACCGAGTGATCGACTGTGTTCAATCGCTCGGTTCTCAGTGTTGGAGCCAGCAGGGGACATCCACCAAGGTAAGTATGAGATTAAAAAAAAGATAGATGGATAGAATTTCAAACCAAAATTCTTAGGAAAATTTCTGCAAAAATTCTCAGAATGTTTGTTTGACGTTCAAAAGATTTCATTTGCTTTTAACATTTGATTTTAGAATGAATGGACTTTTGCAAACAAAAACCGCATACACTGTTAAAAATGTGTTCGTTGAACAAAATTTTTACATCCTGCTCCTTTGAATTTTCTCCTCGCTGGAGTCGAAAACGAGCATCGATTTGACCCACTAATGATTAGAAAAACAAACAAATGCTCTTTGTACCTTCTTTTTCTAAGATTTTTTGTTCGAAATTCTAGCACTTCCACCTGGCAGCACTGGGGTCAGCATGTTCTCCCTGTGCTTGCGTGGGTTTTCTCTGGGCACTCCGGTTTCCTTCCACTCTCCAAAGACATTATGGTAGGTTAATTGGCTCGTGTCTAAATTGGCCCTAGTATGTGTGTGTATGAATATGAGTTAGGGACCTTAGATTGTAAGCTGCATGAGGGCAGGGACCAATGTGAATGTACAATATATATGTAAAGCGCTATATAACTGTAATAAATAAAATTTCCCATTAATGGCTAGTAAAGCAGCATGTTAAAGTATGGAGAATCCTAGAGAATGTTACTTGCTGACTGCAATCGATGACAAATAATATGTAATATTTTATGTTTTCCCAATTAAAATATAATTTTTTGCCTGGTCATAAAAAAATAAACATCTATAGGTTTACATTTTTTTAAATAAATAAAACACTGCTGCAGTTTGATGTCTTAAAATGTATCTTGAAGATCTGTGACCTTTTTTCTTTTCTTTTTTTTTTTTCCAATAATTTTTATCAGTTTTTTTCATGGGACACAGAGCCTAAGTAATAACTTAATGGGTATATAAGCACCTTCAGGTCATGGACATTGGCATACCCAGTCCAGGAAGTTCACTCCCTATATAACCCCTCCTCCTTCCAGGAGTACATCCAGTTTTTTCGCCAGTGTCTAAGGTGTTGGTCACAAGTGAAGATGTGCTCTGAGGAGCTCCAGGAGGGATTCATGCTGGATTTAAATAGCCTCCACAGACCGGATCCATCCAAAGTGCCACTAAGGCCAAAGTGGATGGTACCCGGGCCTCCTATCCGAAGCACGAGGTTTTGCCTGTAACGCCTCTCTTGCAGGGCTGAACCCCGGGACCCAGGGCTTTGGTCACATTACATTACCTAAAAGCTTTTCCTGCGGGGTGCTTTGTACAGGTCCAAGGGAGTGGTACCCCGAAAAAAAGTGACCCGGTCCCTGAAGGTATGCTAAAACGCAGCCCGCCGTGATGGGTGAAAGTTAGATTGACTGTTAATTCAGCAAATCCTGCGGCGGGGATAAGGTAAGGGAAGAAACTTAGGAACTAAAAAGTCCACCTATGAATTCTTCTTTAAGGAAAAAATGTTGTCATGCCTTAATTCTCCACTAGAGGGAGTCTATGCACGTACCTTAATCTGTTGTCAGTCTGTGTGTGGCCGCAGCAGCTTGCGCAGGGGGATTTTCTCTCAGGTAAGAGATCTGCTATGCTTTTTTTCTCCCCCCTGAAAGGACCAGAGGGTTAGGGAAACATCAGTGGTGTACCCCCCTTGTAATACCCCCCCACCGCAGGGGGTGCAGAGGTCCCTAAGTTTGCTCCGACAGTTTTTTTCTCTGTGCTTGCTGGTATCATAGGGCCCCCCCTCGTGTTGGGTCTGCAGACCCGAAAGCCACCCGCGGGAATATTTTTCAAACGAAGGAGGGGGCAGGGCCTAGGTTCGGCGCCGTGTAGTGTCCACGAGGACGCACGGAAAACAAGCAGGTTTAAAAAATCAGCTGGAGCAGTCTCTCCTCGGCTGATAGCAAGGAGGAAGCAAGCAGGCTGCTAACGGGACACATGAGTGGTGAGGCACGTAAGGGCTGCAAGTGGCATTCCTGATACAGGAAGGATTTTTTTCCCAGCACTAGGCTGAACTTAATAGCGACATCATTCTGTCATGACTATGTTCAGCAAGTAGTCCAATTTAACCACTTGACGACCGCCTCACGCCGATGTACGTCGGCAAGGTGGCACGGACAGGCAAAATCACGGTGCCCGAGGCGGTCGTCTTTTGTCCCACGGCGATCGGAGGTGAGGGGGAGGCCATCCGTTCGTGGCCCCCCCCTCGCGATCGCCGCCGGCCAATCGAATCATTCCTTTGCTGCTGTATGCTAAACAGCAGCAAAGGAAATGATGTCATCTCTCCTCGGCTCGGTAATTTCCGTTCCGGCCCGAGGAGAGAAGACAGGTATGTGAGTGCACAACACTACACACACACAGTAAAACATGCCAGGCACACAAAACACCCCGATCCCCCCCCCCCCCGATCGCCCCCCGATCCCCCCCGTCACAAACTGACACCAGCAGTTTTGTTTTTTTTTTCTGATTTTTGCATTGGTGTCAGTTTGTGACAGTTACAGTGTTGGGACAGTTAGTATTACCCCCCTTTAGGTCTAGGATACCCCCCTAACCCCCCCTAATAAAGTTTTAAACCCTTGATCACCCCCTGTCACCAGTGTCGCTAAGCGATCATTTTTCTGATCGCTGTATTAGTGTCGCTGGTGACGCTAGTTAGGCACGTAAATATTGAGGTTCGCCGTCAGCGTTTTATAGCGACAGGGACCCCCATATACTACCTAATAAATGTTTTAACCCCTTGATGGCCCCCTAGTTAACCCTTTCACTACTGATCACCGTATAACTGTTACGGGTGACGCTGGTTAGTTTGTTTATTTTTTATAGTGTCAGGGCACCCGGCGTTTATTACCGAATAAAGGTTTATCCCCCTGATCGCCCGGCGGTGATATGCGTCGCCCCAGGCAGCGTCAGATTGGCGCCAGTACCGCTAACACCCACGCACGCAGCATACGCCTCCCTTAGTGGTATAGTATCTGAACGGATCAATATCTGATCCGATCAGATCTATACTAGCGTCCCCAGCAGTTTAGGGTTCCCAAAAACGCAGTGTTAGCGGGATCAGCCCAGATACCTGCTAGCACCTGCGTTTTGCCCCTTCGCCCAGCCCACCCAAGTGCAGTATCGATCGATCACTGTCACTTACAAAACACTAAACGCATAACTGCAGCGTTCGCAGAGTCAGGCCTGATCCCTGCGATCGCTAACAGTTTTTTTGGTAGTATTTTGGTGAACTGGCAAGCACCAGCCCCAGGCAGTGTCAGGTTAGCGCCAGTACCGCTAAAACCCACGCACGCACCGTACACCTCCCTTAGTGGTATAGTATCTGATCGGATCAATATCTGATCAGATCTATACTAGCGTCCCCAGCAGTTTAGGGTTCCCAAAAACGCAGTGTTAGCGGGATCAGCACAGATACCTGCTAGCACCTGCGTTTTGCCCCTCCGCCCGGCCCAGCCCACCCAAGTGCAGTATCGATCGATCACTGTCACTTACAAAAGACTAAACGCATAACTGCAGCGTTCAGGCCTGATCCCTGCGATCGCTAAGTTTTTATGGTAGCGTTTTGGTGAACTGGCAAACACCAGTGGCCTAGTACACCCCGGTCGTAGTCAAACCAGCACTGCAGTAACACTTGGTGACGTGGCGAGTCCCATAAGTGCAGTTCAAGCTGGTGAGGTGGCAAGCACAAGTAGTGTCCCGCTGCCACCAAGAAGACAAACACAGGCCCGTCGTGCCCATAGTGCCCTTCCTGCTGCATTCGCCAATCCTAATTGGGAACACACTGCTTCTGCAGCGCCCGTAATTCCCCCATTCACATCCCCAACCAAATGCAGTCGGCTGCATGAGAGGCATTTTCTTTATGTCCTCCCGAGTACCCCTACCCATCAAACCCCCCCAAAAAAGATGTTGTGTCTGCAGCAAGCGCGGATATAGGCGTGACACCCGCTATTATTGTCCCTCCTGTCCTGACAATCCTGGTCTTTGCATTGGTGAATGTTTTGAATGCTACCATGCACTAGTTGAGTATTAGCGTAGGGTACAGCATTCCACAGACTAGGCACACTTTCACAAGGTCTCCCAAGATGCCATCGCATTTTGAGAGACCCGAACCTGGAACCGGTTACAGTTATAAAAGTTAGTTACACTTGGGCAATATAGTGTGTTTTAGTGCATTAAAATTTAAAAAAGTGTGTTTTTTCCCCAAAAAATGCGTTTGAAAAATCGCTGCGCAAATACTGTGTGAAAAAAAAAAAATGAAACACCCACCATTTTAATCTGTAGGGCATTTGCTTTAAAAAAATATATAATGTTTGGGGGTTCAAAGTAATTTTCTTGTAAAAAAAAAAATAACTTTTTCATGTAAACAATAAGTGTCAGAAAGGGCTTTGTCTTCAAGTGGTTAGAAGAGTGGGTGATGTGTGACATAAAATTCTAAATGTTGTGCATAAAATGCCAGGACAGTTCAAACCCCCCCCAAATGACCCCATTTTGGAAAGTAGACACCCCAAGCTATTTGCTGAGAGGCATGTCGAGTCCATGGAATATTTTATATTGCGACACAAGTTGCGGGAAAGAGACAAATTTTTTTTTTTTTTTGCACAAAATTGTCACTAAATGATATATTGCTCAAACATGCCATGGGAATATGTGAAATTACACCCCAAAATACATTCTGCTGCTTCTCCTGAGTACGGGGATACCACATGTGTGAGACTTTTTGGGAGCCTAGCCGCGCACGGGACCCCGAAAACCAAGCACCGCCTTCAGGCTTTCTAAGGGCGTGAATTTTTGATTTCACTCTTCACTGCCTATCACAGTTTCGGAGACCATGGAATGCCCAGGTGGCACAAAACCCCCCCAAATGACCCCATTTTGGAAAGTAGACACCCCAAGCTATTTGCTGAGCGGTATAGTGAGTATGTTTTTTCTTGTCTTTCTTAATCTTCAAAAACAAATGAGAGCTGCAAAATACTCACCATGACTCTCAGCAAATAGCTTGGGGTGTCTACTTTCCAAAATGGGGTCATTTGGGGGGGGGGTTGTGCCACCTGGGCATTCCATGGCCTCCGAAACTGTGATAGGCAGTGAAGAGTGAAATAAAAAATTTTCACCCTTAGAAATCCTGAAGGCGGTAATTGGTTTTCGGGGTCCCGTGCACGGCTACGCTCCCAAAAAGTCCCACACATGTGGTATTCCCATACTCAGGAGAAGCAGCTAAATGTATTTTGGGGTGCAATTCCACATATGCCCATGGCCTGTGTGAGCAATATATCATTTAGTGACAACTTTGTGCAAAAAAAATAAAAAAAATGTGTTACTTTCCCGCAACTTGTGTCAAAATATAAAATATTCCATGGACTCAATATGCCTCTCAGCAAATAGCTTGGGGTGTCTACTTTCCAAAATGGGGTCATTTGGGGGGGTTTTGTGCCACCTGGGCATTCCATGGCCTCCGAAACTGATAGGCAGTGAAGAGTGAAATCATAAATTTACACCCTTAGAAATCCTGAAGGCGGTGATTGGTTTTCGGGGCCCCGTACGCGGCTAGGCGCCCAAAAAGTCCCACATATGTGGTATCCCCATACTCAGGAGAAGCAGCAGAATGTATTTTGGGGTGCAATTCCACATAGGCCCATGGCCTGTGTGAGCAATATATCATTTAGTGACAACTTTTTGTAAATATTTTTTTTGGGATTTTTTTTATAACAAAAAGTAGAAAATATCATTTTTTTTCAAAATTTTCGGTCTCTTTCCGTTTATAGCGCAAAAAATAAAAACCGCAGAGGTGATCAAATACCATCAAAAGAAAGCTCTATTTGTGGGAAGAAAAGGACGCAAATTTCGTTTGGGTACAGCATTGCATGACCGCGCAATTAGCAGTTAAAGCGACGCAGTGCCAAATTGGAAAAAGACCTCTGGTCCTTAGGCAGCATAATGGTCCGGGGCTCAAGTGGTAAATAGTGCCTCTGCTTTTGTGCCGAGGACTATGCGTACCAAAAAAGACACCACAAGAACCAAAAAACCAAAGATTTCACTCCCAGGCGTTAGGAGTTTGTCATGTCCCCAAACTGTCATCCTCGCCTGATATACCAATTATGGCAAGCCAAGGTAAGACATTGGAACAAATTGATGGTGCAATTGCTTCTCACATCTCAGCACCTGTATACGTGAATGAATATGTCTTTTCCTTTGCCCTGCAGGGCCTTGAAGGAAGATTAACGGCCTTAATCGCATCCTCCATTCAAATGGATAGGAAGCGTGCTAGATTCCCCTCCCCCACTTCAGACCCTTTGCAAGGGAAACAGTGGGCACAGGATGAGGTGTTACCCTCAGGCGATCAGGAGGAAAGACAAACCGATGATTCCTCTGCGGAGAAAACAATGGTAGATGAACCTTTTTCAGCCTCGCAATCTGAGAAATTTCTGTTACAATCTCTTACAGAGATGGTTCGTTCTACTTTCATGCTACCCCTAACGGAGTCAGCTGAAAGCTTGGTTTCTTCCTTGGGTTCCTTCAAACCTTTACAGCCTTTGCATGCGTTTCCTGTTTATGCATTACTAGAACAGCTTATTTATGCTGAATGGGTTCACCCGGATAAGCATTTTCTCCCTCCTAAGACATTTTCAGTTCTCTATCCCATGGAGAAATTCACCAAAAAATGGAAGGTACCAGCAGTTGACGCTGCGATTTCCTGTGTGAATAAAAGTCTAACTTGTCCAGTAGACAATGCACAAATGCTTAAGGATTCAACAGATAAAAGGTTGGAATTCCTGTTAAAATCCGCTTTCTCATTAGCAGGTGCCGTTACTCAGCCTGCAGTCACTGCAAACGGCGTCTGTCAATCCCTAAAAGACCAATTTAGACAGGCCCTTAAAGAGGTTCCTGCACAACAAGCCCAGGAATTGGCCGAACTACCAAAAGCATTATGCTTTGCCATAGATGCCATTAAAGATTCTATTCATCAGGCGTCCCTTCTTACGCTTATGCTAGTACATATGCGTAGAATCCTGTGGTTAAAAAATTGGTTAGCCGTAGCACCGTGTAAAAAGATCCTGACTGCGTTCCCTTTTTATGGGGATCGGCTATTTGGGGATGATTTGGACAAATGCATCCAAACAATTTCTAGTGGGAAAAGTTCTCTTTTACCAGTCAAAAGAAAGTATAAACGCCCTTCATTTAAACTGGCTTTTTCTCCTGTGCCAGGGGCTTCCGCCTCTAGGCAGTGGTGATGGCCTCCACCGTAAGACTCTAGAGGAAAACCTCAGGGTCAGGCCCAGGCTCAAAAGAAGTCCTGGGGGCCGGAAACCTGCAAAGCAGAATCCTAAAGCCTCTGCTTCAGGACAGATGGATCATCTCCATGGCAACTCTGGGTTACAAGCTGGAATTGCGGGACTTTCCACCATCTCGTTTCCTGAGGTCAAATGTTCCCAAAGATCCAGAGAAAAGGCAATCTCTGTTTCAGGCACTAGACCGATTAATGGCTCAGGTGGTGATCATGCAGATCCCCACAGAAGAGCAAGGTTTGTGGTTTTATTCAAACCTCTTCACAGTACCAAAACCGAATGGAGATGTCTGACCCATTCTAAATCTAAAGAATCTAAATCGGTTCCTAAAGATCTGCTCCTTTCGCATGGAGACGATCAGGTCAGTAGTTTCTATACTACTAGGAGAAGAACTTCTGGCGTCTATGGACATCAGTGATGCATATCTGTTCCTGTATTTCCCGCTCACCAAAGGTTTCTGCGGTTCGAGGTAGAACAGCAGCATTTCCAGTTTGTATTCTTGCCCGTCGGGCTAGCTACAGCACCCCGGGTGTTTACATAAATCCTGGCCCCACCTCTAGCAAGGTTAAAGGGCACAGGGCATAACAGTCTTGGCGTACTTAGACGATCTATTGTTAATAGACCAGTCGGCTCGTTTAGAGCAAAGCATGCGCATTACAACCAGTTACCTGGAAAGTTTGGGTTGGATTCTCAACCTAGAGAAATCTTCCTTAAAACCAATAAAAAGGCTGGAGTACTTGGGTCTGATCATAGACACAGCCCAGAAAAAGGTGTTCTTGCCTCAGGCAAAGATCAACTCCATAAGAGAGCTGGTGCGGATGGTCAGGTCAAAAGGCAATACCTCAATTTCTCCACTTTGCATGAGACTTATGCCCAGTTCCATTCAAGACTGTTGCAAAACAGTGTCCTGTCCACTTGGAACAAAACAATTCAAGCTTTAGACTTGCCAATGCGGCTGTCCCCAAAGGTGTCCCAAAGCCTCAGTTGGTGGTTACTAACCCAGAATCTGATGCAAGGAAAATCCTTCAGACCAGTTATCTGGAAAGTGGTAACGACAGATGCCAGCCTTTCAGGCTGGGGAGCAGTACTAAAAAAGACAACTGTCCAGGGACAGTGGTCAAGAGCCGAAAGAACATTGCCCATCAATATCCTAGAGGTTCAGGCAGAGCGTCTGGCTCTGAAGGCCTGGACTTCCAGGTTATGGGATTGTCCTGTCAGGATCCAATCTGACAATGCCACAGCTGTGGCCTATATCAATCAACAAGGGGGTACCAAGGGTCTCTCAGCGCAGAGAGAGGTGAACCATATTCTAACTTAGGCACGGAACATTCCTTTCTGCCCATCGGCAGTCTTCATTCCGGGAGTAGAGAATTGGCAGGTGGACAGGACTACTTGAGTCGCCAGCAGTTATTCCAGGGGGAATGGTCACTTCACCCTGACATTTTTTGGGCTAGTTGCCAAAAATGGGGGACTCCGGACGTAGATCTTCTAGCGTCCAGATTCAACATGAAGTTAGTCAACTTTGTGTCCAGGACACGGAATCCACTCGCATGCGGATCAGATGCTTTGGTAACCCCATGGGATCAGTTCTCACTGATTTATGCATTCCCCCCTATTCAGTTGCTGCCACGACTTCTTTGCAGGATCAAGCTGGAAAGAAAGCCATTAATTCTGGTAGCACCAGCATGGCCCAGAAGGTCATGGTATGCAGAAATGGTAAAGATGGCAATGGAGGATCCATGGTCTCTTCCACTACAGCCAGACCTACATTCACAGGGGCCGATATTCCATCCTACCTTGCGATCTCTAAATTTAACGGCTTGACTATTGAAACCCACATTCTGAAGAAACGTGGGCTTTTCGGGTCAGTTATCTCTACCTTTATTAATGCAAGGAAGCCAGCTTCCAGAACTATATATTATATAGGGTCTGGAGGGCTTGTGTTTCCTGGTGTGAATCCAAGGGTTGGCACCCTCAGAGATATATCATAGGCAGAATTCTTGCCTGTCTACAATTATGGGTGGAGATGAAATTGGCCTTGAGTACCATTAAAGGCCAAGTCTCAGCCTTATCGGTCTTATTTCAAAGACCGCTTGCTTCACATTCTTTAGTCTGGGGTTTTATGCAAGGGGTGATGCAGCTTAATCCGCCAGTCAAACTCCTTTGAACCCTTGGGATTTGAACTTAGTTTTGTCAGTGTTACAAAAACAGCCATTTGAACCGATACAACATATTCCCTTAGTCCTTCTGACAAGGAAGTTGGTATTTTTGGTTGCTATATCCTCAGCAAGGAGGGTTTCGGAATCGGCTGCTCTTTCTTGTAAAGAGCCATATTTGATTATTCAGGAGGACTGAGTGGTGTCACACCCTCGTCCAGACTTTTTGTCCAAAGTGGTTTCAGGTTTTCACCTGAACCAAGATATTGTCCTGCCATCATTTTTTTTCCAAAGCCATGTTCCAGTGAAGAGAAGTCACTACATTGTCTTGATGTGATGAGAGCAGTGAAAATCTATTTAAGGACAACTGCTCAGATTAGAAAGACTGATGTCTTATTTATTCTGCCAGAGGGTCCTAAGAAAGGACAGGCAGCATCAAAATCCACTGTCGCTAAGTGGATTCGGCAAGTTATAATTCAGACTTATAATTTAAGGGGTAAGATTCCCCGTTTTCAAGTCAAAGCACACTCTACCAGGTCGGGTAGTGCTTCTTGGGCAGTGCGTCACCAGGCCTCCATGGCTCAGATTTGCAAGGCCACAACTTGGTCTTCAATACATACATTCACCAAGTTTTATTAAGTGGATGTAAGGAGGTATGAGGTTATCGCCTTTGGGCGCAGTGTGCTACAGGCAGCAGTATAGGTCCTCAAGTCTGGGGGTACCCTGCAGGTTGTGTCTCCCTCCCCTCAAATAGCATTGCTATGGGACGTCCCATTAAGTTATTACTTAGGCTCTGTGTCCCATGATGTACGATAAAGAAAATGGGATTTTTATAACCGCTTACCTGTAAAATCCTTTTCTTGGAGTACATCATGGGACACAGAGGTCCCTCCCCTCTTTTATGGGGTTTAAATATATTGATTTGCTACAAAAACTGAGGTACTCCTGGAAGGAGGAGGGGTTATATAGGGAGTGAACTTCCTGGATTGGGTATGCCAGTGTCCATCACCTGAAGGTGCCTATATAGCCATTAAGTTATTACTTAGGCTCTGTGTCCCATGATGTACTCCAAGAAAAGGATTTTACAGGTAAGCTGTTATAAAAATCCTATTTTTGCATGTATACGATCAAACGTTTGAGAAACAAAAAAACAGAATGGGGAAAAAATAAAAATATGGTGTATAGAACACATGCCAGAAATTCACACGCTATCGTATTAAACATACTTGTAGACTTCCAACCCTACATTAGCTATGTTTTAATCAAACAGGTGAATATACAAAACTCAGAAAATATATGTATGTCCAAATGGCAAATATCAGGTAACATCTCGACTGTCGTTATGCAATTGCAAGACATGAAAAATCATTAGCACTACCAAGTAGGAAAGCCAGCGTATTCCTTAATAGCATCCAGGTATGGCTATCCCTTGTTTTGGTATCTGTAAGCAATGTTTGCCAACCTAGCTACTGGATTAACCGTTTAAAGGCCAGCCAATACTCCACAATATTTACAAAGAGTACTTGCATCACCATGTCAAAATTAACCACTTTTTCAATTCTAGGTGTATCCTTTGCGCCCAGGGACCTTATCTATCATGGTTTACGATCTTTGTCTGGCTTTCCCAGCACCAGCTGCAGTCCATGTTCATGTATCTGATATTCTGCAGGTGGAAGTAAGAGTGGTGGATAAGGTAAGTTGATTGAATTTGTAACTCAGGCCTGTTTTATAGGTTGTGGTGAATTCTTGTTATGTAACTTTTTTTTTTTTCATTGTTTTTTAAGGTTTCACATAATACATATAAGTGAACATATGTCTATACACTAATATGCATATGACTGATAAAACTGCAAACTAGGTATCAATAAGAATTTAAAGAACCATAACAGTAGTAAGGTAAATCTTTACATAGGCGCATTGCTGCAAATCCCCGCTACCTTGGGGGCATATTGGGTAAACATTGATAAAGTAGAGGGACTCCACTAGAAGTATGTCAAGGGACCGAGTTTGCCACCTAAGCACCCAAACACCGCTATCGGGATCAGTCTGTGAGAGGGTGTGGACGCACCCAGACCAGCCTCATACAGTTGTCTTACCGGTTTTCCGGTCGAAGCAAGTGAGTCCACTAATGGTTCAAGCCCTGCCAATATATAAAGGTATCATCTCGGGGATGGGGTTTTAGAGATAGGCTCCTTATCTAAGCTAGGTTTAATGTTGTGTGTGGTATTCACACCTGTCCATGAGTACAGCTCGAAACCTTTTGATTTTTATTACGGGAGAGGAAGGTTAAAGGATGAGAGGTGAGTGTGGGAGGGGGGGTGGGGAGGTGTGACTGTATTCAGTTGTCTGGAGCAAATGTCTGGTGCTGTGTGTCATCTCCCAGGTCAAGCTATGGTGGTCTGGTAGATAAGGTGTGGTATTCCGCAGATTCTTTAAAGTGGATCCAGCAGGCCCATATCTTATGGAATTTCATCGGGGAGTCTCTTGCCTGTTGTTTTAGGTCTTCCATTTCAACAGTTCTCTCAACCCTTTGTAACCATTCAGTGATGTATGTCGGTATACAGTGATGTCGTGTGTCGGTATACAGTGATGTCGTGTGTCGGTATACAGTGATGTCGTGTGTCGGTATACAGTGATGTAGTGTATGTATACAGCGATGTAGTGTGTCAGTATACAGCGATGATCACTGTATACTGACACACTACATCACTGTATACTGACACACTACACACTGACTGTATACTGACACACTACACACTGACTGTATACTGACACACTACACACTGTATACTGATGCTACACACTGACTGTATACTGACCCACTACATCAAAGTATACTGACTATTGCACTGATGGATTGTCCTCTGTCAGTGTGTACTGATCACACCCACTATGACACACACTGCCATCCATACAGCCAGCACTCACCCTCCCTTTTCTCTCTCTCTCCAGCCCGGGACTGTCCCTGTGATCCCCGATCCCTGTACAGGATTCACCCACCCCCCTCCTCCTCCTGACATCACAGCACTCCACCAACAGATCTAAGCCTCGCCCACTACCCCGCCTACCCACCCATGCACAGCGTCTGGCATCGCGGACTAGGCTGAAGCCGCGGCATCGCCTGAAAAATCGTGCCCGCAGCTCCTCAAGACTGGCGCGGTCCTGGTGAAAAAAAAAATCGATTTGAAGAAGATTTACATCGATTTGACCTCTCAACTCGATTCAAGATTCAAATCGATTTTTTCCCCAGCTCTAGTCGGACCCAGTGATCCCTGGGGGGAAATCTGGGTTGCGTTCAATCAGGGTTAGGGGCCCGGGAGACGAGGCTATCTTCAGTCTGTTACAGATTGTTTGAAAGACCTGTAAGGTAGGGCCAGTAAGGGGGTGGGCCTTGCTTTTTCTCTTGGTATCCCATGTGGACTGATCCACGGTAGATGGTGTAGCGGTAGGTGGGAGACCGCTTCCTCAAGTTTGATCCACACTTTGGTTTTGACGTGAAGGTGCCAGTCAACTATTCGGGCCAACTGACACGATAAGTAATATTTATGTATGTCGGGGAGGCCAATTCCGCCCTTCAGCTTAGGAGTAACTAATTTGTCCCATCTCACGCGAGTTTGTTTAGAAGCCCAGATGAATTTTAGACACATTTGTTTGTATGTGGTGAAGAAAGATACCGGTAGCTTGATCGGTATAGTCTGTAGGAGGTAAAGGAGTCTGGGGAGGATATTCATTTTCACTTTTGCCGCTCTCCCGAACCAAGAGAAGGAACCTTTGTTCCAGTTCTGAAGGTCTTTTTGTATAGTTTTGAGTATAGGAAGGAAGTTCCTGGAGTAAAGGTCCGATAGATTCACTGGTAGTTTGATTCCTAGGTAGGTGAGAGCGTGCGTGTCCCAACCGAAGGGGACGTTATTTTGGCAAAGTGACACTGTAATGGCGGGTGAAGATATGTTTAGGGCCCTGGATTTTGCAAAATTAATTTAAAGATTGGAAATTAATTTAAAGAAGACCTACTAAAAGACCTTTTTAGTAGGTTGGGAATTGTAGTGATGGGATCAGTAAGGAAAAGTAGGATGTCATCCGCGTATGCCGCTAGTTTGTATTGTCTGCCATTTATTTCCACCCCTTTAATGTCTGGGTTAGCCCGAAGTCTGCAGAGTATAGGCTCCAAGGTGAGCACGAATATGGGAGGGGACAAGGGGCAACCCTGGCGTGTTCAGGGAAGGCGTCGGACACGCGACTGTTAACTTTGACTCTCGCTGTCAGGGATGACTATAGTGCAAGGATGAACTGAAGCATACGATCCTGGAACCCCCATGCTTTTAGGGCTTCTGTCATGTAGTCCCAAGCCTGGTGTGGGGAATTTGGATAGCCAGTGAATGCACGCTAATGACTTTCAGGGTGTTATCCCTCACTTCCCTGCTGGGGGTGAATCCTACCTGATCTAAAGAGACTAAATTGGGGAGTAAGGGGAGTATGCGATTGGTGAGTATTTTTACGTAAATTTTCACATCAAGGTTTGGGCCTGTAGTTTGAGACCTGTGATGTATCTTTACCCGGTTTCGGAATCGGGGTAATGTGGGCTTCGAGGAGGTCTCTGCTATTATGAGGAGGGAAGGGAATGGAGTTAAAGTTTTAAAAAGTACGGGAGGATTGTGTCCGTAAAGGACCTGTAGTAACCAACAGACAGGACATCAGGGCCGGGGCACTTGCCCGTCTTTAGCTGCTTCAAGGCCGCAACAGATTCATCCCATGCAGTCGGTTTATCTAGTTCCGCAGCTTCTTCAGAGGTAATGGGTTTAGGGCCGTATTGCGAAAGGAAGTTGGTGATCAACTCCTTTCTGTTTTGTGGTTTGGTCAGTTATGATAGGGGTGGGTAAATTATAGAGTTTGGTATAAAATTGTTTAAACTGATCCACAATGCCTGCGGAGGTGGAGATCTTGTTGCCTGCGGGGTCAGAAATGGAATGAATGGTCGAGGCTGCCTTTTTGGATTGAAGAGCTCTGGCGAGCAATTTCTCCCGATTTTGTTGCTAATTTCATAGAACATTCGACGTATCAGTGCAAATTTGCGTCTAGTAGTTTTCCCCAGCTCCTCAAGCAGGGCTTCCCTGGCCTTCAAGAGCTCATTGAAAGTCTTTGCTGCTAATGATTGTTTATGCTTATTTTCGATTGAATGCGTTCCGATAGTTCTTTAATAAGGGCTTGTCTAGCTTTCCGTCTTTTCTCGGCGATGGAGATGAGCTCTCCTCTGATGACCCATTTGTGCGCGACCCAGAGGGTCGTTGGGTGGATCTTGAAAGATTCATTCTCGCGAAAGTATTGCAATAGGCGTGAATTCAATGCCTTTATGGTTTCAGGGTCATTAAGGAGGGAATTATCGAGTCTCCAAAGTGTAGATCTTGTGGGCATTGTCGAATGTTGGGGTGATGGAGATGGGGTGGTGGTCCGAGAGGATCATAGGATCTATGGTTGCTGTCATGAGAGATTCAAGGTCCATTTGAATGTAGAAGAAATAGTCGATTCTCCTGTATTTGTTATGGGGTGGAGAGAAAAATGTAAATTCTTTTGTGTTTGGGTGCATTGTGCGCCACGTGTCGTGCAGAGTCAGATATTTAAGCAGTGTTTTAATTGTTCGAAGTGCTCTGTACGGTAAAGTGGAGGCGTGTGAAATGTGGTGAGGAGTTGTAGGGTGTCCCGAAAGAAAGGAATTTGTTTAGGGCATAAAGGTTCGGTAGTGTGATGGGCTTGTTGTACAGTTTACCTTTCAGAAAGATATAACAGCCATTTACATCCAGTAGTGTGTCTTGGATTTGGATAGAGCAATTTTTTTAAATTGATACTCTCCCTTGGATTTAGATTCGGTAGTGGTAGCGTGATATGTAATGGGATAGAACTTGCTGTGTAGGTTCAGTATGTTGTTGGATTTGAAATGTGTCTCTTGAAGGAAAAAAAAAAAACACAAAAATGCAGCGCTCAATGGGGCCAGCAATAAAAGATTGTTATAAATAATGTAAACAATCAAGTTAATTTATTGGATGCACATCAAAGTTAAAAAAACAACTGCCAATAAAAAAGTAAAATCAAACTGGTTAAAAACAAATCACTGTCAGGATCGAAGTACTCTGAATGATAGTGTAAGCGATGCCACCATAACTCCAGATAACAAAGGGTTAGTGTCAGCAAGTGTGCTTTGTATATAAAGCCTCAGTAGCAGGCTCTGTAGCTCCAGTGTGCACAAAAAATGGGGTGGGAGGGACACCACTCTCTAAAGTGCAACAGATGGTTGAACGTGAAATGCCAGACTCGCTGTGACCAGAAGGTGCCCTGTAGATCGCATCAAATGATTTCACCTGTCCCGCTGGCTGACCAGCCAAGCTGGGACCTGGCTTCCTGAATGGCGCTCTGGCTGGTACACAGTGAATTTAAAAACTGGAGGACACGATCCGAGCCGGAAGTGAGGAAAGACCAAATGCTGGGCGGGTCTCTTGAAGGAAGACCACATCTGCCCTGGATCTCCGTAAAAGTAACTGAAACTTTTTTTCGGGGATATTCAGTCCCCGAATATTTAGGGAGTATAGCTTGACCTGGGGGGAGGTTGACTGGCCTGGTGTGGGACGTAGTACAGGGGTACATCAGCACACAAGAGTGATGTGATACAGAGAGATTCAGGGATATAGAGGGGAGGGATAGAGGCGTAGGGGGGGATTAGGAGGTATGTACTCCTAAACAATGAACCAAGAAGAAAAGGGACCTGCCCCTACTTCAAAATAGATCAAAGGCGGTAAGGTACAGTGTAGAGCCAGTAATTGTCTACCCGAAGGAAACAAACACTATGCCCTGCCACTGAGTGGGGGTTGGAAGAATCCAAGCGGGATAGATGTGTATGAGTGTCATGTCAACCCGGCACTACAGGTATCAACTGTGCGTGAGAAGAGGTATAAGGAAAGCGTGCTAAACACGGAGTGGTAGTGATGCAAATGTACGGTCAAGGTATGATGCATCTCTGCAAAATTCTGCCGTATGAGCAAGATGTCTGTGGTCTCCGTGGTAAATTAGGGGAGGTGTATCAGTAGTGCCTAAAACCTGTGGTCAGGAAGTACGGCTCAATTTGCAAATCATGTGTGAAGGCCTAGGTACAGTCTAGAACAAACAATTATAAGCTATAACGTTAAAAACATCATGAACAACAAGTGGAGGGACTCCAAAATGTCAAAACCTTACATATTCAAGTAGAAATAGGTAATAGTCCTGCCCAGCATCCCAAGGTGACTGTATATGGGTAGTGTAGGGATAGACTGGCCCCTGGAATGAGCAGGAAAATCGAAGCTGTCATAGGATAGTTAAGGGGGTGGGGTTATAGCAGTGGGGTGTTGCGCCCTCTATGGCGATCGGGGTGAGCCTGGGGGATGAGTGGCAAGAGTTTTTAGGGGTGAAGCCCACTACACAGCCTAGATGCCCCAGTTGGAGAAGGCATTCCAGAGTGTAAGGAGCAAGTTTTATTGGCTCACAGAGGTATATCACCGCTGGCGTGGGAGCCAGGCAAAATCCTGATCGACCTTATGTAATGTGGGGGTATCAACCCCAGGTACGCCAAGTGGTTCTGCTACATAGTGGAGGTAAGGGGGGGAGTACTGCTAAGCCTGCTCAGTGATACTGCGGTGGGAGACAGGTGTTCCATTCCTGGCTAATAGAACCTTGGAGTCCTGGTAGGGCCCTTGCTGTTGGGTGGCTAAGATTTAGCCGAAAAATATGAAAGAATGGGAATCCCGTCAGGATAGGAATATAGTAGTACTCACCACATATATTAAAGGGGGTGTGATCTAAAATCTATATATGAAAAGGAAAAATAAAAAACTAAATGACCAAGGCACACCAAACAGAGTAAACTACAAAAAGGTTTATTAAGCTATGCAAAGCTGAACACAGAAAAAATTGTACACAACCACCCCTAAAAGACAGATATGGTGGGAATACCGGTATGGGATCCCACCAATCTATCTGTACCCTCCCTGTAAACAGTATATAATCCCTCCTAGAAAAGCGAGGAAGCCTGCAAGTGGGGGAGGTTCCTCCCTACCCCAATAGATGGCACATCTCTATAGCACCTATGAAACCCTCTACTACCTGAAATGGCAGGCTGAACCATACAGTTCCTGAAGGGACAGCGTGATAATGCAAATGCACTAGATATTCACGCTGTTCCCAGAAACAAACAACTCAATGGCTAGCCATGGTATCTGCAGTCAGTCAGTCAGTCAAAAGAAAAAATGGGTGGTAAAAAATTGGAACAAATTGGACAGAAACAAAAAAACAATGGAAGGACAAGAAATATATATGATAAAGTACTTTAATATAGGATGAAACAAAGGGCCCTGATTCCGCCTGGTAGAAATTTATATCCTGAGATGTAAGTCCATCCAAAAGTATCTTCCTGTGTTATTAGAGACAGGGATATAACAAGTGTTCAATGTAGTAATTGCCGCTGAATATAAAGGTGGTGTGTAACCACATGAATGGGGACACGTGAGTAAATGGATATGCACTATACCCATATGCTGAGGAGTCTATAATAAGACAAAATATCTTCACGGCTGAATAGCTGAATGAATGCTAAATGGGGACACAATTTCAATACACAATTGGTAGCTGTATGTCCTCCTCATTGTAGCAAGCTTAAATGCACAAAAGGGTATATGCAAAAAGGCCAGGATTACTTACGGATGGTAGATAAATATGGATGTCCCTCAAAGATAGACAACCTGGATGCAGATCTGTATGTATGTATATCCAGACGATGTTCCAATATGACCATATTTAAACCCAAAGCATTGGTGCCTCTTCACCTGGGCTGCTTGGCTGATCAGCAGGGCTGTGTTCCATTCCTTAGCACCTGCTGCTGGTCTGATCCATGGCAATTAGTATGAAAAAAAGGGGATAGATTGGTATCCAAGTAAATAAGTCAGGTAGTGGTTCAGTACCCCGATTCCATATGTCAGTGTAGGCTATGGGGGCGGGGGAGTTGGTGCATGGCGGGGGTGCTCACCCAGCATGGAACAGCTTGGCTAAGATTTAGCACTAAGTACCTCAATATGTAACAGATCAAGGCCTACCTTAGATGTAAGGAGAATCTCTAGAGGGTCCATTCCACCCACCCTCCGTAAAAGGTTTGTGTACTAGGCTAATCCCCCTGGTGTGTGTGGCCAGGCCTTGATTGCCCTGGTGTGTCTCATGGGTAACCGTACAATGTGAAGCTCATATACATTAGGAATAGAGACCTGTGGCCTGCACCACGGATTATACCCCTTGGGTCAACTGGAGATGAGCACTGAAGTCTCTGAAGAAGGCGACATACTCCCTGGTATGTAATAGTAGGGGGAGGGGATTCCCTAGAAAGTTGGGAATTACTCGAGTTTGCCCCCTGGATGTCCAAGAAGGACAGAGGGGGGTACGGGGACGAAGGTCAGTTGTGAGGGGGAGACTCCAGCACATATCCACCATTATCATGTATTTTATTGCTGGTCCCACATACACTGCATGCCACTAACGCCCTCGATACCAATGTTGAGAGGCCTATCATATCTGCCACCATATGTGGGAAGAGCAAAGGTTCCACATAGACATATTTACTGGTAGTCAGGGTGACCTTCTACATAGGTACCTACAATTCACCTCTGCCAGATGGCATGCTACGATCAGTGATGGTAAAGTGAATCCTTGTCTGCAACGCCCGTAATAACTTACAAGCGTGAAGTAGAGCGCAGTATCCGTGCATAGGGCCATTGCGCATAGGTGACACTGACCGTACGGACCCGCATCCTAGCGTGTATGGGCCAGGTGCCAGAGAGTCGGTCTGGAGGGGGGGGGGTAAAACACACTTATCTGGGGTGATCATGTCCAGTCAGTTAACTTGCAGGACTGTCCGCAGTACGATCAGTAGTTGCGTCGGACCCTTGAGCGCGGAGAGTCGGTAGGGCTCGAGCCGTTATGGGATCCGCGGGCCGAAGCTTGGGATCTTCTCCCTGATGGGGATCGCCGTCTGCGATATCTATCTGGTTTCTTGAGTCTCCATAGGTTCTTCGCCTCGTGGCTCTCGTCTTGTAGTGGCGCAACGGAATTCGGCATACCAGTTCGGGACGTCCATCACAGAAATTCCCAGGGTGTCACAAAAGGGTTTGAGTTCCTCCGGTACCCGCAGCCGTGCTGCACGGCCCTGGTTGGTAGTTGAAAGGCCAAAGGGGAACTTCCATCTATAGTGAATGCCTTTTGGTGCGCAGGGTGTCCAACAGTGGTTTCAAATCTCTCCTGTGTTGCAGGGTGATGCTGGAGAGGTCTTGATAGATGTGAATGTCTGAGCCCCCATGAGAAAGATGGATCCTGTTTCTAGCTTTTCTCAGTAGTTCCTCCTTCAGCCTGTAGTCGACTAGCCAGCAGATAAAGTCCCTAGGGGGGTCAGTGTCTCCCCTTAGGTCTGAGAGCGTGGTGGTGGATTCTCTCCATCTCTATGGCCATCTGCGCGGGCCTGTCAAGGAGGTTGTTGAATAGGCCAGTAATGGTTGCCGTAAGCTGTTCAGTGTCAACCGTTTCAGGCAGACCTTGGACCCGCAGTTTGTGGCGTCTGCCTCTGTTATCGAGATCCTCCACATGCCGCTGGATGTCTGAGTTGTAGGGTATGCTCGTCTACCTTGTGGGTCACTCGGCGGAGGACCGTGTCATGCTGTGCTGCGGTCTTCTCCACTTCCTGCACCCTGTCAGCCATGGCGTAGATGTCCAGGCGCAAGTCGGCTATAGCCGCCGACAAGGTGTCCTTAATATCCACCGCCACCGCTCGGAGATCAGAGGCTGGGTTGTTGTTGGTGGACAGAGGCTTCCCCTGGTTCCTGTGTGGATAGAGCAATCGACATTCCAGTCAGCGGTGGGGCCGAAGTCTGTGAGGGGCCTTGGCGGGATGTTGTGCCTCTGCGTCCGGAACCGCTCCGGAATGCTCTGGGACAGACCGCCTGTTTGTCTGCGGGGAGAGCGAGATTGTGAGGCGGAGGAGGAGTTCCGCGAAGCTGTCCCCATAATTGTAAGGCTGTCTGGGCGAAGATGGGCTTCCTATTCAGTGGAGAGAACCTGTAGCGACGGGAGCTCAGGTCTCAAGCGGCCATCTCCCAGCGAGGTCTGGCCACGCCCCGTGATGTAACTATTATACATTTTTAGACATTTCTAAAATCTGTGTTCATATTAATAATATTTTTGCCCACGTTAATACAGACTACATAATGTACAGTGTCTGCATATTATCCTTTATGTAATAAAAAAACAGCAATTCGATATCTTTTCTTTGCAGATGCCCTAAAGTGATAACATCGAAAATGTTTGCCATGGGTACCATGTTACTATTTTATTGGTACAGGACACTGAAAATCTACCCTACTCTGTGCGGCCTGAGTTTTTTTTTGCTAGTGCCCTAAAGTGATGAACCTCTTCTACCCTGTGGAGAATTCACTCTTGGCTATTTATTATTTTACTTTGAATCTTCAATCAACTCTTCACTCAATGTGTTACTGTCTTCTAATAAAACAATAGAAGCAGTAAATCTAGATGGGTGTAGTTTGGTCTAATATTGGAAACCATACCCGGACCCCACACCATGTGGATGGCCTGTAATGTTGCTTTGGGCACTGGATCCTGCATGTGCCCTCACCTCAGCTCTTTGTGCAATACATGTAGTTAGCAGGGTGTTATACAGCTAACGGCAAAATTTCAGGCAAAAATTTGTTCTGCCAAGGACCAGTACAACACTCATTCTCAGAGTGACGAAGCTTCTCTTGCAGGATCTGATTTTAACACCAGTCTCTACTTCTGATTCTAGCTCTGTTTTTTAGGCATGCAGCAAGGGGTCTACCTGACCATGGCAGACTTTTCTGCAACTTTCACGACGTGACACAATGCAACTTGTCACAATTTCATACATAACCAACTGCTTTAATACAGCAATCACTGTTTGGGCCTCAAAACTGTAAGCCTCCTTCTCCTGCTCTGCTGTCCTTACCTGAGTCAGATTCGGATATGCCTGCCCTGGAAGAGGCAGACATTGAAGTGAATGAAGAGGACCCGCAGTAGTGCTAGAGGAAGCCACAGAAGTTTTCTTTCCACCAGGTTCTTTTGAACTTGATGTTAAGGCTTCAAGCAATATGCTTGCAAATGTGGATATGCTCACTTCTGCTGTGAGCATAAGCCTTGGCATTGTCGCACCTAGTTCTGTCTGACCATGCACCTTAGGTTACAAAGAGACCTGCTAAAGAAAGGCATTCTCTGTTCAAGAACAGATAGAAGGGTCAGTTTGAGGATCGGGTCTCCAGAACAGATTTCCACCCCTCCAAAGGTCATTTTCTAACTCTATTCAGTGGAAAGAGAGTTGAATAAGAAATGGTCTGTTCCGGTGGTAAGACCACTCAGTCTCCGTCTTCACACATCTCTGTACCAATTGAAGATGTTTCTTCTTTCAAAGAATCTGCTGATAGCCTTTAACAATGTCAAACTTTCTATCTTTACTCTTTCAGGCCCACCTCTGCAACCATCCAATGCAGTAATTTTGGTCTGCAAACCACAGCTAACTGGACTAGGTCATTAACTACTTCCATACAGGGCATTTTCACCCCCTTCCTGCCCAAGCCAATTTTCAGCTTTCAGCGCTGTCGCACTTTGAATAACAATTGCGCGGTCATACTACACTGTACCAAATGAAATTTTTATCATTTTTTCCCCACTAATAGAGCTTTCTTTTGGTGGTATTTGATCACCCCTGCGGTTTTTATTTCTTGTGCTATAAACAAAACAAAAGGGACAAGTTTGAAAAAACACAATATTTGTTACTTTTTGCTATAAGTATCCAAATTTTTTTTTTTTAAACAAATTTTTACCTCATTTTAGGCCGATACGTATTCTTCTACATATTTTTGGTAAAAAATATCGCAATAAGCGTATATTTATTGGTTTGCGCAAAAGTTATAGTGTCTACAAAAAAAGGGGATAGATTTATAGCATTTTTATTATTATTTTTTTTTTTTTTTTACTAGTAATGGCGGCGATCTGCGATTTTTATTGTGGCGGACACATCGGACAATTTTGACACATTTTTGGGACCATTCACATTTATACAGCGATCCGTGCTATAAAAATGCATTGATTACTGTATAAATGTGATTGGCAATGAAGGGGTTAACCAGCAGGGGGCGCTATAGGGGTTAATGTGTTGCTAGGGAGTGATTCTAACTGTGTGGGGAGGGGATTCACAAGGGGAGGAGACCGATCGGTGTTCCTCTGTACAAGGAACATACCATCGGTCTCATCCTATCTAACAGGAGGTAGATCTGTGTGTTTACACACACAGATCCACGGTCCTGCTTGGTTACCGGGCAATCGCGGGTGCCCGGCGGACAACGCGGCCGCCGGGCACGTGCATTGGGACCCGAGCGATGCGGCCGGCGCACACGCGCGCCCCCTGGGCTGCCTGGAAGGCTGCGCCGTCATATGACGGCGGCCCAGGATAACAGCTGCACCGTCCCGTCATATGACGGCGGGCGGGCAGCAAGTAGTTTTTAAACAACCAACACAATCCTGCATTCCAGGTCCATACCTCAATTGCCATAACCAGCCAAATCTAGCAGTTACCTTCTGCCATGCTTTTTTGTGTCAATGCTGTAGAACAATTTGACACAACTTTCCAGGATGACTTTCATTTACATGTGCAGAATCTTATCAGCTGAATTTGCCTGCAAAAGATGACTTCCACGTATGCCCTTTAAAGGAGATCATAATTTCGAGACAGTTGATAAATTAAAGAGATCACAATAGGAAAAGAAGTTCTTCCACAGAAAAAATATGCAAAACATCCTCTCTCAGCAGCCACTACTTCCCCAAATTGCAGTGCACCTCAACGGTCTATTTAGGCTTCCAATTCCAAGCCTCAGTTCAGCTCTTCCTTTCAGTATTAGACCTGATCCACAAGGCCGAACAAGTCTTCCCCAAAGCCCTCTTCCCACTGAATCCCAGACATCCTAGACCTGTGGTTTCAAAGAAGTATAAGAGTTCAAAACTCTACCCCCTCACCGTTTTTCTTCTTTCAAATCATCCAAAATTTGCCCAACTACTTTCAGATTTGCAGAATGCCCTGAACCATCTCTTGTCCCAGGGATTAGTCGACCCAGTACCTCTAGAGGACAGGTTCAAAGGCTTCTACTCAAACCTGTTCACACTACCTAAACCCAACAAGGATATTTGTCTTATCCTGGATCCAGTGTTAATTTTGGCAACAAATTTTAATTTGGTTTTAGTCTTAGTCTTAGGACTAAAATGGCATTTTAGTTTTAGTCCCATTTTAGTCTTCTGCAATTGTTTTAGTTTTATTCGTATTTAGTCAACTAAATCTCCAGTACATTTTAGACGACTAAAACTCATTTTATTCATCTAAAATCTAATGGGTGTAATTAATCTGTAAGGCATTAGTTAACATTTCTCTACAATATCCAAACTCATATACTGCTGTAGTGAAAAAAACTAATATGTTGTTATTTATGGTATTGAGGTATGAACATGCACTACAGACCAGTGTTAATTTTGAAGTCAAATTTCAATTTAGTTTTAGTCTTAGCCTTTTGACTAAAATTCCATTTTAGTTTTAGTCTTAGTCGTATTTTAGTCAATTAAAATAGTATTCATGTAGTCGACTAAAATGTTTTAGTCGACAAAATTAACACTGCCTGGATCTAAAACCGATGCCTTCAAATTCCAAAATTTCGCATTGGAATCTGCTCTGAGACCAGGGGAATACTTGGCATCCGTAGACAACCAAGATGTCTATCTTAATATTCCCAGAAGGGTCTCTGATTCTGTCCTCCCTACTTTGCAAAAAGCAAGAAAAGGCACATCCAGAAACATCTACCTTCGTATCTGGCAATCGTGCCTCGTATGCGTGTCTTCCTACAATCAGGACTTGACCAGAGCTTGGCTCTAAGCACTCTGGAAGGACAGGTTTCTGCCGTGTCAATTCTTTTCCAAAAACATACAGACTAACTCTTTTGTCAAAACCTTTATGCAAGGTGCATCTTGCATCAGGCCCCCTTGAGGCACCTTGTACTTCCTTGGGACCTTACTCTGGTTCTTTGCCTTGCAGAAACCACCCTTTCAGCCCATCAGCGTAATCCCACTTAGATGATCTCTCCCAAAAAGTAGCCTTCTTCATTGCTAATTCGTCCGTTAGATGTGTCTCTAAACAAGCGGCCCTCTCTTGTAGGGAGACATTTCTCATCCTTCACAAAGACAAGGTAGTCATACAGTCGAGGCCATTTTTCTCTGCTATAGTGTTATTTTCCATCTCAATGAAGACCTTGTTTTTTATGCATCCAAAAAAAAAAAATTGATCTCTACTGCTTGGACGTAGTCAGAGCCATCAGAATCTACCTCAAAGCTACGGCTTCCGGTTTGCCATACTCTCAGGACCTGATCAGTTATGTCCTGCTTCAAAATTTGTGATCGCTAGGTGGATATGACAGCTCAGCTCTAGAAGGAAATGCTCCTGCAGCACTGCTACGTGTTCACCCCACCATATCGGTGGGAATCTCCTGGGTGTGTAGACATCAAGTCTCTCTTTCCCAGTTTGTAAGGCCGCCATCTGGTCTTCTGCTCATACCATTTAAAAGTTCTACCAGGTGGACATCCAGTCTTCTGCAGTTGCAGCTTGTGGCCACAAGCTTCTTGCAGCGGCATTCTGAAGTTGGGTCTGTTGACCCCTGTTATTTGTGCCTATTGGTGCAGTTCTGTTTGCCTAAACTGTTGCCCACGCTTCTCATTCATTGCTTGGGGATGTCTCGGGGTCTATGAATATTCAGTCTGTGTCCTGCGCTATATCATTAGGATGAAAGGAATTAGACTTGCCTGTAAATTGTAATCTTGCAATACAGTACGGGCCCGGGCCATCCTCCCTTCTAATCCAATATTACTCTGCTTTACTTGCTACAAAACTTCTATCATTGTATTAAGACGGTGAGGAATTTAGTTAAAGTGGTTGTTAAGCCACTCTAACCTGTATACACATCAGCACTGTTTCCTATTGTAGTATCCCCCTCTGTGTGTGATTTATAAAAATAAATTCTGCAAATACCTCATTTTACTGCCGAGATTGCGATCACATGACTAGCCAGCTTTCTCTTTTCCTACTCTGAGAGATGCAGCAGGCGGGCTGAGATTCCTCTGTTGATGTCAGTCTGGAGGGGAGGAGGAGAGGTCATGTGATCACAATCTCTGCTCCTAAATGAGTTATTTGCAGCATTTATATTTATAAATCATTCACAGAGGGGGACACGGCAATAGGTGGCAGTTCTGATGGTGTATACAGGTTAGTGTTAGGAGAGCAACAGGAGGGGGAAGGGGCGGCTCACACACAGACAGAGAGGGGAGGGGGGAAGAGGACGCAGAGAGGAGAGCAGATAGCAGACTGCTGATGACAGAGGCACATAAACTGACCACGGTGTCTCAGCAGCCATGATACACTGTGGTCAGTTTACAGAGGTGTGGGGAGAAACTGGCAGGATCAGCCAGGTTTTTTAGATGTTACAGGGGGCCAAGTGACACAGGACAAGCACTGTGTCATATAACATGCTTTAAAGGAGTAGGATACTTTTGTTAACAAAAAAAAAAAAAACGCTTTAAGAGTTGATTGAAGAGCCATTGTAAAATATTAAACTAGTTAGCCAAGAGTGAACTTTTCATTGGGGAGAAGAGGTCTGACACCTTAGGACACTAGTAAACAGAGGACTTGTTGGGTGGTGTAGGGTTATAAGGGAGCTCAAAATCTCTGCCAGTGTCCAGTCGCCTGAAGGTATCAGTCTATGGATATTCAGCCTGTGTGCCTTTTTTGTAATCCAAAATATGGAATTTACAGGTCAAAAACATTTTCTTTCTCGAACATCACGGGACACAGAGCCACAGTAGTATTTGATGGGTTATGTAAGTACCTTTAGGTATTGGACACTGGTCACACCCTAAGCAGGAAGTTCAACCCCCTATATAATCCCTCCCCTTCCAGGGATACCTCAGTTTTTACGCCAGTGTCTTAGGTGTTGGACGTGTAAAGATGTCCTGTGCTGAAGCTCCAAAGGGAATATCCTATACTGGGGCAAGCCAGGCGAACCGGATCCATTCAAAGTGTCTTTTCATGGCCGAATTGGATGGTACCCGGGTCTCCTGTCCGAAGAAACAAGGTTTTACCTGTAACGCTTCTCTATTTAGAGAGCTGGACCCCGCATATCAGAAAAGGGTCGTTAACACCTTATTTCTGGTTGGGTGCTTTACAGGGCCAGAACTGTGGATATCAATAGAACCAATCAATAATTGCGCTATTACAAAATAATATAGGTAATAGCTGCCGGCATGTAACAATGTGGTGAACAGTGTACAAATTAATAAATATAAAACACATGCAGCGCTAATCGTAGGGGGCCCCAGTCTCTGACGTTTTTTTTCAAACGGAGCTCATCGTGAAAGGTGAAGATTGGGTCTGTATATACAGAATCCTGCGGCTGGATAAGGTAAAAGGAGATTCCACAGAATTTTGAATTCTAGTAGGTTTTCTCCTTTAAGGTAAATGCATGCTATGCCTATTGTGACCACCGGGGGCTGCCAAGAGCACATAACTTCTCATGCGGATTTCTGTCTCAGCGTTCGCTGTACAAGCTCCTCCGACCGGCTCCAGGTAGGATGGGATGGGGGGTGTTCTCCTCTGGCATATTCCCCCCAGGCTAGAGGGAGGCCGCAAGTGGGCTGTAAGGCGGTTTTACACCGCACTGTCACCGCCGCTAGGCCGCCATTGCATGTATGCAGGCCCCATCGCTGCCGGCCTCTCTCCTTCCTCCTTCACCCCCAGCCTTCCTCCATGCTTATTCCGGAAGGGTCATGGCTTGCGCGGGAAGCGCACGTTTTCGAAAAAAACGAAGGGTGGGGGCGTCAGCACAGCGTCAGCGTGCTTAGACGTCCACAGTGCCAGAAGCATGGCTATTTAAAGCACACTTTACAGGTGCTCTGAGCCTTGGAGGGACACAGAGCTGACAGTCGCATGTAAGGTGGGACACAGCATTCTCCTAGGCTGCATTTACTAAGGTAACACCAGACTGGGCATTTGGTAGCAAGGCTTTTGCCAGATTACATCGCTCAGCAGTCAGTGTTCATTTTGGATACCTCACACCTTGTTGCTTTGCACTATGGGTAGAAGAGGTTCAAGTACCCCCAGAACCAGAGACACTAGGGGATCTCGTTCAGGTTCTGAGGACCCCCTGTCTGCTACATCCTCCCCCCCTGAGGGGCCAGGGAGAGCTGTTGGGGTCAGGGGCTGTACCTGCTTCCGGCACTTCAGCCCCTGTATACATTACACAAGAGGTTTTTTCCTCAACCATTACTGGGTTAGAGGAAAGATTAATGGCCGTGATTACAGCTTCACTCAGTGGAAGAAAACGTACTAGGCCTGGCTCTGTTTCCAAAGACCCTCAAGGAGAGGAGATCTGGGATAAATGAGATGAATCCCTTTCAGAGGATCAGGATGGAACAGATAATTCCTCTTCTGAGGAATCAGGTGGAGAGGGACCCTCTTTGGCTTCCCAAGAGGAGAAAGTCTTAGTACAGATCCTTACTGGATTGGTCCGCTCCACATTTAAGTTGCCCGTACCTGAATCTGTTAAGGAATCTTCTTCTTCTTTGGGGTCGCTGAAACCTTCTCAAACAGCACATGCTTTTCCTGTTCATAATTTGCTTGAAAAGCTCCTTTATTCTGAGTGGGTTTACCCATATAAGTTTTCAACACTTCCTATCCTATCCACATCCTATGGAAGAAAATTTATTAAGATGTGGGGAATGCCGGCCATTGATGCGGCCATTTCCTCTGTAAATAATAGTCTGACTTGTCCTGTAGACAACGCTCAGATGTTCAGGGATCCTGTGGATAAAAAGATGGAATCCTTATTAAAGGATGCTTTTTCCTTAGCAGGATCAGTGGCCCAACCTGCAGGAGCAGCGATTGGAGTCTGTCAATACTTAAGAGACCATGTTAAGCAGGTCATCAAAGTTTTACCTGAACAACAGGCCCAGGGGTTTGCTAACCTTCCAGCGGCCTTATGTTATGTTGTTGACGCCATCAGAGATTCTATCATGCAAACCTCTCGCCTTTCACTTTGGTTGGTGCATATGCGTAGAATCTTATGGTTGAAAAATTGGTCAGCCGAAGCACCATGTAAGAAGCTCTTGGCTAGGTTTCCTTTTCGTGGTGCAAGGTTGTTTGGAGAAGACTTGGATAACTATATTAAGAGAATCTCTTGTGGGAAAAGCACTCTTACCTGTTAAGAAAAAGAGTAAGCGTCCCTCTTTCAAACGGACTCTTTCCCCAGTGCCAGCAGCATCAGCCTCCAGGCAGTCACGATGGCCTCCTCCGTCTGGCGCAAGAAACAAGAGTCAACCCCAGGGACAAAAGAAGTCCTGGGGGAAAAGTCTTCCTAGACAAGACACTAAGGCCTCTTCATGAAGGGGCGCCCCCGCTCGCTCGAGTGGGGGGGGGGAGACTGCTACAGTTCTCAAAGCTTTGGCAGGAGGATTTCCAGGACAGATGGGTAATCTCCACGGTAACCTTAGGGTACAGGCTGGAGTTCTAAGAATTTCCCTCTCCTCGTTTCCTCAGATCAAGTGTTCCCAGAGACCCAAAGAAGAAACAGTCGCTCCTTCTAGCTTTAGAGCGACTTTTGTCGCAAGAGGTCATTATGGTGGTTCCCACAAAGGATGAAGGATTGGGCTTCTATTCCAACCTTTTTACGGTCCAAAAACCAAATGGGGATGTCAGACCCATTCTGGATTTAAGGGATCTGAACCGATTCCTAAGGATACAGTCCTTCCGCATGGAATCAATTCGGACAGTAGTCTCCATCCTGCAGGGAGGAGAATTTTCAGCATCGATAGACATCAGAGATGCATACCTACATGTGCCCATTTTTCCTGCTCATCAGAAGTTTCTGCGCTTCGAGATAGGAGGGCACCATTTCCAGTTCGTGGCTCTGCCTTTCGGGATAGCCACTGCACCTCGAGTGTTCACGAAGATCTTGGCTCCTCCTCTGGCCAGATTAAGGGCTCAGGGTATAACGGTCAAAGCATACGTAGACGACCTGCTCTTGATAGACTGGTCGGTAGCCTCCTTGAACGGGAACTTGAGGACCACGGTCAAGTATCTGGAACATCTAGGTTGAATCCTCAACCTAGAAAAATCTTTCCTAAAACCAGTAAGAAGACTGGAATATTTGGGTCTGATCATAGATACAAGCCAGGAGAAAGTATTTCTTCCTCAGGCAAAGAGCACTGCTTTAAGGGAGCTGATTCTGACAGTCAGGACCAAGTAGGGGCCTTCTGTCTGCCTTTGTATGAGGCTGCTAGGAAAGATGGTGTCTTCATTCGAAGCAGTTCCCTATGCTCAGTTCCATTCAAGACTACTGCAACACAGTATTCTGTCGGCCTGGAACAAAAAGGTTCAGACGTTAGACTTTCCGATGTACCAGTCGCATGTGGTACGTCAGAGCCTCAATTGGTGGCTCATAACCGAAAACCTGCAGAAGGGGAAATCCTTTCTACCGGTTACCTGGACGGTGGTAACAGATGCCAGTCTGTCAGGTTGGGGAGCAGTCCTGGAACAGTCTGCGTTTCAGGGGCTATGGTCCAAGACAGAGAGGACCTTACCCATCAACATTCTGGAGATCCGGGAGGTATACCTAGCCCTAAAAGCCTGGACTATCAGGCTACAGGGTTGCCCGGTCAGGATCAAGTCCAACAACGCCACAGCAGTGGCTTATGTCAATCATCAGGGAGGCACCCGGAGCCGAGCTGCTCAAAAGTAGGTGAACCAGATCTTAGTCTGGGCAGAGATGCATGTGCCATGCCATGCATATCGGCAGTTTTCATTCCAGGAATAGAGAACTGGCAGGCGGACTATCTAAGTCGCCAGCAGTTACTCCCAGGGGAATGGTCTCTGCATCCCGACGTCTTGTGGGCCATATGCCAAAGATGGGGCGTCCCAGATGTAGATCTCTTTGCATCCCGATTCAACAAAAAGATAGACAGATTTGTGGCAAGGACGAGGGATCTTCTTGCATGCGGGACGGATGCGTTGGTGATTCCGTGGCATCGGTTCTCACTGATTTATGCATTTCCACCTATTCTGCTACTGCCACGACTCCTTTGCAGGGTCAGGCAAGTCAGTACTTCTGGTGGCCCCCAATTGGCCCAGAAGGACTTGGTATGCAGAAATAGTAAGGATGACGGTGGGTTCCCCGTGGACCCTACCGGTACGCCCAGACCTTTTATCTCAAGGTCCAGTGTTCCATCCTGCCTTACAAACTCTAAATTTGACGGTTTGGCTATTGAGACCCACGTTCTGAAGAGTCGTGGGCTTTCAGGTCCTGTCATATCTACCTTGATCAATGCAAGGAAGCCAGCTTCCAGAATGATTTATCATAGAGTCTGGAAAGCTTATGTATCCTGGTGTGAATCCAGGGGTTGGCATCCCAGAAAATATGTGATAGGTAGAATTCTTGATTTTCTACAATTAGGATTAGAGATGAAGCTGGCCTTGAGTACCATCAAGGGCCAGGTCTCGGCCTTATCAGTATTGTTTCAACGGCCACTTGCTTTGCATTCTTTGGTCCGAAACTTTATGCAGGGGGTGATGCGTCTTAATCCTCCGGTTAAGGCGCCTCTAAACCCCGGGGACTTGAACTTGGTTCTGTCAGTGTTACAGAAACAACCTTTTGAACCAATACGTCAGATTCCTTTGGTCTTGCTGACAAGGAAATTAATTTTTGCTGGTAGCCATCTCTTCTGCTAGAAGAGTATCAGAATTAGCAGCTCTTTCCTGTAAAGAGCCTTATTTGATTATACACAAGGATAGAGTGGTATTGCGCCCTCATCCTAGTTTTTTATCGAAGGTGGTTTCAGATTTTCATCTAAACCAAGACATTGTTCTGCCTTCCTTTTTTCCAGACCCCTATTCCCCGGAAGAGAGGTGACTACATTCTTTGGATGTAGTAAGAGCAGTCAAGACCTATCTGGAAGCAACTGCTCAAATTCGCAAAACAGATGTTTTGTTCGTGCTGCCAGAGGGTCCCAATAGAGGACAGGCAGCGTCAAAAGCTACCATTTCTAAATGGATTCGACAATTGATTATTCAGGCTTACGGTTTGAAACAGAAGATTCTTCCGTTTCAGATCAAAGCACATTCCACAAGGGCTATTGGTGCTTCTTGAGTAGTGCATCACCAGGCCTCTATGGCTCAGATCTGCAAGGCCGCAACCTGGTCTTCAGTCCATACATTCACCAGATTCTATCAGGTGGATGTGAGAAGGCATGAGGATATCGCCTTTGGGCATAGTGTGCTGCAGACAGCGGTACAGGGTCCTCAGGTCTGATTGCACCCTACTTGGTTGTGAACCCCCCCCCCCCCCCCCAGTTGGCATTGCTTTGGGACATCCCATCAGTTATTACTGTGGCTCTGTGTCCCGTGATGTTTGAGAAAGAAAATAGAAAAGAAAAGAAAAAAGAAAATCCCGCCCCTCTTCTAATACATTTATATTGCTTTGCTACAAAACTGAGGTATCCCTGGAAGGGGAGGGATTATATAGGGGGTTGAACTTCCTGCTTAGGGTGTGACCAGTGTCCAATACCTAAAGGTACCTACATAACCCATCAGTTATTACTGTGGCTCTGTGTCCCGTGATGTCCATCGAAAGAAAATGATTTTACAGGTAAGCTGTTATAAAAAATCCTATTTTTTTTTTTTTTTAGCTGTACTTTCCCAGCGGCTAATTTATTCACATAGTTTATTTGGAAAGTGATATGTTTTAAAGAAACTGTCACTTTACTAAAGTGACAGTGTGTGTAAACTCCCCACTGCAATCTAATAATGCACACTTCTGCATTGGTTCTCTAGATGCTTCTTCCTGTTTGCAGTTGGCACAAAATACATGGTGGTTCCAGGTATGGGGGGAGCATGGGACCTCCTTTTAGGACTTCATCTTGCAGCAATTGAGCCTAGCAGCCAGCCACTAGGCCTCAGCTTTGTCACATATCTTGAGGGGGTGATGTCACCACTCTCTCTAAGCCAGGGATATGCAATTAGCCTCTGGGTGTCATGCTTGTGGCTGTCAGTCTTGCTATTGCTCATGGGACTTGTAGTTTTGCAACAGCTAGAGGTCCGCTAATTGCATATCCCTGCTCTAAGCTAAAACTTTATTATAGATATTCCAGGTATTTTAGTGGCAGCTGCAATGGGGAAAGTGGCAGTGGGGGGATCGCTAAATAGATCAGTATCAAGGTGATCGGTCTTACAAAATGACAGTATCTCTATAAGGTTGGTTTTTCTGATGAATTGACTTTGTCAAATTGTTGGACATTATTTTAGTGTATAGTGATTGTTTTTGGACAACCTTTCTCCATTATTGATTGGCTGTGCTGCCTTTGCCTTTTCCTTTCTTTTACATTAGCAACTTTTGATGTTACGCTTTAGACTATACATGTTAACATGGTGCAATTAAACAGCTGTCCTTTGCTGTACAGGTTGAAATTGGAAAGTCTATAAAAGCATATGTGAGGGTCTTGGATTCTTCTCAAATACCATTCCTTGCTAAATACTTTGTCTACATGGATTTGGATCTTGGATCTTCATCACACATTGTATCTATTAAGTGAGTTTATGCAACTTTTAAATAAGTTTAACACTTGTTTAATTACTAACACATTGTAGCTGTACTCTTTTTGTATTACTTTTTGCTTCTTTTACAGAGCCCTCGGTGAGAAGGTTGATGAGTTTACAGCAGTTTTTGTTGTCCATGGTCTTGCTTTAGGACAGACAAGTCTTACTGCATCTGTCACAGATAAAGCTGGTAACAGAATTGATTCTTCAGCAAGATCGCTTGAGGTAAGCTGAGGATTTACCAGCAGTGGACCACAAGGGAGTAGAGTTCAACCACTTACTGTGGTCTTACCCAGTCATAGCTTGTTTTTGGAAACTGGTTGTGGACCTGCTTTTTACTCTCCTTTCTACTCACTCCTGAAGTACCTCTACTTGGACTCCTCGATGAGGTGGTATGGCCCATATAGGTCAGATTTCTGGAAAACTTTTTTTTTTTTGTGCATAAGCAGGTCACACTTAAATGTCTCTCAATGGATTAATGCTGTCAACCAAATCCTACCTTATGAAAGTCATATATGAACATAGAGGGTGTCCTTTGTAAATATTATAAGATCGTGGGACATTTGACGCAATTTAATGCATGCTATAACTGTCAATGGATGAGGAACACATTTCCTTTTAAGATCTGTCTGCAGGATAAATCTGATGCAACTCTACATAGTAACTAATTGGCTTCCAGGTTTTATTCTCAAAGTTTAATTGAACAAGCTGGTTACTATGCACAGCTACACCAGCTTTATTAAATCCTCCCTATTGTGTGATCATAGTAAGAAGAGTTCTTTGAGCCTCGGTTCACATATGCTGTGCTGGAAACGCAGCAAATCCTGTGCGTATCCTGCATCGCATTGAAATCTCACCACGCTCATGCGATCTGCTGTGGGTGTCCATTTTAAATTAACAACACCCCAAATAGTTGTCAAAAAGCAGTGCGATTGCCAGATTCCAGGTACCTTTTTCGTTCAGTGCGATTTGAGCCCATACAAAATGAATGGGCTCAAATCACACTACAAAGGATTTTACAATTTTAAAAGGAATGCGGTGTGATTCCTGTCTGAATCACTTGCAGTCTCCTTCACTGCTCCTCTGTGAACCCAGGCTGAGACTAGGTTCACACTGCCACAATGCGACACATTGTGATTTGCACAGAATTTGCACCGCATTTCTGTGCAAATCACATGTGATGTCTGTGCGGTGTGATTTGAGCCATTTATTTTGTATGGCTCAAATCGCACCGCATCTGCACCAAAATGGTGCAGGACGACCATTTTTTTATATTCTGATTCAGGCAATTGCACTGCATTTTTTGAGCTGTTTTGGGGTGTCATTCGTTTAACATTGACACCCGCAACAGATGGCATGAACGCTGTGCGATTTCAATGTAGTGTGAGAAACGCACAGGATTAGCTGCGTTTCCCGCATCGCAAATAAGAGCCCTTTCACACTGACAGCGCGGGGGCGTCAGCGGTAATGCGGCGCTAGTTTAGCAGCACTTTACCAATGTTTTAGAGGCAATGTTTTAGACCCCCACTAGTGGCCGAACAAAGGGTTAAAAGCGTCCGCAAAGCACTTTGCAGGCGCTGCCCATTGATTAGACCACTCCTAAAGTGCCTCAAAGAAGCTGCTTGCAGGACGTTTTTAGACGCCCTGCCAGCACAGCGCCCAAGTGTGAAAGCACTCGGGCTTTCACACTGGGATTGCAGATGAGGCATATTTCAAGTGCTATTTTTAGCGCTAAAACGCCTTCAGTGTGAAAGGGGTCTATGTGAACGGAGGGTGAATGGCAAAGAGAGCAGGCGTGGGTGGGTAGTTTAACTTTTGTGAACTACAGCTTCTGTTAACACTCACAGTGCCAGAAGACAGCCACTTAGGTCAGTATCTGTGGCTGTGAAGGAGCAAATGGAGAAAGATTTATTTTTTTCTTTTTCAGAAACAAACACCTGCAAGTAATATGATACACATAACATAACGTGTGTGTGTGTACTCTAAAAATCCCCATAAAAAAAAAAAAAATCTGCTTTAATACATGTTAAGAAATATACTTGGGTAAGAAGACCTCCAATATTAGTTTGGGATTTCAAAATATGGAAGGTATCTGGATTTTCCACTTGCGGTTTTACTTTACAGTGTATTCTGCGGTATTCACAGGTCGCAGTATTTAGTAAGTACAAACTGCCTAACTACAAAGAGTTTGTCTATGTTTTAGAGATTTTGGGCCTGAGGAAATGACTAGATTTACATTTTTTTTTTTAAAAGTAAATATAAATGCTGACAGGTTTGTGTGCTATGGTTAATTTCTCTGCTAACTTTAGTCATTTGGGGACCATATTTTGAATTATAAGTGTCACTGTCTTTTTCCCACACTGTCTACTATTCACTTTTTTCCCAGTTCTTTCCAGATTTCTGGTTTAAAATTCATATAAGCTAGAAAAAATGCTGTTATGAGATAACATACAGTAGCAAAAAGAGTTATGCCAGACTTTATAATTAATTATGGCTTTGGGAGGCATATTTATTTTATACCTCTTACTATTTGTTAATGTCTGACAGGTATTCCCTCCATTCCGACTTCTGCCTCGGAGGATTACACTCCTTATCGGTGCTACAATGCAGGTGAACATTCTTTTCTGTTAAACTGGATACTGTATACATTTCAGCTAAATTAATATATAGTGCAAGAAGCTTGGAGGGTGTGGTAACCCTGAGCAACCAATAACATTGGTCTCTGTTGGTAGTACACATTGTGCTTTGCTCCTTGTACTGTTTGATTTATTAAGCAGATTTTGCTGACTTACAAAAATGGAGCCATTGCATTGCCGCTATGGCTCAGTTCAGCTCTTTCTCTGGAAAGGTAAAATCATTTTTTTTATTTTTTTTAGTGGACATAAGTAACTTTTTTGATTCTATTTTTGTTCCCAGTTTTTGTAGATTGCGTGAGTGTGTGAATTTATAGGGGAGTATATGAATGGTTGATGTGTTTTTGTTTATTTTTTTATCTATACTGCACTGACAAATTCAGCAGTGCTTTACACATTTACCAAGTAAATGTTCACATTGCAGTTATATGCGCACACTAACCCAACAGCCTTTAGAGAAAGTTAATAGTAATCTGTCAATTTGTTTTTGTTTTTTTAAAGATATGGCCTTGTACATAATATAATTTTACTTTTTGTTCTTATCCTTTTATTTTTAGATTACATCAGAAGGTGGCCCTCACCCACAATCTAACATCATATTTTCTATCACAAATGAGAAAGTTGCTTCTGTGAGCACCAATGGTCTGGTGAGAGGTGAAACAATTGGCAATGTATCTGTGACTGGTGCCATACAGGCTATTGATGCAGAATCTGGAAAAGTGGCTATTGTGTCTGAGGTAATGTTGTGCAATTAATCATTCTCTTGTTTCTATATTTTACTTTTATATCTGAAAAAAACAAAAACAGCATGAGGAATATTGTATAAAAATTTGGAGTCTCATATGACTAGACAAATACCATGGATGTGTCAAGGCAATAATGTTCAGCAGCAGTGTAATATGGGATCAGTTTACGTGTAATAAGAAGCTGAGTGTTTTATTAAGCAGTCTCCTATATTTAACCACTTCCCACCCGGCATATAGCAAAATGCCAGGCGGTGGTTCAGTTATCCTGACTGGACATCATATGACGTCCAGCAGGATAAACCACGATCGCACACCCTAGGGGGGCGCGCGGCGATCAGTGGTGCGGCGTGTCAGTCTGACACACCGCATCACCGATCTCGGTAAAGAGCCTCTGACGGAGGCTCTTTACCACGTGATCAGCCGTGTCCAATCACGGCTGATCACGATGTAAACCAGAAGAGCCGTTTATTGGCGCTTCCTCACTCGCGTCTGACAAACTCGAGTAGAGGAGAGCCGATCGCTGATTGTTTATCAGCGCAGCCCCCCCGCGGATGCCCGCCCAGGACCACCAGGATACTGCCAGGACCACCAGGAATGGCCACCACACAGGACCACCAGGTTTGCCACCCTAGACCACCAGGGATATGCCCATTAAAAATGCCTGCCAGTGCAATCAGTGTCACCCATAAGTATCCATCAGTGCAGCCTTTCAGTGCCACCTAAGAATGCCTATCGGTGCCACCTTATCAGTTCCCGTCAGTGCAGCTTATTAGTGCCCATCAGTGAAGGAGAAAATGTACTTTTTTACAAAATTTTATAACCAAAACAAAGAAACTTTTTTTTTCCAAACTTTTCGGTCTTTTTTTATTTGTTTAGCAAAAAATAAAAACCGCAGAGGTGATTAAATACCACCAAAAGAAAGCTCTATTTGTGGAAACAAAATAATAAAAATTTTGTTTGGGTACGGTGTAGCATGACTGCGCAATTGTCATTTAAAAAGTGACAGAGCTGAAAATTGGCTTGGGCGTGAAGGGGGGTAAGTGCCTGGTATTGAAGTGGTTAACCAATTTTCTGTATTTCAGGATAAAGTAGAGATTGAAGTAATCCAGCTGAAAGCTGTTCGTATTCACGCACCCATCACCAGAATGAAAGGTGGCACACAGGTGAGTCATTGGGGGCAGAGCTCACTTTCTAAAATTATCAAATCACACAGCTGTACCAGTGTGCTAATGTAATGTGTGGTACCAAGATGGCCTTGTATTGTGGGTTTTTTTTTTTTATTTACTTTTTTTTCTGTTTGGAAAGTGTAATTTGAAACTCCTTCCTTTTTTTTTTTTTTTATATTTCTTGCTTTAATAGTTACGACGTGACATTCTGAAATGC
Organism: Lithobates clamitans; assembly: GCA_037952925.1. Taxonomy (NCBI): domain Eukaryota; kingdom Metazoa; phylum Chordata; class Amphibia; order Anura; family Ranidae; genus Lithobates; species Lithobates clamitans. The sequence goes on from JBBGZY010001168.1 coordinate 562,534, forward strand.
TTGCAAGTCCTTTGTATTTTTAAAGCAGACCTTGAGTAATTTTTTCATCTTTCCATCTATTAAATCTTCTGTCGTTGTTGTTTTAACTTAGTAAAACATTTTTTTTCTGCCAGTAAATACCTCGTACAGCCCACTTCCTCTTTCTTGTCTGATAAAACGCCTAGTTATATGACATCATACACAGCTCACTCTCTCTCACTATCTTGAGAGTTTTCCAGGAAGGGAGGGGGGATGAGTCATAAGAGGGCCAATGAGAGCTGTAGGGCTGCCGAGCTGGAGGTGTGTCTGTGTAAATCCAGGAAGTGAACAGACAGCAGTTTCAGCTACCCACAATTAAAATGGATGCAGCCAGACTCATTGGAGGGAGATTTCTGCAGCATATTTGGCAAGTACAGAATCACAGTATGTATAAAATATGCAAAGTGGTTGGAGGGAATCTTCAGAATGGCAAAGATATTTTTATTACAAATTATGTGAGCAGACCGCAGTGCCTCTTTAACATAATGGTATTTTCACTAACATGTAATGGTGAAGAAACAGTAATGAACACCTCAGCAAAGAACAACTATATATTTTGTTAACTTTTCTGAACTGCATTATAATCTTTGACAAGTAGAAGTCCTGCATAAGTCTGACACCACAGGATGCCTGCATTTACATTTATTGGCTATGAAAGCTGCTTCTTCGCCCCTCTCTGATTTGTTTGCCTGTTGATAGTGGGAATTAGCTGTTCATGACTTCAGGAAAGGTTCCCTGTAACAAAGTGAAATGCAGAGGAACACAGGAGAGGAAGATAACTGCACGTAGTTTTTGGTGCTCTTAGGTGGGAATTTTACTTTTTAAATGAAACAAGTTGACTTTAAATGTATAAAATTATAAATACTTGAGTACTAATTTAGAGCTTTGCAAAGTCACAATTAAGAATGTAGAGTGTGATAAAAGAGAATAATTTAAAAAAATGACATTAATAACCATTATGTTAATAAAAAAACATATTTCACTTTGTAGGGCAGGATTTATTTTGCTTGTTAACTGTATTAAATTAATATGACAGTAGCATGCAACATTTTTGGATAAAACTCTGAAACTGTCATGGAATTGTAAACATTTTTTGCCTCTCTAATATTTTCAAATATTTTGTGCTGCTAAGATTTAGTACATATTTCCCAGGTGCCTGCTATCTTTGATTTACAGGCTAATTTTTAGTTCTAATATTTTATGTATTTTTTATGTACTATTGTGTGCTTGTGCACATTAAAATGTAATGCATCCATACTTAGTTTTCATAATGCAATAATGTTTTCATTCACAACAGATGCCTGTTTATGTAATGGGAATATCTAGCAACCAAACACCTTTTTCATTTGGTAATGCTGTTCCTGGGCTTGTTTTCTACTGGTCTGTAGTAAAGCGGGATATTATAGAGGTGAAGAGTCGACACGATGAGGTGAGGTTCTTTTATCAGCTTGCTAAATAACTGCAGTATTAAACATGTTTGTATGATGTAGGAACATCTCCCAGCTCTGAGTAAAAAAAAAAAGGTCCAGGGTCCTTTAGGCCCCTTTCACACTGGGGTGCTGGGTGCGTCGGCGGTTACCGTCAATTTTGCGGCGCTATTCGGCCGCTAGCGGGACGCTTTTATCAACCCCCCCACCGCTAACGGCCCAGAAAGGGTCAAAACCACCGCAGTGCTGCCCCATTGATTTCAATGGGCAGGAGCGGTTTATACACTGCTCCAAAGATGCTGCTAGCAGGACTTTTTTTAGCATCCTGCCAGTCCACCGCTCCAGTGTGAAAGCCCTCGGGGCTTTCACATTAGAGAGACAGCAGTGGCTCTTTCAGGGCGTTTTGCAGGCGCTATTATTAGCGTTATAGTGCCTGCAAAGCGCCCCAGTGTGAAAGGGGTCTTATTGACTCCAATTCAGAAACGCCCTGAAGTAAGTGGAGTATGCAACACTGATCTGAGATATAGAACTAGAACTGCAGGTTGAAAATGAAAGATACAATCCAATTACTTTAGTCCATTTTGTATATATTAAAATCAGTAAGTGGCACCAGGAGTATTGAGAATAAATGTAATATAAAGCCTTTTCACTACTCTGGTGCTGCTTGCTTTAAAGGGTTTGTAAACCTGAGACATGAAATATGAACGACTTGACTTGAATACTTGACTCAATTAAGAGCACTAAGTGTAATTCCTGTCTGCTTCTTCATTCCTCTGCTATCTGCTAAATCACTTCTGACAAGTGTTTTCCTGACGCCAAGAGAAAAAATGGGAGGCAGCTGCAGCACGCAGCCTGTGATTGACCGCCTCAGCTCTGTTCCTGTGAGCTGTGTGAATGGGGTGTGTCCCTTCCCTCCAATTGGCTCTCAGAGCTCTCCACACTAATGCTCTTCAGAGTGTATTTCAGCTCTGTCCCCTTTTTCTGACCTCTCCAACAAACTTTATAAATTCAGCACTTTGAATGGATTTAGAGAAGAAAAGACTGCTGATAAACAGGTACAACTTAAAAAAGGTAGTTATGTTTTAACCTGAGGCCAGTCACTTCACTGAGTATATGTAAGGAATTACAACCACTTTAAGTTTGTTTCTTCTTTCAGTGTTTTCTATTTAGTTTTCTGCAACTAAAACACTGGATATAAAGTCTGCAAAAACATCATAATAAATTGGGGCTTTAGGGAGAATGAGCCCCCCGTTTATCAGCCTTTTACATTAAATGATATGCATATAAATTTTTAGATCTTTGGCTCTACAGATTGTTTTGACATGTGGTTGCCACAGTAACTAAAGGGGTTGTAAAGTCTACAGGGTTTTCACTTTAATGCATTCTATGCATTAAGGTGAAAAACCATCTGTGCTGCAGCTGCCCCCCGAGCCACCACCCCCATACCCCCTTTTCCTGAGACCGTCCGTTCCAGCGATGTGCACAAGCCTAGCGACTCCAGCCGCTGTCTTTGTCCTCATTGTATAGATTTATAGCAGCAGGAGCCATTGGCACCAGCTGCTGTCAATCAAATCCAGTGACGTGGGGGGCGGGGCTAAGTCCTGCTGTCTGTGTTAATGAACACATATACATACTATACATTTTTTCTTTTGATTTTTTTTTTTTTTTCCTAAGATTTATCAAAACTATATAATATGAGGTCAAACCTAAACACTTTCAATTTGTGTGCAATCAGACAGGCCTGTGCACATAGTTGAAGGTAAATCTAAAGGAAATTGAACAACAAAATTTGTATAATGTGTATCCAGCTTAAAAGTGACTGAATGGGTGGCACCCGTATAAAAGGGGCCTACGTTTTACCAGGTGGATGTTCTGTCCTCATCTGATGCCATCTTCAGGCAGTTCTTTGAGCTGCAGGCCTCCCCAGTTTAATTTTTTTGGGGGCGTGTATGTGTTTTGTTACTTTTGCCCACCCCTCATCTACTTCTAGTACTGCTTTTCTACAAAACTGATGTATCTTGGGTTTGGGAGCTGTTAAACCCAGTTGGCAAATTACTTCTAATGCATTCCATTGTTAATTTCCTCCTGAAGGTGTCACAAAAACAATTCTTTCTAAATTACGTAATTCTATGCTTCCTAATGAACTCCAAGAAACAGATTTTTGGCTTGTTTCACACCTAAGTAGCTCTGTAAACTGCGTTTGCGCAGGTACGGCACCCCATTCATTTGAATGGGCTTCTGTCCTGCAAATAATGGAGGAAAAAGGTTCCTGCACCTTCTTTTTTTTTTTTTTTTTTTAATAAACACACAGCCGGAGGGAAGTGACATGGTGCTTTTGCACCATGCGATTTCCCACAACCGCAAACATGCTGCGGTTTTAGATATGTGGGGGTGCCATTGAGAATGAATGACAGCCCCGCACATCTGCAAAGGAGGAGTACGATTGGCTGTGGATGGTTTGTGGGTGTGGGAACAGGTGCGATTTACATACTGTCCCATACAAGTGTGAACCTAGCCTTAGCGTACAAAAACGAAAAAAAAACAAGCGAGTGCCCACAGGTCAAGGCAGCTGTACAAACCTTGTAACTTAAACAAATAAAGGTGCACCACTCGAAACGAAAAGACAACACAATCTCATGGAGAAAACCTTGAAAAAAGTTCTTGAAAAAAGTCAAGTAAATATTGTGAGTTCAATAATCCTCCAAAACTGGAAGAGATACTCCACCGCATACAGATAACGAGAGGTTATGCAATCTCTAGAAATATGCCATATAAATGCATAAAATAACAACTCTCTAAAGCTGGAAGTGATAATCCATCACGTGAAATTGAAGATGGGTGACATCATTCCTCCACCGTTTATGCACTCACCAGACGTATACTGTGTAAACGCATCAAATCTCTACCACAACATTCCACGGGGACTCTGCACTCCACGTTATAAGACACATCAATATGGTCGAAAGCTGTATAGAAAAGTTCACCATACGGACCAAAGAATGAAAGATTAGAAGAAAGATCTTGCGAGCCACAAACGGATCAATGCCTATAGAATAAAGATGATGATAATAACCAGCTGCAAATGCATATCACGTTTCATAACCGTGCAGTGGTGAAATAAATACATAAATGTGTTGCGCTAGAAAAAATGTATCCAAAATGTATAAATCTATAGGTGACAAATACAAAAATAAATACCAATAAATAATGAACAATAATTCATAAGTGACAGTCCGATAAAAAATAATCATTAAAGTGCATAAATAATAACGCTGGAACCAAAGTGTATACATATATAGTAGAAGTGCACAATATTTCCACACAAAAAAATATTTTAAAAGAAAGTTCATATGTGATGGATGTAAAATATCAAATATATAACAGTGTCCATCAGTGGTGACATCCAGCATGCTCATCCAATGTGTGTAACTACAAAACCATGCTTCGGTGCACTCCAGTGACCCCCCCCCCCCCCCCCCAAATGATGTCCGTCCGCCCTGGTAAACTGGAAGTGGCGGTGTGACATCAGCAAAATAGGCCCATTGGAACACGTTTCGTGTGCACGCACAGCCTCAGGAGATACGCCTCCTGGGGTGTAAGATTAGTGTCCCCTTTTGTTATCTGCACGCATTGGAGAATCTCTTCCAGTTTTGTCAGATCATTGAATTCACAATATTTATTAGACTGTCAGTTTTTTTTTTCACTATATTGTGGTGTTTTTGAGAGCTGCACCTTAATTTCTCAGAGTACAAAAATTCTGTGTTCTTATGAGAGCATGAAAGTGCAAAGCTACATATTTTCATTCCATTGCAGTTTGCCTTCAAGAGGATCTGATTTATGTTTAACTAGTTCCCGTCCACGCTATAGCGGAATGACAGCTACAGCGCGGACCTACATTCCTGGGAGGCCGCCAATAGACGGCATCTCCTTTCCTCGCTCCCCGCGTGCCCTCGTGAGCGCGCATTGGGGAAAATCTGTGCTGGCCGTGTCCCTTGGACACAGCCATTCACAGATCGATGTAAATGGCCAATCAAAGCAGCCATTTACTACGTGATCAATGTGGCCAATGAGAGATGATCTCAAATGTTAACATATGGGATCATCTCTCATCGACAGTCCTCCCTCCTCACACAGAGACCGCGTGTGAGGGAGAGCTTCTGTGCTGAATCGTGAGTGATTCTACCGTTACACCAGTGTATCCAGTGCCAGTTAGGATCAGTGTCAGTCTGTGCCATCAATAATCTGTGCCCATCTGTGCAATCAGTGCCCATCTGTGCTGCCTCAACAGTGCCCATCTGTGCCACCTCATCAGTGCATATCCGTGCCATTAATCAGTGCCCATTTGTGCCATCAATCAGTGCCCATCTGTGCTGCTTCATCAGTGCCCATCTGTGCTGCCTCAACAGTGCCCATCTGTGCCACCTCATCAGTGCATATCCGTGCCATTAATCAGTGCCCATTTGTGCCATCAATCAGTGCCCATCTGTGCTGCTTCATCAGTGCCCATCTGTGCTGCCTCAACAGTGCCCATCTGTGCCACCTCATCAGTGCATATCCGTGCCATTAATCAGTGCCCATTTGTGCCATCAATCAGTGCCCATTTGTGCTGCTTCATCTGTGCCGCCTCATCAGTGCCCATCTGTGCCGCCTCATCAGTGCACATCTGTGCTGCTTCATCTGTGCCGCCTCATCAGTGCCCATCTGTGCCGCCTCAACAGTGCCCATCTGTGCCACCTCATCCGTACATATCCGTGCCATTAATCAGTGCCCATTTGTGCTATCAATCAGTACCCATCTGTGCTGCTTCATCAGTGCCGCCTCATGAGTGCCCATCTGTGCCGCCTCATCAGTGCCCATCAGAGCAGGCTTGGCACACATCTGTGCCCCCTCATCAGTGCAGGCTTATTAGCACACATCTGTGCAGGCTCATCAGTGCAGGCATAGCACACACCTGTGCAGTCTGTCACCACCAGCAACCATGTCCAAAAGACAAAATTTTAATCTGTGCCACCTCATCAGTGCATATCTGTGCTATTAATCAGTGCCCATCTGTGCCGCCTCATTAGTGCCCATCTGTGCCGCCTCATCAGTGCCCATCTGTGCTCATCAGTGCCCATCAGAGCAGGCTTAGCACACATCTGTGCCACCTCATCGGTGCAGGCTTATTAGCACACCACTGTGCAGGCTCATCAAGGCAGGCTTAGCACACACCTGTGCAGTCTGTCACCACCAGCAACCATGTCTAAAAGATGCAAAGAAAACAAGCCAAGCAGGCTTGTAAACGGGCTTCAATATGGAACTCGCAGAGGCATAGATACAAAGTTTATTAATAGAAAAGAGACACAATTCCAACTAGAAAACTAATTTCTTGGAAAAAATGAGTGGGAATACTAAATACCGTATATACTCAAGTATAAGTCGAGTTTTTCAGCACATTTTTTGGTGCTGAAAGTTCCCCCCTCGACTTATAATCGAGTGAAGCACTTTTCTGCAGCAAAAAATTTCATTTTCCGAACCGACTTTGGGGCCTCGTATCTCAGGGCCACTTTGTGCTAGGAAATTTGGTGTGCAAACCCAGTGGAACTGGTACCACAACATATCCAAAGCTGGCTTGCCTAGCACCAAGTGGCCCTGAAAATAGTAGAAAAAAAGTTGAAGTTCCATCATTAGCTGAAAGAGCTGAACATTTTAAAAGTTGAATGGTTTTAATAGCTGAAAGTATGCAGAAGTTACGCAGAGCCAAAAAACGTACGGAGTAATCATAATTGGGTTAAAAATAAAAAAAAACGAATAACAATAATGGGACTGCTGAAGCATTGCCACTAATTTAAAAATAAATAACAATAGTGGGACTGCTGAATCAGTCCCACTAATATTGTATGGCTATTAGCCACAATAACAGTAAAACCTTCACCAATATTAAGAAACTTTGACAACATTGTCACAATAAAAATGAAAAACCTAGCAGCCCGGGCTCACTTGCGCGCGCACACACAGACACACAGTACACATGCGGGGGAGAGGTCGGTATGAGACTCAGTGTTGAAAGTCTAAAATCAGCCTCCAGTGACAACAGGTATGGATATACCACAAAAGCAGGAATCTCCTGAGCATAGAGAAAGTAGTGGTGTCACAGTAGGAGAAACAGAAATGTCAATCCTGAAAATCAGTGAGATAATGGTCAGGTGTGAAGAGGATAATACAGCATATAGTTCAAAGTTACTGACATCCATACTCAGGAGATGCCTGTTTTTGTGGTATATCCATACCTGTTGTCACTGGAGGCTGATTTTAGACTTTCAACATTGAGGCCTCATGTACACTGTTGCTGGTAAACGGACGTTTAGGCCTCATGCACACGGGGTGTTAAAATAACGTTATGAAAACGCCAGTATCTTTGCAGTGATTTTTCTTAACTTTTTTCAACGTTTTTGCAATAGCATTTTTTAGCGTTTATTAGCTTTTTTGAGCGTTTTTCCGCGTTAGCGTTTTTGAACGTTTTTTAGCGTTTTTTTTTTTCTTCAAATTTTTTTTTTTTTTTTTCAATGGATCAAAAATGTTAAAAAAAGTTGAACAACGTTTTTGAGCGTTTATCGTTTATCAGCATTCGAGCGTTTTTACAGCTGAAAAACGTCTCTCAGAACCCACTGGTCCTGGGTTTTTTTTACAGCTTAAAAACGCCTATGCCATTTGCAGCTCAAAAACGCCTATGCCATTTGCAGCTCAAAAACGCCTAGGTGGGCATGAAGCCATAGACTAACATAGACAGGCGTTTTTAAGCTGCAAAAAAGCGGCTGTAAAAAAAATGTGCATGAGGCCTAAGGAGCAGTTGGGCATTTTTTTCAACTGCTCCTGAACTCTCCTCTGTTATCTTATCAGTACATGTACACAGGTTTGTTTATAGTCATTTCTAGGCAGCTGAGTTTAGAGGCTTGTTTTGGAACCCCAAAAAATGTGTTCAAAAGCTGTGTTTAGAGGCATTTCAAGCGCTAAACACTGTAACTCCGTTTAGCCATGTTTCGTTTACAGGCATTATTCATTTTTGGCTATTTTGAAAAAATTTTTTAAAATTTTCGAACGCTTCTAAACGAAAATGCGGCTAAACGCGGCATGTAAAGGGAGCAAAACGGACGTTTTAAACGTGGGTTGCTATCTGTCAAGTTAAATCGTTCAGGAGAGGTTGTAAATACGTCCTGTGTACATGAAGCCTGAGTCTAATACCCACCCCTCCCCCGCATGTGTGCTGAGTGTCTGTGTGTGTGCAAGTGAGCCCAGGCTGCTAAGTTTTTCACTTTTATTGTGACAACGTTGTCATGATTTCTTAATATTGGTGAAGGTTTTACTGTTGTTGTGGCTAATGGCCATACATTATTGGAATTGTGTCTCTTGTCTAATAATAAACTTTGTATCTATGCTGCTGTGAGTTCCATATTGAAGCCCCTTTACAAGCCTGCTTGGCTTGTTTTCTTTTCTTTGCATATTCTATTTGGCTTTGGGAACCCCTACCTATTAAGTTGAATTGGCAAAATACATACCATCTAAACTTTCAGTGTTTGATATTTTCCCTATTTTATCATGTAATTTTGACATGTCCAATAGATGCTTTTCCTCTGAGGAGGCGTACCAAATACTTTCCGCAGCCGACGAGAGCAACGTGGAGCTATCTTTTTTTTAAATTTATGAGCCAGTTTTCAGTAGTGGAACACTGACAGACTCAGAGGAGGAAGATATTCTGACAGCCAAATGAAGGCGTTCTGGTGAGGAGGCAGTGCCATCCACCAGCACCGCAGTACCTCAGCAAGAAAGGCCAAGTACCAGTGGGGTGTCAACTCAGCCCCAAAGGGTTAGAACCCATGCCAGCCTTCCCTATGCCCCTCAGAACCCTTTGTGGCTTCCTCCTAATTCAGGAGAAGCCAACATTCCCCCTTTCACTGCCCAGCCAAGAGTCCAGGTAGACACGGAGAATTTTTCCCCAATCAATGTCTTTGATTTAATTTTTACGGAGGACATGTTAGCATCAATTGTGGCCCAGTGCAACCTCTATGCACAACAATTTAATTTGAATAATCCAACATCCTATAATGCCCGTCCCTACGAGTGGAGAGACTTAACAGTGGAGGAGTTAAAGGTTTTTTTGGGCCTCACATTTTGTATGGGACTCACCAAAAATTGCATTCCTATTGATCAACCCACCACATGCCGATCTCCGCAGTAATGCCCAGAACCAGATCTCTCATGATCATGAGGTTCCTACATTTCAATGATAATACCCAGTACCCTCCCTGAAATGACCCAAATTATGACAGGCTTTACAAAATTCGGCCATTACTATATTATTTTTCAGAAATATTCCCCCAGTTGTTTACCCCGGACCAACACATGTGTGGATGAGTCCCTTCTCAAATTTAGAGGCAGGCTTAAAATCCAGTAATTTATCCCCAGCAAAAGGGCCCGCTATGGGGTAAAGGTATACAAATTATGTGACCGAGCCACAAGGTACACTTATGCCTTCATAGTGTACGAAGGGAAGGACACCCAGCTGCATCCCCCCAATTGCCCAGACTACTTGGGATCAAGTGGGAAAGTTGTTTGGGACCTCATATACCCCTACTGGAGAAAGGCTACCACTTGTATGTAGACAACTTCTACACAAGTCTGCCCCTGTTGTTCCAAAACCTTCACCGGAAGAAGCCAGCATGTGGCACCATAAGAAAGAACGGTGTTTCCTCAAAGACGAATAGGCGAAACAAGGAAATTCTGGCAGTGAAGTAGAGGGAGAGAAAGGATGTCTACATGCTGTCTGCGATCCACACATGCTGTCTTCGATGCCCCGGAGCAAGTGGTTAAAAATTGTGTAACAATAATCAATTTAGTAATAAGGTTTTCCTAAAGTAGACCTATAGGTAAAACTTTTTTTTTCATTATGGAAAGAGTAAGGGAAGATTTATAACCACTGTTGATGAATTTTTTGCCATATGTGCACAATTAGGGAGATTTACCTTTACTTCCTGTCTCAGGAAGTTTAAGTAAAGTGAGAGCAAATCCCTGCATATTAAAGTGGAGGTATGCCCACCCCTTTAAAAATGAAAAGCCAGCAGCTACACATACTGTAGCTGCTGACTTTAAAGGGTTTGTTAACCCAAAAAAATATAGATTTTTCTGGTACCTTAGTGCTTTGTAATCTTCCCCCCTCTAAACTGTAATAATAATAATATTAACCCTGAATCTGGCACTATCATGGTCTAATTGCGGCAGTTCATCATATGCTGCTGTCCCCTCTGCTCTCCTCTCTTCTCCCCTCACCCCCTCCTTCCTGCATGTCAGCTCATGTCTGTGTCTCCGTCTTCACGGCCGGGTCCCTACTGCGCATGCGTGAAGCACGCTGTGCTCTCACTGGCCGGCAGGAGGGGGACCGAGCTGCTGATTTATATCGCCGCGGCCTGGTGGGTCAAAATGTGGTACTGGGGGGAGGGACTAAGATAAGTGGAAGTTCCACTTTTGGGTGGAACTCCGCTTTAAGGGAAATCCTAGGGGACACCCAGGCCACCAGAACTAGTGTCCCCATTGGATTTGGGATTTTCTTTTACATTCGCTTTCAATGATAACAGTAAACAGGACAAATAGAGAGAGTGAATCCCCTTAACAGGGGCACAGACAGCAATAAAAACGGACAGGGGTTCTAATCCCTCTTCACTCTGTGCAATAAGGAAAATGTTTTGCCTTTTAGTTATAAAAATGTAGTCCCTTTTTTTTTTTTTTTTTTCGTTTTTTCATAAAGTACGTACACTTCAAGAAACCCTGTATTCCACCCACAGCCCTGCTCTCTGTACACCCTATGTGTAAGACAATATGATATCTCAGCCACTTTTGAAAGATAGTATCTGGGTTTGCAGAGGCATTTGGTGTGCACAAATTGGATTTATTGGAGGAGATTGTGGCGATCCTCCTGCACTTCCTCCAATCAGAGTGCTTTGCATTAATTGAAAAGCAAGCAAGGCTTTTTATGAAAGGAGGAGGTACTATGCGAGCAACCCACAGTAATCAGTGTACTATAGCCGGAAATACAAGTTCCAGCAGCAGACAGCTGCCTGAGTTGAAGTAAGGTTTGTAACAAGAGAATCTGGATGCCGCACACTGGATAAAGTTGAAAATTCTTCTTTATTGTAAAAATTGGATCATCAAAAATACAGGACAATCAGGCAGATGGTACAGACACAGCTGATGCGTTTCGCACTCTAGTTTGAGTGCTTACTCATAACTAGAGTGCGAAACGCGTCAGATGTGTCTGTACCATCTGCCTGATTGTCCTGTATTTTTGATGATCCAATTTTTACAATAAAGAAGAATTTTCAACTTTATCCATGTACGGCATCCAGATTCTCTTGTTACAAACCTTGCTTCAATTTGCATTTAGCCAGCACCTGGGACTCCCCTCCTCTGAAGGATCTACTAACACACACCTGGGAGCAAGTCTACCTGAGCGGTGAACCACCTTCCCTGAGTTGAAGTAAGATGTAATGAATGCAGCAGCTAGAAATGGGGCAAACATCATTAAAGCTAACTTTTTTTTCTGTGCAAATGGCCAAAAATTATTTTTGCACGTACTTTACCTTAGCATCATAACAGCTAAAATGTGTTTCCCTTTGTGACTCTCTCATAGGTGTCTGTTGAGCTTCCAGGACAGTACAACTTTGCCATGAATGTGTATGCCAAAATGAAAGGAAAAACTGGACTCAAAGTGACTGTTCGAGTCACTGACCCACTGGCAAATCAGTTTTATGGCCAGGCACACGAACTCTCTGATGAGATTCAGATCCAGGTATATTTTATAGTCCACACTGTTTTACTCTCAACCACTAGTGTGCTAGATTTGTTATTATTGTTCATCATTACATTGACTATACATTGTTTCTACCTTTTTTTAATGTGGACTTGGACTGAAATTAAAGGTTTTCTATTTCATGGGGAGCATTTAGAAACATTGATTGTGCCTAAACAGTATCCTGAAAATAAACATTTTGTCTTAATTCTTCCTGAAATCTAGCATGTCTACAGCCTTGTAGCTGTATATCCACTTTGCCGACCAAGCCTTTTCTGGCACTTTTAGTTTACAAGTTTAAATCCGTATAATTTTTAGCAGAGACCTTGGAGAGTAAATTGCGATTATTGGAATACTTTATGTCACACAGTGTTTGCACAGTGGAATTTCAAATGAATAAGATTAAATTGGCGATTATTGGAATACTTTGTCACACACTGTTTGCACAGTGGAATTTCAAATGAATAAGAATAAATTGGCGATTATTGGAATACTTTATGTCACACACTGTTTGCACAGTGGAATTTCAAATGCAATTTTTTGGGGGAAAAATACACTTTAACGAATTAAACATAATATATACCCCAATTTTTTCATAAAATATGACAGATGAAGATACACTGAGTGAATAGATTCTTAACATGTCACACTTTAAAATTGTGCACGCTCGTATCGCAAACTGATACTTAAAAATCTCTATAGGCGACGCTTTAAAACTTTCACAGGTCACCTGTTTAGAGTTAGAGGAAGTCTAGCACTAGGATTACTGCTCTCGCACTAACGCTCGCAGCAATACCTCACATGTTGGTTGAAGCCCGCTGGGTTGAGCAAAAAAAAAAAAAAAAACTGTTAGTATGAACTAGGTTTAACCCCACTTTTGTAGAAAAAAAAAATCTCCTCTTGGTGATCTTTGTACATTGCATGGATTTTAACAAACTTTGCTGCAGATTCCTACCTTTTGTTATTCTGAATAAATAGCTGTTTGTCCATGTGCATCCATGGTTTTATAATTATCAATAGGCTACCGTGCCTACAGGGCTCTAATGGGAAAATTGGCAGGATCTGCATTGCATCTATTAAGATGTGATTTTCCTTTTTTTTTTATTTTTTTTTTTTTTGAGTAACTTGCCAAAAATTAAATTTTTTCTTGTAAGGGATGCCAAAAATCTGACTTAAATATTAGTGCAGACTTCTGTGTCTGGGAAAATCAGTAAGCCAGTTACACAAGCAGCAAATTACATTTTTAGGGAGCGTTCTTTACACCATCTGTGTACAAAACACCTCCAGGTAGCCATATTTTATTTTACAGAAAATGATAGCGCTCGCAGATTGAAAAGGAAAGGTAATTTTTTAATAACCTTCAATTACAATTACTTAAGTTTCAATTGTATACGCCATATTATAATTTTTTTTTTAGTTGCTATTTTTTCCCCCACGAAATTGGAGATGCGCTTTAAAGAGAACCTGTCACCAAAAAAATCATTACATAGGGGGCTATTTTATTTGTCCCCTATGCAGATGTAAGAAAAAAAAAAGTTAAGCAGATTTTTTTTTGACTGTCAAATGTTAAAGTTGCACCCAATCACATAAAATATCCCCCCCCCCCCCCATGTAAAAAGCCCACGCCCAACATACACGCATGTACGAACTTAAACTCACGTGTCGGGGGCACCTAGACGCAAAAATGTTGATTTTGATACACGTTACATATAACCACGCACGCCAGAGTGAGTGCAATATTTCCACCAATAGATGTGCTCCATAACGCTAAACTGATGAGCTATAGGGAGCTTTTAAAGCGTTGCCTATGAAAAATATAGGGTACCAAAGTTTGGTGGCACTTTGCAGGCTTTCACAAATTAAAGGTTTGACTTGGCTATTTATCTACTTGGTGCAACCTAATCTTTAATATTTTACCCAAAGAAAAATGTGTAATTTATTGTTTTTGTGCCCTAAAATTAACTTTGGTGTGTTTTTTTTTTTTTAATTTTTTTAAATTTTGCATTATCTAGACCTTAGTGGTAATAACATGTGAAGTATAAAATTGCAACTACCACTATTTTATTCTCTAGGGTGTCTGCTTTTAGAAAATATATAATGTTTTGGAGGTTTATGCAATCTTCTGGCCTAAATTGATTTTTTGAACCACTTCAATACAGGGCATTTCACCCCCTTCCTGCTCAGGCAATTTTCAGCTTTCAGCACTTTCGCACTTTGAATGACAATTGCATGGTCATGCAACACTGTTCCCGAATTTTTATCTTTTTTTTTTCTCCACAAATAGAGCTTTCTTTTGATGGTATTTGATCACCTCTGCGGTTTTTATTTTTTGCGCTATAAACAAAAAAAGACTGACAAGTTTGAAAAAAAAATTAAAAATAATAATTTTTACTTTTTGCTATAATAATAAACATCCCAAATTTAAAAAAAAAAATCCCTTAGTTTAGGCCGATTATGTATTCTTCTACATAATAGGGGATAGATTTATGGTATTTTTATTTATTTATTTTTTTTTTATCGTGACTGTGACACTGCGGCAGACATATCGGACACTTTTGACACTATTTTGGGATCATTGACATTTATACAGCAATCAGTGCTATAAATATGCATCACTGGCATGGAAGGAATTAACACTAGGGGGCGACCAATTGGTGTTCCTATATACTAGGAACACACGATCTGTCTCCTCTCCCCTGATAGGACGTGGATCTGTGTGTTTGCGTTCCTGCTCTGTTACAAGCGATCGGGGGTGCCCGGCGGACATCGCAGCTGCCGGGCACACGCATTGGCTCCTCTGTGACGCGGCGGGTGCGCCCCCTATAACGCTGGGAGGCCGAGGGCGTCATATGACGCCCGCCCAGGATGAGAGATGTCCCACCTGCGGACGTCATATGTCTGTGGGCGGTATTGAAGTGGTTAAACATGTGCAAAAAATGCATAACCAGTGCTGAAAGAGGATTTAAAAAGAAGTAAAGGTTTAAAACTGCATCTCAACAATATGGAGTGTTCTGGCTGGGACATTTGCCACGCTTTCAAGACAGCTGCTTTACTTTAAGCATCTTTTGAGTTTGTCTCCTTAAAGTTACTGCAATAATCATCTGGCTAATGTGCTGTAAGGACCCGTTCACACCACATGCAGTGCTTTTTTTTCTGCACCAAAGAAGTCATGGAAAGTAGAGTAGATTATATGAGTTCCAATGGCATAGTTCAAACCAGTGCAGGATGTTTTTGTGGTGTGAACTGGCCCTAAAACATGCATTGGCGAATGCGCCAGTGAATGTTTTATAAATGCGTCTCTTGGTCCATAAAGCAGTGCAAATGTGCATGTTTATGTAGAGTGCAGTAGCCCTCAGCAAACCAATCATTTTAGTGTAAGATAAATTTTGGTTCGCTTTCTTTTGACTTTTAGCTCTTTTTAATACTGAATTTGCTGTACATATATTTTTTAAAGTAATGATGTATTTCAGGTCTTTGAACGATTACATTTAATAAGTCCAAATGTGGAGGCTGAACAGATATTGATATCTCCTAATTCTAAATTGAGGCTGCAGACTAATAGGTAATTTTAACTATTAATCCTGTATTTATGTATTTGCTGTGTTGTGTTTTATTTTTTATTAGGAGACAAGGTTGCATGCTGTGATGTTTTGAAATGTAACTGCCTTTTTTTTTTTTTTTTTTTTTTTTAGTGTAAATAAATTTCCTGGGGATTTAATTGCATGGATAGTCATATAGTTCGGCCTATTTTCAAAATTAATAGATTGGTGCTAGGTGAATATAGGACTTATGGAGGATGATGTTGGGGGACTAGGGGGTGGTACTAAAAGTACATTACACTTTAAAGCCATCAAGATAGAGAATATATTTAGATGTCTGAGTGCACACCCCAACATTATTTTGTAATGTTTCAAAGAGAACCTATTAAGGTAGAATAATTGAGCTACCATTGCTTCTTCATTACTTAATCACAGATAAGGACAAGCATTCAGCTAGTTAAAGAGGAGGTCCACCTAAAAAAAAAATATTAAAAGCCAGCAGCTACAAATACTGCAGCTGCTGACTTTTAATAAATGGACACTTACCAGACCCAGGGTCCAGCGATGTCGGCAGCCGATCAATCGCTCGGCTCTCGGCAGCTGCCGCCTCCATCCTCAGTGAGGGAATCAGGAAGTGAAGCCTTGCGGCTTCACTTCCCGTTTCCCTACTGCGCATGCGCAAGTCACGCTGCACGTCTTAACTGGTCCCCGCTATCTCCTGGGACCTGTGTGTTGGTTGGTGGGGGGTGGGAGAGAATAGCTGCGGATGGCCATGACTCCTGCGGGAGTCTATTCCCAGAAGTGGGTGCAAATATCTGTATTATACAGGTATCTGCACCCCCTCCCCCCTGAAAGGTGCCAAATGTGACACCAGAGGGGGTAAGGGTTCCGAAAAGCGGAGGTTCCATTTTTGTGTGGAACTCCGCTTTAAGTAATAAGATACTTGATATGCACAGTCCGGCTAAATAGTGAAGGATTGGCAAGTATGACAAGGAGCTTGGTCCTTGGTGCTTTTAACCACTTGAGAAGTAGCCTGTATATGCTCTTTCATTACCAGACCGTAATCACTAGACTGTAAACAAATGTTTGGCTTGCTTACATTTACTCTTTTTTTTCTTTAAAAAAATGATCCCACAATCGTTAATGATCAGTTGCAGTTTATGCTCTATGGAATACAAGTGCGTTCATCAGCGTGCTTGTAGTCCGTTGACACTTCCTCCAGCTGAAAGCCTGTACAGAGAGCGGTATGGCAGTTAGCTGGAGGAAGCGTTTGCAGGAGCCTGACATTGCACCCCCTTTGCAGGCTCCTGTAGAAAAAAAAAAGTAGATAAATGAACTTTTTACGCTGCAAAAAGATGTGCTAATTTTTTTTAAAGGTGAACTTGGCTTTTAAAAAAATAATCCTATCATCATTGGTGGTCAGTGTCTCTTTAGGACACCCCCAACAGTGATCTGTTGTTTTTATGAACATTCAGCCCATTTACAACATAGGAAGGCCCCTTTTCACATGGGCATGTTCATGTATGGACTCCGCTTTGCTCAGCAGGGATCAATCTGCTGACAGGTCCATCTACGCTCACTGTGCAGAGATGGACCTTTTAACGCCCCGCTGTCTTCTATGGAGATCAGGTGAAAATGGACCACCTGTCCATTTTCATCTGATCTGGTTCTCCAGACGGGTGGAAAATAGGGTTCCCATTTGTCTGGATTTCAAGGACAGGATCTGATATCACCACTGACAACCGCCACTACATAGAGCTGACTGGAGCGTCCAATCAGGTCTGCTTGAAAAACTGACAGGCAGACCTGATTGGAAAGCCGTGTGAAAGGGGGCTGAAGGGGAGCGCTCGATTTTGTGAATGGGTTATATGTTTGTAAACACTACTAGTATTTACACTTGTCATAGTTGTGATTTGCTCCTCAGCTATCACAAGGTACAGAGCTACTTTGGCACTGCACATTGTGATCTCAGCTGTCCAGTGACTGTTCCAATCGCATCCTTTCATAAACCCACTAGCCATCCGAGCTTGTTTCCTGACATGCCATTTATAAAGGGCACTTCAGAAATACAATCTCCTCAATGACATTTTTTTCCCCACCATACAGAAATACAGAGGTGGTTTTATAAGAACGTTGGTATGAAACAGAATATTAAACGGTCTCCTAGGAATGGTCAGCTATAGTAGAGAGTAAGTGGGGATTTTTCCAGTTGTATCTTTTACAGTAGACAGTAATGATCTTGTTTCTATATGTCATTGGTTATTAGTATGCTTATTACAAAGGAATATCTTTTTGGTTACAGAGACCGAGCAGCGACTGTTAGCTACAGAGTATTGAATGGTCTAAAGACGCCGTCTGTTGTACAGGTTGATGATAATGGTCTGCTGACATCAGGTTCTTTTACTGGTATTTCCACCATGGAAGTCAACTCTCAGGAACCATTTGGAATTAACCAAACTATTATTGTCTCTGTTAAGGTAATGTATACAAATGCTTTGTTAAGAAATCCTTCTATATTTACAGAATGTTTTACTACCTACACGAGATTGGCTTTATGCTTGACACTTGCATTTTGTTTTAAATCCGCTGTGATGTAGACATCCTGAGTTAGACAAGGGCACAGTTGCTGCAGTGTGTAATAGTGACATAATTTATAGTTAGCAATGTTAATAATTTCCAGGCTTGTAACAATTCTTTACAGCCAGGCTTTGGTTTTGATTGATTTACCAAGGCACAGTAGAGCTACAGTAGCATCAACACTCTGAGTTCATAAAAAGCTCATGTCATTGAAAATCTTTTCCAAAAGGCCCTACTGTTCAGTGTCAGTGCTGGGTTCCAGGGCTTGAGCTGTCTCAGAAAAGAAGTTGGTTTTGTAGAATAAAATTGCCTCCATCCTCTGTAGAATCAGCCTGTGAGCATTAGGAATTTCAGATCCCCTACAGCACCAAAGACCATTCCGTTACACACACTTTGAGGTGATTTGTATGCAGATTGAGAGTGATCATTTGGATCTATTCTATTTGGGACGGGGTCAGTCAAACTCTGGTCTGTATTCACTGCGGCTCTGCCATCAACACACATCTGAACACAGACACCACTAGCACAATACTGGGTGTTCTTACTTTTTAGGATTTCACTGAACAGCAGCTAGAATCTCCCCATAAAGCCCAGTTTTCATTGGTGGTCTTTGCCTTACACCATGAGCTGGCTCTGACCTGAATCTGTGAAACTGGCAAAGTGGATTAAATCCTTTTGGCAGATTGTAAAAAACATAATATAAAATGAATTATAAACTGTTAAAGTGACATGCATTTCAATCAGAAAAGTGTTTAAACATACAGACAGATCTAGTGAATGGAGGGCTATTTTAAAGCAAAAGTCAAATTTTTGGGCTGAAAAGATGCAGCTTCAGTTACAGTAGTGACAGTAGTTGCTTGGAGCATTAGTGACCATTGACACACCATACTTGAGAAAGTAAATGTGGTGACCAGGAGTTTTTATACATATTTTTCTCTGGGCTGCTGTAGAAGTGATTTGAGCAGTTATTAAACCCCAACTGCTATTATCTGTGCTCTATCAACAGTGGGGTGCAGAAGAGACATTAGACCTCTGATATCTCCTTAAAGAGAACCTGTCCTCTACACTATGCCAGTCTCCTTTTGTTAGAAATAAATTTAACTTAGTGTTACTAAACCCACGTCAAAAAAATCAGTCTGTATATGCAGTAAAGCATGCTTGTTATACTCGCTGTGGAACCCTAAGGGGTTCATCCTCCACATTGTGTAAAAAGGCTGTTTGATGCTGTCTTCTCTGGTCGTCCTCCTTCTTCCACAGTCCCCAAACCATCTCTTGGTAGAACAGAGCCTTGGGGGCAAGCTGCTCATGCTCAGTTTGGTGTGCTTGAGTTTTTTTTTTTTTTTTTCTTTGGAGAGTGAATGTGATCAGCATAGGGCCGATCAGCACAGGGCCAATGGACACTGTCCAGACAGAGTGTCAGGGGGTCCTGCAGCCTCGTAGGACAATCAGGGGAGAATGAAAACTCCTGCTCTAACTGCTGATGAAAAAAGATATTTAGCAGTTTATATTTACTAAAACTATTGTATTTCCATGTTCTGTGTACTGTGGGAGACCAGATATATTGAATGCAGGGTCCTGGGTTTAGTAACACTTTAAAGGAAAAAAGTTTAAAAGTTTTTGGGTATTGTAGTTTTTTACCATTTCATGGGTGCATGCAGTGTTGAGGCTGGACATATTTTGTATCCTTTTAAGAGGGGGGGCCCTCTCCCGCCACCGTTAAAAGTGATCTCGCGGGGGAATCCGCCGCAGAGACCACTTTTATCTTAAACTGGACCGCTCACTGAAGATGATGATACCGAGGTTATGGCAGCTAACTGCTGCCATAACAATGATATCCTCCTTCAAAGTACCGACGTATAACGACGGTGGGCGGTCCGGAAGTGGTTAAACAGTTATGAGTGCGCGCAGGGCTGACAGGGGCAGACAGGCAGGGAGGGAAGGTGGGAGAAAATCTGCGGATGACGGAGGCAGGTAAACTGACCATGGTGTCGGGGCTCTGCAGCCATGCTTAACCGTAGTCAGTATTCATAGGGGAGGGTAGAAACAGGCAGGGTCAGCCAGGTTTTTTAGGTGTTAAAAGGGGCCAAATAACACAACACAAGCACTGTGCTGTATAAAATGCTTTAACCACTTCAGCCCCGGAAGATTTTACCCCCTTCCTGACCAGAGCACTTTTTGCGATTCGGCACTGCGTCGCTTTAACTGACAATTGCGCGTTTGTGCGACCTTGCACCCAAACAAAATTAATGTCCTTTTTTTCCCACAGATTGAGCTTTCTTTTGGTGGTATTTGATCACCTCTGCGGTTTTTATTTTTTGAACTATAAACAAAAAGAGCGACAATTTTGAAAAAAAAACCACAATATTTCTTTCTCGTACATCACGGGACACAGAGCCTCAGTAAATACTGATGGGTTATATAGGGTATCACTAGGTGATTGGACACTGGCACACCCTAAACAGGAAGTTCAACCCCCTATATAATCCCTCCCCTTACAGGGATACCTCAGTTTTTTCGCCAGTGTATTATGTGTTGGACGTGTAAAGATGTCCTGTGCTGAGCTCCAAAGGGAATATCCTATGTCCCTATACTGGGACGAGCCAGGCGAACCGGATCCATTTCAAAGTGTCCTTTCTAGGCCGAATTGGATGGTACCCAGGCCTCGTGTCCGAAGAAACGAGGTTTTACCTGTAACGCTTCCTCTTTTTAGAGAGCTGGACCCCGCATTTCAGAATTTGGTTTTCTGGCCGGGTGCTTTACAGGCCCAGAACTGCGGATCCCCCTGTCCGTAGGGGGCCCCAGTCTCTGAAGGTTTTTCCAAACGGAGCCCACCGTGAGAGGTGAAGATTGGGTCTGTATAACAGAACCCTGCAGCTGGATAAGGTAAGGGAGATTCCACAGAATTTTTTAATTCTAGTAGGTTTCTCCTTTTTAGTAAATGTATTCTATGCCTATTGTCACCACCGGGGGCTGCCAAGAGCACATACCTTCTCATGCTTAATTGTCTGTCTCGATGTTCACGCTGCACAAGCTACTCCAGCCGAGCTCCAGGTAGGATGGGGGGCTCTCCTCTGGGATATTCCCCCCAAAAGTAGGGGGGGCCGCAAGTGGTATGTGAGGCAGTAGTGAGGCACCACCGCTGCCATGGCATGTGGCAGGCCCAGGCCCCATCACTGCCGGCCTCTCTCCTTCCTCCTTCACCCCCAGCCTCCCCTCCACGCTGGTCCTGGAGGGTCAGCTCGCGCGGGAAGCGCACGTTTTTTTGAAAAAACCGAGGAGGTGGTCGGGGGGGGGGGGGGGGGGGGGTTTGGCGGAGCGTCAGCGCGCGACGTCCGGCGTGCTTAGACGCCCACGTCGCCGGCTGTGGCTATAAGGCTATAAGAAGCACACTTTGCAGGTGCACGCAGCCTATGGAGGGACACAGAGCTGATGGTCGCATGTAAGGTGGGACAGGCATTCTCCTAGGCAGCATTTACTAAGAAACACTAGACTGGGCATTGGTAGCAGGGCTGTTGCTGGACTACATCGCTCAACAGTTAGTGTTTCATTTTTTTGTGATACCTCCACCTTGTTGCTTCGGACTATGGGTAGAAGAGGTACAAATACCCCAAGGACCAGAGGCTCTAGGGGGATCTCCCTCAGGCTCTGAGGACCCCCCTTCTGCAGCACCTTCCCCCCCTGAAGGGCCAGGGACGGCTAGCCAGGGAGAGCCGTTGGGGTCAGGGGCTGCATCTGCTTCTGGCACTTCAGCCCCTGTATACATTACACAGGAGGTTTTTTCCTCAACCATTAATGGTTTAGAGGAAAGATTAATGACCGTAATTGCATCTTCACTCAGTGGAAGAAAAGGCACTAGGTCTTCCTCTGTTACCCAGGACCCTCAGGCAGAGGAGCTTTGGGATAAAGGAGAAGAATCCCTTTCAGAGGATCGGGATGGGACGGATGATTCCTCCTCGGAGGAATCAAGTGGAGAAGGGCCCTCTTCGGCCTCTCAGGATGAGAAAGTCTTAGTACATATTCTTGCTGGATTGGTCCGCTCCACATTTAAAGTTCCCATATCTGAATCAGTTAAAGAACCCTCTTTTTTGGGGTCACTGAAGCCTCCTCAAACACATGCTTTTCCTGTTTATACTTTACTTGAAAAGCTCATTTATTCTGAGTGGGATCACCCAGATAAACGTTTTTTTCCGCCTAAAAAGTTTTCAACACTTTATCCTATGGAAGAAAAGTTTATAAAGATGTGGGGGATACCGGCCGTTGATGCCGCCATTTCCTACGTAAATAAATGTCTGACTTGTCCTGTAGACAATGCTCAGATGCTCAGGGATCCTGTTGATAAAAAGATGGAATCCCTGTTGAAGGATGTTTTCTCCTTAGCAGGTTCAGTAGCTCAACCTGCTGTAGCAGCGATCGGAGTCTGTCAATACTTAAGAGACCATGTTAAGCAGGTCATCAAAGTTCTAACCTTCCAGCGGCCTTATGTTTTGCTGTTGACGCCATCAGAGAATCTATCATGCAAACATCTCGTCTTTCACTTGGGTTGGTGCATATGCGTAGAATCTTATGGTTGAAAAATTGGTCAGCTGAAGCACCATGTAAGAAACTTCTGGCTGGATTTCAATTTCGGGGTGCAAGGCTGTTTGGAGAAGATTTGGACAATTATATCCAAAAGATCTCTAGTGGGAAAAGCACTCTCTTACCTGTTAAGAAAAGGAGTAAGCGTCCCTCTTTCAAACGGACTCTTTCCCCAGTGCCAGCAGCATCAGCCTCCAGGCAGTCGCGACGGCCTCCTCCATCTGGGTCAAGAAACAAGAGTCAACCCCAGGGACAAAAGAAGTCCTGGGGGAAATAGCCTGCTAGACAAGACGCTAGGGCTCTTTATAAAGAGGTGCCCCCGCTCGCTCGAGTGGGGGGAAGACTGCTACAGTTCTCAAAGCTCTGGCAGGAGGATTTCCAGGACAGATGGGTAATCTCCACGGTAACTTTAGGTTACAAACTGGAGTTCCAAGAATTCCCCTCTCCTTGTTTCCTCAGATCAAATGTCCCCAGGGATCCAGAGAAAAAGCAGTCGCTTCTTCTAGCGTTAGAGTGGCTTTTTGTCGCAAGAAGTCATCATGGTGGTTCCCACGAAGGGTCAAGGATTGGGATTCTATTCCAACCTTTTTAGGATCCAAAAACCAAATGGGGATGTCGGACCCATTCTGGATCTAAAGGATCTGAATCGATTCCTAAGGATTCGATCCTTTCGCATGGAATCAATTCGGGCAGTAGTCTCCATCCTGCAGGGAGGAGAATTTCTGGCATCAATAGACATCAGAGATGCGTATCTGCATGTACCCATTTTTCCTGTTCATCAAAAGTACTTGCGCTTCGAGATAGGGGGGCGCCATTTCCAGTTTGTGGATCTGCCTTTCGGGCTAGCCACTGCACCTCGAGTGTTTACAAAGATCTTGGCTCCTCCTCTGGCCAGATTAAGGGCTCAAGGTATAACTGTCATAGCATACCTAGACGACCTGCTCTTGATAGACCGGTCGGTAGCCTGTTTGAGCGGGAACTTGATGACCACAGTCAAGTATCTGGAACACCTAGGTTGGATTCTCAACCTAGAAAAATCTTTCCTAAAACCAGTTAAAAGACTGGAGTATTTGGGTCTGATCATAGATACAAGCCAGGAGAAGGTATTTTTACCTCAGGCAAAGATCACTGCCTTAAGGGAGCTGATTCTGGTAGTCAGGACCAAAAAGGGTCCTTCTGTCCGCCTTTGTATGAGGCTGCTGGGAAAGATGGTAGCTTCATTCGAAGCAGTTCCCTATGCTCAGTTTCATTCAAGACTGCTGCAACACAGTATCCTGTCGGCCTGGAACAAGAAAGTTCAGGCATTAGATTTTCCGATGCACCTGTCTCATGCAGTGCGTCAGAGCCTCAATTGGTGGTTAATACCCGAAAGCCTGCAGAAAGGGAAATCCTTTCTACCGGTTACCTGGAAGGTGATAACAACGCATGCCAGTCTTTCGGGCTTGGGAGCAGTTCTTTAACAGTCACAGGTCCAGGGGGAATGGTCCAAAACCGAGAGGACCTTACCCATCAACATTCTGGAGATCCGTGCAGCATATCTAGCCCTAAAGGCCTGGACTCTCAGGCTACAGGGTTGCCCAGTCAGGATCCAGTCCGACAATGCCACAGCAGTGGCTTATATCAATCATCAGGGAGGCACCAGGAGCCGGGCAGCTCAAAGGGAAGTGAACCAGATCTTAGTCTGGGCAGAAGAGCATGTGCCATGCATATCGGCAGTTTTCATTCCAGGAATAGAGAACTGGCAGGCGGACTATTTAATTCGCCGTCAGTTACTCCCAGGGAAATGGTCTCTTCATCCCGACGTCTTTTGGGCCATATGCCAAAGATGGGGGGTTCCAGATGTAGATCTCTTTGCATCCAGATTCAACAAAAAGATAGACAAATTTGTGGCAAGGACAAGGGATCCTCTTGCATACAGGACGGATGCGTTGGTGATTCCGTGGCATCGGTTCTCACTGATTTATGCATTCTCGCCTATTCTGCTACTGCCACGACTCCTTCGCAGGATCAGGCGGGAAAGGAAGTCGGTACTTCTGGTAGCTCCCGCTTGGCCCAGGAGGACTTGGTATGCAGAAATAGTAAGGATGACGGTAGGTTCCCCCTGGACCCTACCGTCACGCCCAGACCTGTTATCTCAAGGTCCAGTGTTCCATCCTGCCTTACAAACGCTAAATTTGACGGTTTGGCTATTGAAACCCACGTTCTGAAGAGTCGTGGGCTTTCAGGTCCTGCGATATCTACCTTGATCAATGCAAGGAAGCCAGCTTCCAGAGTAATTTATCATAGAGTCTGGAAAGCTTAAGTATCCTGGTGTGAATCCAGGGGTTAGCATCCCAAAAAATATGTAATAGGTAGGATTCTTGACTTTTTACAATTGGGATTAGAGATGAAGCTGGCCATCAAGGGCCATCAAGGGCCAGGTCTCGGCCTTATCAGTATTATTTATTTTATTATTTACGGCCACTTGCTTCACATTCTTTGGTCTGAAACTTTATGCAGGGGGTGACGCGTCTTAATCCTCCGGTTAAGGCGCCCCTAAACCCCTGGGACTTGCATTTGGTTCTGTCAGTTTACAGAAACAGCCTTTTGAACCAATACGTCAGATTCCCTTGGTCTTGTTGGCAAGAAAATACATTTTTCTGGTAACCATTTCTTCTGCTAGAAGAGTATCAGAATTAGCAGCTCTTTCCTGTAAAGAGCCTTATTTGATCATACACAAGGATAGAGTGGTATTGCGCCCTCATCCTAGTTTTTTTACCAAAAGTGGTTTCAGATTTTCATCTAAACCAAGATATTGTTCTACCTTCCTTTTTTCCTGATCCCTATTCTTCGGAAGAAAGGTCACTACATTCTTTGGATGTAGTAAGAGCAGTCAAAGCTTATCTGGAAGCAACTGCTCAAGTTCGCAAAATGGATGTTTTGTTCGTGCTGCCAGAAGGTCCCAATAGAGGACAGGCAGCGTCAAAATCTACCATTTCTAAATGGATTCGACAAATGATTATTCAAGCTTACGGTTTGAAACAGAAAATTCCTCCGTTTCAGATGAAGGCACACTCCACAAGGGCTATTGGTTCATCTTGGGCAGTGCATCACCGGGCCTCTATAGCTCGAATGTGCAAGGCCGCAACCTGGTCTTCAGTCCATACATTCACCAGATTTTATCAGGTGGATGTAAGAAGACATGAGGATATCGTCTTTGGGCGTAGTGTGCTGCAGGCAGCGGTACAAGGTCCTCAGGTCTGATTACACCCTACTTGGTTGTGGTTCCCCTCCCCTCAGATAGCATTGCTCTGGGACATCCCATCAGTAATTACTGAGGCTCTGTGTCCCGTGATGTACGAGAAAGGAAATAGGATTTTTTATAACGGCTTACCTGTAAAATCCTTTTCTTTTGATATACATGATGGGACACAGAGGTCCCGCCCCCTCTTCTAATACACTTGTATTGCTTTGCTACAAAACTGAGGTATCCCTGTAAGGGGAGGGATTATATAGGGGGTTGAACTTCCTGTTTAGGGTGTGCCATTGTCCAATCACCTAGTGATACCCTATATAACCCATCAGTAATTACTGAGGCTCTGTGTCCTGTGATGTACATCAAAAGAAAAGAATTTTACAGGTAAGCTGTTATAAAAAATCAAATTTTTTAACTTTTTGCTATAATATCCCCCATAAATATGTTAGAAAAAAAACTATTTTTTCCTCAGTTTAGGCCGATATGTATTCTTCTACATATTTTTGGTAAAAAAAAATCGTAAGCGTATATTGATTGGTTTGCACAGAAGTTATAGCGTCTACAAAATAGGGGATAGTTTTATGGTATTTTTTTTTTTTTTTTTACTAGTAATGGCAGCGATCTGTGATTTATATCAGGACTGCAACATAATGGCGGACACATCGGACAATTTTGACACATTTTTGGGATCATTGGTATTCATACAGCGATCAGTGCTATAAAAATTCATTGGTTACTGTAAAAATGTCACTGGCAGGGAAGGGGTTGACACTGGGGGGCTATCAAAGGGTTAATTGTGTTCCCCTACTGTGTGTTCTAACTGAAGGGGAGAGGGTGACTCTGTATAGGAGATGGCAGATCGCTGTTCATACTCTGTATGAACAGACAATCTGTCTCTTCTCCCCTCAGAAAACTGGAAACTGTGTGTTTACACATACAGATCACGGTTATCGGTGTGTCATCAGCGATCGCGGGAGCCCGGCGGTGATCGTGACCACTGGACACTCACATCGGCTCCCGGAGCGAGCGCGTGCCCCTAGTGGCCACAGGGCGAAGCGACGGAACATAACATCGTTTCGCCCAGCTGTGCTATTCTGCCGCAGTACAACTACGGTGGCTGGTCGGCAAGTGGTTAAAGGGACAGGATCCATTTTTATTTTTTATTTTTTTTTTTTATCTTTGGGTTAACGAACACTTTAACACACATTAAAGCTCCTACTGCTTCAACATGCTTTTTTTAGGCTTATTTGCACTTGCTTTGACTGCTTCAAAATGCATTTTTGATGTGTTTTAGAAGTTCAGCAAATCCCCTGTATGTTCGTTGATTTTCTAATTGTTTTAAAGGGGCTCACCAGAACCCCCAACTCGGTAATACCCCAGCTTATTTGTACCCCGTTTATCAGATTTCCAGCTCATTAGCAGATCCCTGGATCAGTAGTACCTCCAGCTCTTCTTATGCCCCACTCATTAGTACACCCAGCTAGCCTGGTTGCCGATCCTCCTCTCCAGTACTTGCCCCACCCCCCACCCCCCGCTATATTGACCTCATGCTGCTCGCAACGTGTGATATCTGCTAGATTCTCCCGCTCTGGTCCTCCAGCTCTGTTGATCCTCCACTGCTCAGTTCTAGCTCTCAAGTTTCCAGATAGCATTCCCACATTATGCACCATGTGTTCTGTCTGCTAGTTGCTCTGCTCCAGGGTCCCCTTACCGTCCTGCAGCTCCATGCTACACACCAGGTGTGACATCCGCACAAGACACTCCTAGAGTATATACACCTGAACCAGAAGTGGCTATGAATGTCTTTCTGGTTCGCTTATTGGTTTCCCAGTTCATCTTGGGATATTGCAAACCTTTCGTCCGATCTCCCATAGCGGACAGCGAGGCTCTGACAGGTACATCCCTGCACAGTGGCCAGAGACGGACCTGTCATCTGCCGGCTGAGCGGGGTTCAACGGATCGATCTCCAGCTGAGCTGGCAGAGTCCGCTGAGCGGATCTGCCCCGTGTGAAAGGGGCTCTACAGTGGGCTTTAAACTGTTTGAATTTGGTTTACATCCCTTCTGTGCACAGACTGGCCCAGTTTTGTTATACATATATAAACAGAGACCAATACATATATGCACACGATTTTAATGTGACTGACCAAATTAACAAACCATTCTGCAAAATTCAGAGCAGTGCCATGGCTAGCATTTTTAATAACTGCTTGCCTTATGTGGAAAAGTTCTAGCCCTGGAAGTGCCAAGAGGGGTAAATGCTCCATGTCTTCTGGTCTTGCCCAGTACTCCAAGGTTTCTGGAAGCAAGGTAAACACTGGATTCGAAAATTAACAGATATTCAAATGCCTTATGATGTAGCAGCCGTGCTTCTCCTATTGCATCTCATCCCTATGTTGATGACACGCTTTAGGTGGTTGCTGCTGCTATATTTACTTAATGCTGCAAAGAGTAGTATCCCCTTATTTTGGAAACAAATGGCTGCTCCCCCCCATAAGCCCCATCAACTTGAAGAAATGATTTCCTCTGCAAATCAGTGGGAGGATCAATTGTATGCATATCAATAAGGTATATTTGTTGATTACATCTTAAAACATAATTCACATGATACATTTTGTTTAATGTACAGTATGATGACTTGCATGTTTTTCGTTTAACATTCTAAATGAGCATATATCGATCCCCATGGGACTGCAGAGGGTCAGATGGAACTCTTGGACCCCTGGGGAGTCCCCACAAAGGTAGGATTTTCTGTTTAATGATGGAATAAATATTTCTCTTTCGTTTATCGATGGACACAGCGCCTCCTTAATCGTGACCATTGGGTTTATATCGCCTCTGCAGGAGTAGCACTAGGTAGAACAAAAAACACCTGGCTATGCCCATGGGCTGTCCTCAGTATATAACCCCTCCCTGCTCTAGGTATTCAGTTTTTTTTCTGTCTAGTCAGGAGTAAGGACCTAGCTCCTTGCTGGGATCTTTTAGTCCTAGCAAATTTTACTTTTTGTCTTTTTTTCCATGCATTTTAGATCTGCAATCAACTGCCGGTCTGGGCGACGGGCTGGATAATCTAGATCCAGTGGTCTCCTTAGTCTGCATGCAGACCGCAGCTACGAGCAATGGACATAGGCTGGCCCGCGAGTTAAACGTCTCGCAGGGTCGCATACGAAACGGGCTCTGGTCCAAGTCGCAGCGGTCTCTTGGCCGACAACCCTCCACTTCGGTGGCGTGGCATTCTGTCTGGAGGGTCACCTGCACCATGGATCGGTAAGTACAGTTCCCCCTTTCCCCCTTTAAGCAGTTTGGGGTGGACGCGGGTACCCTCCAGGGATGGTTGGACCTGCCTGCAGGATCTCTCCTCCCATCCTAAAGTCCCCTGGGCTTCCCCCTCCCCCCACGGATTGGTGAGAGTCCCAGGGCAGGCAGCAGAGACCTCTGGGGGTATCCCCTGCCATTTCCCTTCTGGGTGGTGTGTGTCCTGCCCTGGCGGTATGGGGGGGGTCCAGTGCAGAGGGTGCATTGGAGACCCCCTAGGTGCATGCCCTGCTGTGTGTGTGCGGTGTGAAGTATTGTGCAGTTTGGGGGTCCCAATGCAGAGGGCACAGCGGTGTCCCCTCAAATGTTCACCCTGCCTGGTGGTACAGTACCTTTTTGGACAGCAGCAATGTGGAAGACACAGAGAGGATCCTGGCAGCATGCTTCAGCATGTCAAATGGCCGGTGGTTATTTTTGGGTGGTCTGTTGACATCACGTCTTGGTCTGGCTGGTCTCAGGCTGGCGGCCTTGTTTGTGTAGCCAATGAGGTCACGGCAGCCATTTTCCGTTGGTTTGGCTGGTCTCCAGCTGGCGGTCATGTTTGTGTAGCCAATGTCACGGCGGCGATTTTTCGTTAGTCTAGTGAGACACTATAGACGGCCAGAACCTCATGGAGATGCCAGAGCTCCTCTTCTTCCTCCCCTATGCTTCTCTTCCTGTCCCGGAATATATGAAATGGACGCCGACATTGGTGTTGCTGGGTCCGAATAGCGGCGCTCCTCTGTTTGGTAGGGTTAGTCCTTGGGGGTCCTTGTGTATCTCCCTCTCTGCTGATGGGTACCCTGGTTATTGGCGTGTCCCTTGGTGGTGCCAAAGTTCCTTTGTACTACAGGGTCTTCTTTCTTATGGAGCCTCAGGGTCACAATTCACCCACTGATCCCCTCATGGAGGTGGCAGGTCCCTCGGAAACCCCAGCTTATCATGGTTGCGCTGACGGCGGTCCTTGAGTCATTAGTATCCCGGGTGGAAGTAGCATGTGGGCAAAGACCCAGGAGGAATCGCCCCCCGCCTTCCCCTGCTCAGTCTCTCATCTGATTCTGAGCCTGATGCCGCCGGGGACATGGCCCATCCAGGAGGGTTTAATATCTCGTCCCCTGACCTGTCCGATAGTGAGGATGAGTCTTCTGCGGTTTCAGCAGCGTGAAAACGTGCTGGTGGACGCACTTGTTACTGCGGTGCGGGAGACTCTAAAGATGGGGGATGCGGCTGACAGGGCCGCAGACGTGGCTGTGTCCTTTGGTACGCATAAGTCACCTCGGACACCAAGGGGTTTTCCTTATCTGCCTTTTCATAGGTTTACCTATAAGGAATGGGAAGAACAAAAATCACCCTTTGTGGTCCCCAAACATTTCTCAGTACACTACCCCTTTGAAGAATCACTTTTAAAAAAAGTGGACTACCCCTCCAGTGGTGGACCCTCCTGTATCCAGGTTGAATAGAGCAACCATGATCCCAGTAGAGGAATCCCCGTCCTTTAAGGACCCCGCTGATAGGAAAGCGGAGGCTGTGGCATGCAGCATGTTTACTATGGCTGGGTCGGCATTGCGTTCAGTCTTGGCCTCGGCCCTGGTGTCGCAGACCCTAACAAAATGGGCCAAGTTTTTGCGCCAGGGTCCTAGGTAGTGAGCAGGTTCCCACTGCTTATGTTGTTTTAGCGGACCAGTTGGTCCATGGGCTACAGTATATTTGTGATGCAGCTCCTGTGCTGTCCGAGCTTTCTATTTCAGCGGTGGTGATTAGACGTGTGCTGTGGCTTAAAGGGGTTGTAAAGTTTTTTTTTTTTTTTTTTTTTTTAAATAACAAACATGTTATACTTACCTTCACTGTGCAGCTCGTTCTGCACAGAGTGGCCCCGAACCTGGTCTTCTGGGGTCCCTCGGCGGCTGTTTCAGCTCCTCCCCGCAAGCATTTACCACCTTAATGCGAGGGCTCGCATGGTGGTGAGTGCTTGCGGGCGCGCTCCCGTGATACAGCCGGCGGCTATAGCCGCTCGCTGTATCACTCGGCCCCGCCCCCCGGCGCGCCGCGTCATCGGATGTGATTGATTGACAGCAGCGCGAGCCAATGGCTGCGCTGCTTTCAATCCATCCACTGCAGCCAATCAGCGACCAGGCTGAGCTGCAATGAAGATGACGAGGACGCGCAGCGAAGATTCGAGGCGTCAGGTAAGTAAAACGGGGGGGCTGGGGGCGGCGGTACTGTCAAAAGTTTTTTCACCTTAATGCATAGAATGCATTAAGGTGAAAAAATGTTTACCTTTACAACCCCTTTAAGGATTGGTCGGCATACCAAGCCTCTAAAAAAGCTCTCATTGATCTGCCCTTTCAAGGCGACCACCTGTTTGGGGCTACCCTGGATGACATCATTAAGGGTGTCACAGGGGGAAAGTGTACCTTCCTGCCTCAATCTAGGAAAGGGAAGGAGCCTTGTCGCAGACGGGGGGCCTTCCTTCTCAGCCCATAAGAAATTCCTCCAGGCTCCTGGGACGGCAGATAAAAGAAACAGATCTCTCAAGTCTTCCCTGGGAAGTTCCAAGCAATCTTGGTCTGGTAAGTCTAGAGCAGGCTTCTTTGGATCCACTGACAAGACTCCTTCAGCATGAAGGTCTGCACTCACCCATTGCTGGGGTGGGGGGACATTTTCGCATTTTCGCTGGTTTCCAGATTCATGGACCTCCTTCGTGAGCATCAAGGGGGTCTACGAATTGAACCTTTTGGGAGTACCAAAGAAGGGGGACAGAATTTGTCCACTTTGGGGGGCCCTGTGTCTCCTTGTGTGGGTATAATTCCTGTAAAGGTTCGGGTGACGTCCATACTACCCAAGGTCCCCTCTAGCCCTGTCCAGAAAATTGGGCTATCTGGGTCTGACTCTGGAGTGAATGCTGACCAGGTTAGTAGTTTTTCTTCTCAAACATCGGCCCCTTCAGCAGGTTCAATTCAACGGGAAGTAACTGAGGCTCGTGGCAACCTCGCAAGTTCCTCTGGTAGACGCCGCAGTCGTCCTAGTGTCAATGCGGGGCCACCGCCTTCCTCTTCTGCGGTGCCTGCGAAGGACCGAGGGCAAAAGTCTTCCGGTGGCTCTAAACGTCACTTGGAAGCTACTTCTAAAAAGAGGTCCAGTTGTACCGAGGGCTGAGCTTCCATCCTGCTTTACAGTAACGTTTTAATGGCCTAGCCATTGAAAGCCAGGTACTGAGAGATAGCGGTCTGTCGGGATCAGTGATCCCTATTATGGTGAAGGCGAGGAAGTCAACTTCTAGTAAGATATACCATTGTACGTGGAAAGCGTACATTTCTTGGTGTGAGTTGATTGGCGTTCATCCTCGATCCTTTTCTGTGGCTCAGATCTTAGCTTTTCTTCAACAGGACGTTGAGCAGAAGTTGGCTTTGAGCACCATCAAGGGCCAGGTGTCTGCCTTAGCAGTCTTCTTTCAGCGACCCCTAGCCACTCACTCTTTAGTTCGTACCTTCATTCAAGGAGTCTGGCATGTGGCTCCGCCTGTACGGTCTCTTTTGCTGCCATGGGATTTAAACTTGGTGCTATCGGATCTCCAGAAACCTCCATTCGAGAATATTCGGGAGATTCCCTTATCTACGTTATCCCAGAAGGTGACATTCCTGGTGGCTATTACCTCGGCCCGCAGGGTTTCAGAGTTGGCGGAATTATCCTGTCGTAGTCCCTATTTAGTACTCCGTAGGGATAAAGTGGTTCTTCGTCCCTATCCGTCATTTTTGCCCAAGGATGTCTCTGAGTTTCATTTGAATGAGGACATTGTGTTGCCATCCTCGTGTCCCAAGCTGGCTCATCCCAAGGAATTTGCTTTGCATACCTTGGGTGTGGTTTGTGTGATTCGGGTGTATCTGGAATTCACTTAGTTCTTCCGTAGGTCAGACTCACTTTTTTTGGTTACAAAAGGACCAAGGAAAGGGCTAGCCGCTTCTTTGGCTACCATCTCCAGATGGATCAGACAGATTGTGACTCAGGCCTATTCTATTAAGGGTCGGTTCCTCCTTTCCCTGTCACGGCGCATTCTACTCGGGTGCTTAGTACTTCTAAGCCTTCCATCATCAAGCGTCAATATCACAGGTTTGTAGGTTTATAAATTCTATAAAGTAGATATTTTGGCTGCAATTTTTGCAGGCTGCTGTTTAAGAGGGGGGTTCCCTTTATAAGGGGTGTTTTTTCTTTAAACATTTTTTGTTTCAGATGGGGCTCCTGTGACCCGGTTAAGGCTCCTGTGTCCTGGTTAGGGCTCTTGTGGTTAGCATTGGGTTATTTTGCCCACCCCTCATTTTTCTTTGGCACTGCTTTTGGACGTCCCAATGGTCAAGATTAAGGAGGTGCGTTCATGAACGAAAGAGAAAATGGGATTTTTGTACTCGCCGTAAAATCCATTTCTCTGAGTTCATCGATGGACACCCCTCTATATGGAGTTTTTGATACTTCTATTACTGCTTGCTACTAAACTGAATACCTAGAGCAGGGAGGGGGTTATATACTGACTGAGGACAGCCCATGGGCGTAGCCTGGTGTTTTTTGTTCTGCCTAGTCCTCCTGCAGAGGCGATATAACCCAATGGTCAAGATTAAGGAGGTGCTGTGTCCTTCAATGAACTCAGAGAAATTGATTTTACGGTGAGTACAAAAATCACATTTTATCACTGAGATACTATTAAATGAACATCAAAATTGCATCCACTTTCATAGTGCAAAGATGATATTTGCCTTTCTTAAGAAACAGGGCTTATCTGTAAAACTTGTTACAGCTTTAGTTGCCATCTTTCTGTGATTATCTACTGCATATTATCCTGACGATTATCAGTTTGGTATGTATCACAGAGTATAAAATGCCATCAGTTTAGTTGAGGCATATATGTGTATCGGAACAGTCTACAAACATACTGTTTAATAACGCATGGATATACATTTATGATAGAACATTCTTTTTTTTATAAGATGATTTTGTATTGAAATTGTGAATAAAATCTTGTGATTGTAAATTTGTTTGCTTTTTTACTACCTACGAAAACAAAGATGCATCAACCTGAGGGTCTAGAAAGCAAATGTAGCTGCTGGTTTATGGCACTCTATTGATTGTTTAGGCTCATATATTTTTGCTCTGTCTTGTTTTTACAGGTATCTCCAGTTTCATATATGCGCATTGTAACTAGTCCTGTCCTTCAAACAGAAAACAGTCACTTATTGTCTACAATTCCATTGGGAATAACCTTGCATTTCTCAGCCCATTTCCATGACAACACTGGGGAAGTTTTTCACGCACAGAATTCTGTTCTTAAGTTTGCAATTAACAGGTAAGTGCTTTTTTTCTGACTATCTGTATCTTGGGAACAGAAGGGTAGTGCACTTAAACTTTGTAATGCTTTAACTTGGGGGTCGGCAATAGAGGTCGACCGATATGGGTTTTTTCTCTGGCCAATGCCGACATTTAGAAATCGGTTGTCGGCCAATATATGATGCTGATTTTTGCGGCTGATGTTTTAGGCCGATTCCCACCCCCCCCTCCCCCTCATCTCATAAACTCTCCCACTCCACTTCCCTCTGCTTGCTCATGTCACTCTACCACACTCTTGATTTCCACAGTACAGTACACTGATTGGAAGAACTGGCACTGATTGGCGGCACAGGTAGGTGGCACTTTTTTGAAACACTGGCACTGATTGGAAACACTGATTAGCGCCTACAGGTGGCAGTGACAGTTGGCACTGATTGGCAGCACTGCCGTTGACAGGTGGCATTGATTGCACTGACAGGTTTCACACTAAACCCATATAGTGTAACTGTGTGTGAAACTGGCATATGTAACAATGCAGAGAGAGACCAGCTGTCAAAATTCAGCGGTAATGTTGGGGGTGGGTGCTTAAGGGGACAGGGCCACATACACGTTGCCGGCCTGCCCAGATCCCATCCCATCCCATTGGCTGGTGTTTGATAGCTGCTGGGCCCCGCCCACCCCCGAAATCACCGCTGAATTTTGACAGCTGGTTTCTCTCTGCATTCAGTTACATATGTCAGTTTCACACACTCAGCGGCTCTGGCAAGCGTCAAGGGCTGCGCTGCTCTGCCGATAAGGGAGGAGGAACAGGCACATTGCGGTCAGTGTTAATCGGCCTAATTTACATAATCGCCAATGCCGATTTCGTAAAGGCCAAATATCGGTCGACCTCTAGTCGGCAACCCGTCGATCATGATCTACCGGTCAACCGTAGGCAGTTGACAAGTAGATCGCAGGAATGAACTCAGTTGGCTTCAGACACTAGTTCGAAGCAGCCTGAAATATCCTGTCATCAGCCAATCAGTGGAGGTGGAGGCAATCCTGCCGATGATTAGCTGCTTCGGACTAGTGTCTGAAGCTGTCTAAACCTGCCTTGTGTTTTTCCTGTGCTCTGGTGGGTGGGCGGCACCAGCGACTATTATCCAGTGTGGCAGGGAAAGGGAGGCCTCTGTGCCTTGTTGCACACTGGGAGTAATCAACCTATCCCCCCATGACCACCAACCCCCCCACCCACCCCCTCGCAGCACAGATCCCCTGAGGCTTCCTTTCAGCTGCCAGCTGCCTGCGTTGGGTGCTGCAGGAAACAGGGGTGAAGCTACTGAAGCACAGTGCACGATTTAGTATGCTTCAGTTTGTGACTAATTAGGAGCCTCTGTACAGAGTCTATTCATCTGCAGTGCAGCTGAGGCTGCAGAGAAAAGGAAAGAGAACTCTGTTCTTTCTCTGTCTCAAAAAAGAAATCGACAGTCTGTTTAGACCCCTGATGTTTCACTTTAGTGCCTCCCCCCCCCCCCCCCCCAAGCAAACAGGAAATTTAAAATATAACATTTAAAAAAACAAAAAACAAATCATTCATAGGGCATAATACAGTGCACACCCATGTGAGGCCATGTTTACCTGCACAGGGATGCTCAGGTTTTCCATATATCCCTGTGCAGGCAGTCCCATTCATGTCATTTGGGATGCAGCAGCTGCACGGACACAACTGCTGCTTTTGATTTGACATCCATGTGGGTGTATGTCCCTAAACTGACACTGTCTGCATTTGGGGTTGTGCACCTGCACCCACACAGATGTCAGATCGGGAGCAGCGACTGGCATCCGCTGCATTCAAACTGACATGTATGGAACTAACTGCCTCCACAGGGATGCATGAAATACCTGTGCATCCCTGTGCTCGTAAAAATAGCTCCCTAACACGGGTCTATGCTTTATAAAAAAAAATCGAAGGGATTGGACTGGGGGAGTTGCTAGTTTCTTATTTCTTATTATTATTATTTTTATTTTTTTTAAGGGCCCTTCCACGCCCCAGTGATCTTTGATCTTTTCCATTTTGTTCAGGTAGATCACCCTGCTTTAAGTAATCTTCAGTGCAAACCAACTACAATTATTTTTTGGTTTGATTGTTGCCATATGGTTTAAGAGAATATTTTGTACTATGTAACCAATTCCTATTACCACCTAAAGAAATTTCTTGGTATTCCATGTGTGTTATATAAAGTCTCGTTACAAAGATTACTTGTTTGGTAGACTGTATAAAATCCCTATTTTAATTTTAGGAAGAATGTGCTCCCTCAAACCACATGATGGCAGTATTACAGCACTTAATATCATTTTTTGTAGTGATACTTAATACTTGTGTGTGAATTTTACACTTTTTCCTTTAAATTTTAGAGATGATTTTGTACAAATTGGTAAGGGACCCAGAAATGACAGTTTTGTCATGCGTACAGTCAATGTTGGATACACTATATTAAGTGTGTGGGATGCTGAGAACCCAGGAATCTCGGACTATATTCCCCTGCCTGTCCAGCACAGTATATACCCTAGTCTAAATGAAGAAGTTGTAGTTGGTGATGTAATCTGTTTTACAAGCACAGTTGCCAGTCAAAAAGGTGAGTTATTAAAGTAATCTCGACATTCAAATATGTGTATACCTACTACTCCTGACCTGATACAGGACTTTGGTGCTTAATTTTGAACTTCTAGTCCTCTAATCGTTCTCATTGTGTTTACATTCTAAAGATATTTTATTCATAATAACAGTAAGTGGCATGTACACTCTCTTGACAGGTTTGGCTGGAACATGGAGTTCTTCCTCCATCGCCACTCTTCAGATTGATCCCAGAACAGGTGCTGCTTTAGCAAGAGATTCCGGATTTGTGACTGTTTATTATGAAATTCCTGGGTTCCTTAAGTCTTATCGTGAGGTAAAAAGTCATACAATGAATCCATAAACTAAAAATGTATGAATATATGAGTGTGTATAAATGTGTCCTTACAATAAGTAATGTTGGTTGCATCACCATTAACAATGGGCCTGTTCTACTCATTGGTCTATAAAATGTTTGTAAGAACAGAGTAAAAACTAAACCTGATTACTTAGGCAGGTACAGAGAAAATTAGGCAAGAGTACAAAATAAATGATCATGGTTGTTTTCAATGTCGCATAAGCAACCCTGTAGCTAGCAGTAACTTGGATAGCTAAAAGACCAAGGAAACCAGCTGCCTAATTCCAGGGCATCTCTCCCTCGCTGGCTTAACCAGTAATGCAGCTTTCTGCTGCTACTCCTTTGCTTAGAGTGAGATTCTGCAACGACATAACACAAATATGCTGTCCCACCAGACTGGGCTTTTTTCTGTGGGGCCGCATATTTGCATATCCCCCTTTGTTCTGAGAGTGTGCCGCACAGCGCACTCCCAGCACCAAGCCTGGGGTCTCACCGAGAGCCCCGTACTAACAATCGAAACCTAGAACTCCCGATCCTGGGTCAGCTTATCTTTGTGGTAGCCTCTGATTGGCTAACACAGTGATCAGTCATTGTGAAGCCCGCCCCTGTGTTTCTCTGTGAATGGAGAGAAAAGATACTTTGGTGTAAGTTTACTAAATTGAGAAGCTTTCTCTCCGTTCAGTTCTCGGAGGAAAAGTATCTCCTCTGCAGCCTGTTTATGTAGCCTTCGAACTTCTGTTCTCAGAGGGAGAACAGAGGAGAAGTTTTCTCCTCTGAAAACTGCTTAGATCTGAGTTAAAAGGGGGTAGGGCTGCCTGTAATCTCATGAGATTACAGTGCAGCCGAGTTTAACAAGTGAAACGAAAGTTAAAAAGAGCACGCAATTACATGCACTGTGTAGATTATATATATATATATATATATATATATATATATATATATATATATATATATATATATATATATATATATATATATATATATATATATATATATATACACATTTACACCATATTACCAAAAGTATTGGGAAGCCTGCCTTTACACGCACATGAACTTTAATGGCATCCTAAGTTTAGTCCGTGGGGTTCAATATTGAGTTGACCCACCCTTTGCAGCCATAACCGCTTCAACTCTTCTGGGAAGGCTGTCCACCAGGTTTAGGAGTGTGTCTATGGGAATGTTTGGCCTGGCTCGCAGTCTCCGCTCCAATTCATCTCAAAGGTGTTCTATCGTGTTGAGGTCAGGACTCTGCAGGCCAGTCAAGTTCCTCCACCCCAAACTTGTTCATGCCTTTATGGACCTCACTTTGTGCACTGGTCCAAATCATTTGGTGGAGGGGGGATTATGGTGTGGGGTTATTTTTCAAGTGTTGGGCTTGGCCCCTTAGTTCCAGTGAAGGGAACTCTTAAGGCATCAGCATACCAAGACATTTTGGACAATTTCATGCTCCCAAGCTTGTGGGGACAGCTTGGGGATGACCCCATCCTGTTCCAACATGACTGCACACCAGTGCACAAACAAGGTCCATAAAGACATGGATGAGCAAGTTTGGGGTGGAGGAACTTGGCTGGCCTGCACAGAGTCCTGACCTCAACACGATAGAACACCTTTGGGATGAATTGGAGTGGAGACTGCGAGCCAGGCCTTGTCGTCCACACCAGTGCCTTCCCAGAAGAGTTGAAGCTGTTATAGCTGCAAAGGGTGGGCCAACTCCATATTGAACCCTACGGACTAAGACTGGGATGCCAATAAAGCTCATGTGCAGGCAAAGGCAGGCGTTGCAATACTTTTGGTAATATTGTGTGTGTATTCATATTCACAAAAGTGAGTACACACTTGAGTAGTGAGTGTACAGCTTGTATAACAGTGTAAATTTGCTGTCCCCTCAAAATAAGTCAACACAGAGCTATTAACGTGTAAACCGCTGGCAACAAAAGTGAGTACACCCCTAAGTGAAAATGTCCAAATTGGGTCCAATTAGCCATATTCCCTCCCCGGTGTCATGTGACTCGTTAGTGTTACAAGGTCTCATGTGTGAATGGGGAGCAGGTGTGTTAAATTTGGTGTTATCGCTCTCACTCGCTCATACTGGTCACTGGAAATTCAACATGGTACCTCATGACAAAGATCATACAGCGCTGTTTAACAGGACAGGTTCCACCCAGAACAGGCCTTGCCATCGTTGACTAAAGAAGTTGAGTGCACATGCTCAGCATCATATCCAGAGGTTGTCTTTGGGAAATGGACGTTATGCATTTTGCCAGCATTGCTGCAGAGAAGGGGTTGGGGGGTCAGCCTGTCAATGCTTGGGCCATACGCCGCACGCTGCATCAAATTGGTCTGCATGGCTGTCGTCCCAGAAGGAAACCTCTTCTAAAGATGATGCACAAAAAAGCCCGCAAACAGTTTGCTGATAAGCAGACTAAGGACATGGATTACTGGAACCATGTCCTGTGGTCTAATGTGATGAGACCAAAATAAACTTATTTGGTTCAGATGGTGTCAAGCGTGTGTGGTGGCAACCAGGAGAGGAGTACAAAGACAAGTGTGTCTTGCCTACAGTCAAGCATGGTGGTGGGAGTGTCATGGTCTGGGGCTGCATGAGTGCTTCCGACACTGGGGAGCTACAGTTCATTGAAGGAACCATGAATGCCAACATGTACTGTGACATACTGAAGCAGAGCATGATCCCCTCCCTTTGGAGCCTGGGCCGCAGGGCAGTATGGACTAGCCAAGCATGTGTCCAGACTTGAAATAAAAAAGATGTATCTCTGTACTGTGGTGGGGCGGCAGCTGACACAGATAAGTAATACACCAAACTTATAAACAATCTTAAGAAAAAGTTTGTAGCGCCAAAAGTAAATGAACAGCGATGAGATG
Source organism: Lithobates clamitans (assembly GCA_037952925.1). Classification (NCBI taxonomy): domain Eukaryota; kingdom Metazoa; phylum Chordata; class Amphibia; order Anura; family Ranidae; genus Lithobates; species Lithobates clamitans. Next base: position 603,163 of record JBBGZY010001168.1, read on the forward strand.
AGAATACTGTGTTTTTAAATGGACAGCACAGTGAAATAAAGTCAAATATCTATCTATCTATCTATCTATCTATCTATCTATCTATCTATCTATCTATCTATCTATCTATCTATCTATCTATCTATCTATCTATCTATCTATCTATCTATCATATAGATAGATAGATAGATATAGATATATGATAGATAGATAGAGATAGATAGAGATAGATAGATAGATAGATAGATAGATAGATAGATAGATAGATAGATAGATAGATAGATAGATAGATAGATAGATAGATAGATAGATAGATAGATAGATAGAGATATATGATAGATAGATAGATAGAGATATATGATAGATAGATAGATAGAGATATATGATAGATAGATAGATAGAGATATATGATAGATAGATAGATAGAGATATATGATAGATAGATAGATAGAGATATATGATAGATAGATAGATAGAGATATATGATAGATAGATAGATAGAGATATATGATAGATAGATAGATAGAGATATATGATAGATAGATAGATAGAGATATATGATAGATAGATAGATAGAGATATATGATAGATAGATAGATAGAGATATATGATAGATAGATAGATAGAGATATATGATAGATAGATAGATAGAGATATATGATAGATAGATAGATAGATCTAGATCTATCGATAGATATTTATAGATGTCCAATTATGTGGATGGAAATCAACAATTAAACCAATGTAGTGAAAAATATAGATTTAAATGCACAGTCCCATGATAGGATCAGCAATGTAAACTTATAGGTGAAAACTCAATAGTTTAATGCGAAGGTTACCCCTTGATAACGTCCTATTGGAAGAATAGCTTCGGGGAGCAGACACTAGTGCTGACGTCAGGCCACTGTCCGATACCGGGTCGGCAGTGCAACCATTGTCATATGTTTTTATGATTCATTTTATTTTGGCTTTTAACTTACTATTCCAATACATACTAGTTGCTGAACAGCCTTCCCCACAACAGATGGCGGATCTACACTCAGTGCGTGTTTGCTGCTGTAATGGCAGCCAGCTTTTCTGGTGAGTGTCCAATTCACAGGGGTGCGGTGGATGATTCTGGATCACTGTACTGGATCACCTCTTCATTTTTCAAGTCACCACCAAATTTTTGTGCACATCTTCGCACTGAACTATTGTGTGTTCACCTATAAGTTTATATTGCTGATCCTATCATGGGACTGTGCATTTAAATCTATATTTTTCAGTACATTGGTTTTTTTATTGATTTCCATCCACCTGATTTGATGTGTGTATATGTATATATGGTATGTGTGTTATATATATATATATATATATATATATATATATATATATATATATATATATATATATATTATAAAATTTGTTTTTAACGTTTGACACTTTTTTGGACTTTATTTCAGTGTGCTGTCCATTTATAACACTGTATTCTCATCTCATCACTGTTCATTTACATGTCACCAGACCTTAACCCTATTGAGCATCTGTGGGGCATCCTCAAACGAAAGGTGGTGGAGCGCAAGGTCTCTAACATCCACCAGCTCCATAATGTCATCATGGAGGAGTGGAAGAGGACTCCAGTGGCAACCTGTGAAGCTCTGGTAAACTCCAGGCCCAAGAGGGCTAAGGCAGTGCTGAAAAATAATGGTGGCCAAACAAAATATTGACACTTTGGCCCAATTTGGACATTTTCACTTAGGGGTGTACTCACTTTTGTTGCCAGCGGTTTAGACATTAATGGCTGTATGTTGAGTTATTTTGAGGGGACAGCAAATTTACACTGTTATACAAGCTGTACACTCACTACTTTACATTGTAGCAAAAGTAATTTCTTCAGTGTTGTCACATGAAAAGATAAAATAAAATACTTACAAAAATGTGAGGGGTGTACTCACTTTTCTGAGATACTGTATTATGCTTATATACTGTATATGTAAATACATATTTATACCATATACAGTATATATTTAATTTATGTCTAATCCACTGGTGCTGATTATATAGGAAGAAAGAAGTCTTCCTCTAATCGCACCAGCATCTCTCCCAGATTTTCCTGAGCTGGAAAACCTGGGAAGGAGATATTTCAGAGTAACGGCCAGTGTGAGCTTTAGATCTCACTTTAATAAAATGGCCATTTTAACAGAACAGTCATGTAATGTGATTAGAAGCCGAGAACATGGTCCTCATCTCAGCTCCCTAAACTGGTATACAGGAGAGATCAGCCGTGAGCCTGAGGATCACTTTTTTCTGTTTCATAAATGGACACCATTGTATCTTTGTCTCTATTTGCAAAGAGAAAAAAAGTGTTTTGTAAAAAAAAAAAAGAAAGAAATAACTAGATCAAGGTTTGATCTAGGTCAGTGTTTGGGTTTAAGTGAGAGTCAAAGGTCAGGGTCAGTATATTTTGGGCAGCATTTTTCTTTCTTTTTAATTAATATCAGTGCGTATTAGGTGGGACAAAAAAAAAGCAAAATGCGCACTTTTGTTTCTGGGCTGTACTATGGGTACAAACAACAAATAACATACGCACATGTGGTATCTCTGCAATCGTCAGGAGCAGGAGAATTTTTTTTGGGTTGTTTTTTGGTGGTAGGTTATGGTAGTTGCAAGAAATATACAGCTAATTTTATTTTAAAATTTTGGACCAGTTTTCCTTTGATAACAACAAAAAAATCAGGAGATATGCATAACCATTTACTACCAAATGAAAGCCCAATTTGTCATGAAAAAAAATTAAAACAGGTTTAATCCATCTGGATGTACAAAGTAGTTGTGGTGATATGTACGGTTTCTTTATCGTACATCATGGGACACAGAACCTTAAAGCGGAGGTTCACACAAAAATTGAACCTCTGCTTTTCGGAACCCTCCCCCCCTCCAGTGTCACATTTGGCATTTTTCAGGGGGGAGGGGAGTGCAGATACCTGTCTAAGACAGGTATTTGAACCCACTTCCGGCATAGACTCCCACAGGAGTCTATGCCTCTTCCCGTCCCCACCGCGCTGTCTGCTGGGACACACACGGGTCCCAGGGACAGCGGGGACCAGTTAGGAAGTCCAACACGACTCGCGCATGCGCAGTAGGGAACCGGGAAGTGAAGCCGCAGCGCTTCACTTCCTGATTCCCTTACAGAGAATGGCGGCGGCAGCACCCGAGGGACGATTCGGTCTCGGGTGCCGACATCGCTGGACCCTGGAACAGGTGAGTGTCCTTATTTTAAAAGTCAGCAGCTGCAGTATTTGTAGCTGCTGACTTAATTTTTTTTTTTTTTCTGCGGGACTCCCTCTTTAAGTAATTAATGGGTTATAGGCCACCTTCAGGTGTTGACACTGGTTATACCCAATCAAGGAAGTTCACTCCCTATATAACCCCTCCTCCTTCCAGGAGCACATCAGTTTTTTTCGCCAGTGTCTAAGGTGTTGGTCACGAGTGAAGATGTGCTCTGAGGAGCTCCACTGGAGGGATCCATGCTGGATTTAAATAGCCTCCATAAAGACCAGATTCATCCAAAGTGCCACTAAGGCCTAAAAGGATGGTACCTGGGGCCTCGTATCCGAAGCACGAGGTTTTGCCTGTAACGCCTCTTTGTAGGGCTGGACCCCAGGAACCCAGGGCTTAGGTCTTGTTGGACCCGAAAATGCTGCGCCCAAGCGCAGGAACATTTTAAACGTAAAAAGGGGCAGAATTTTTTTCTGGGAGGGGGTGGGGCCTAAGCGCTGTGCCGAGAACACAAGAGCTGTGGGACAAGTGAGGGTTGCAAACTGCCATTCCTGATACAGGAACGACACCTTTTTCCCAGCACTAGGCTGAATTTTATAGCGGCTTTAAATGTCATGGCTATTTTCAGCGATTAAGTGCAATTTGTATAGTGCCTCTGTTTTTGTACTTGGGACTATGCCTACCAAAAAAGACACCACAAAAACCAAAAAAGTAAAGGTTTCACCCCCAGGCGCTAGGATCCCGAGTCGCATTTCCATGCTGTCATCCTCACCTGAATTACCAGTTATGGCAAGCCAGGGTGTGCCATTGGAACAAATTGATGGTGCAACTGCTTCTCACATCTCGGCCTCTGTATACGTGACTGAAGATGTCCTTTCCTCCTCTCTGCAGGGTCTTGAAGAAAGATTAGCGGCTTTGATCGTATCCTCCATTCAGATGGCTGGGAAGCGTGCTAGATCCCCCTCCCCCACTTCAGAATCTTTGCAAGGAGAACAGTGGGCACAGGATGAGGTGTTACCCTCAGTCGATCAGGAGGAAAAACAAACGATGATTCCTCTGCAGAGGAAACAACATTAGATGAGCCTTTTTCAGCCTCTCAAATCTGAGAAATTGCTGATACAATCTCTTACGGAGATGGTTCGTTCTACTTTCATGCTACCCCTAACGGAGTCTCCTGAAAGTTCGGTTTCTTCCTTGGGTTCCTTAAAACCCTCTCAACCTATGCATGAGTTTCCTGCATATGCATTACTAGAACAGCTTATTTTCGCTGAATGGGATCACCCGGATAAGCATTTTCTCCCTACTAAGAAAATTCTCTAGCAATTCTCTATCCCCTGGAGGAGAAATTCTCCAAAAGATGGAAAATACCAGCAGTTGATGCTGCGATTTCCAATGTGAATAACGGCCTAACTTGTCCAGTAAACAATGCACAGATGCAACAGATAAGAAGTTGGAATCCCTGTTAAGATCTACTTTTTCTATGGCAGGTGCCATTACTCAGTCTGCAGTCGCTGCAATAAGCGTCTGTCAATCCCTAAAGGGCAAAATAGAGATGGGTCATCTCCACGGTAACGCTGTGGTACAAGCTGGAATTTCGAGACTTTCCACCATCTCGCTTCCTGAGGTCAAGCGTTCCCAAAGATCCAGAGAAAAGACGATCTCTGTTTCAGGCACTAGGCCGATTAATATCTCAAGGGGTGATTATACAGATCCCCACAAAAGAGCAAGGTTTGGGGTTTTATTCAAACCTTTTTATGGTACCGAAACCAAATGGAGATGTCGGACCCATTCTAGATCTAAGAAATCAAAATCAGTTCCTGAAGATCCGCTCCTTTCGCATGGAGACAATCAAGTCAGTTTCTATCCTTCTAGGAGAACGTCTGGCATTAATCGACATCAGGGATGCATATCTGCATGTCCCTATATTTCCCGCTCATCAAAAGTTTCTGTGGTTCGAGTTAGAACAGCAGCATTTCCCGTTTGTAGCGCTGCCCTTCGGGCTAGCCACAGCACCCCGGGTGTTCACCAAAGTGCTGGCCCCACCTCTAGCCAGGTTAAGGGCACAGGGCATAACAGTCGTAGCATACCTAGACGATCTGTTACTAATAAATCAGTCGGTGGCTCATTTGGAGCAAAGCGTACGCTCTACAACCAACTATCTGAAGACTTGGGTTGGATTATCAACCTAGAGAAATCTTCCTTAATACAGCTAAAAAAGCTGGAGTACTTGGGTCTGATCATAGACACAGCCCAGGAAAGGGTGTTCTTGCCTCAGGTAAAGATCAACTCCATAAGAGAGTTGGTGCGGATGGTCAGGTCAAATGGCGATCTCTCCATTCGCCTTTGCATGAGGTTGCTAGGAACCATGTTGGCTTGATTCAAAGCAGTTCCCTATGCCCAGTTTCATTTAAGACTGTTGCAAAACAGTATCCTGTCTGCTTGGAACAAAACAATTCAAGCTTTAGACTTGCCAATGCAGCTGTCCCCAAGAGTGTCCCAAAGCTTTACTTGGTTATTAACCGAGAATCTGCTGAAAGGAAAATCCTTCAGACCAGTCACCTGGAAAGTGGTAATGACGGATGCCAGCCTTTCAGGCTGGGGAGCAGTACTAGAAAAGACAACTTATTACTCATTCTTTAGTCCGGGGTTTTATACAAGGGGTGATGTGGCTTATTCCGCCCATCAAACCTCCCTTGAACCCTTGGGACTTGAACTTGGTTTTGTTTGTGTTACAAAAAACAGCCATTTGAACCAATACAACATATTCCCCTAGTCCTTCTGACAAGGAAGTTGGTATTTTTGGTTGCTATATCCTCAGCAAGGAGGGTTTCAAATTGCTGCTCTTTCTTGTAAAGAGCCATATTTTATTGTCATGGGGACAGAGTGGTGTTACGCCCTCGTCCAGACTTTTTTTTTTTTTTTTTTTTTATGAAATGTGGTTTCAGGTTTCACCTGAACTAAGATATTGTCCATCATTTTTTTCAAAACCATGTTCCAGGGAAGAGTCACTACATTGTCTACATCTTAATGTGGCGAGAGCAGTGAAAATCTATTTTAAGGCAACTGCTCAGATTCATAAGACTGGTGTCTTTTTCATTCTGCCAGAGGGTCCTGAGAAAGGACAGCCAGCGTCGAAATCCACTGCCGTTAAGTGGATTCAGCAAGTGATAATTCAAACTTATGATTTAAGGGGTAGGATTCCCCCTTTTCAAGTTAAGGCGCACTCTACCAGGGCGGTTAGTGCTTCTTGGGCAGTGCGTCATCAGGCCTCTATGGCAAAGATCTGTAAGGCCGCAACTTGGTCTTCGGTGCATACATCCACAAAATTTTATCAGGTGGCTGTAAGGAGGTATGAGGATATCGCCTTCGGGCGCAGTATAAGTCCTCCAGTCTGGGGGTCTCTCCCTCCCCTCATGTAGAATTGCTATGGGACGTCCCCTTAAGTAATTACTTAAGGCTCTGTGTCCCATGATGTACGATAAAGAAAATAGGATTTTTATTACAGCTTACCTATAAAATCCTTTTCTTGGAGTACATCATGGGACACAGAGGTCCCGCCCCTCTTTTGGGATTAAGTATGTTGCTTTGCTACAAAAACTGATGTGCTCCTGGAAGGAGGAGGGGTTATATAGGGAGTGAACTTACTTGATTGGGTATAACTAGTGTCAACACCTGAAGGTGGCCTATAACCCATTAAGTAATTACTTAAAGCTCTGTGTCCCATGATGTACTCCAAGAAAAGGATTTTACAGGTAAGCTGTAGTAAAAATCCTATTTTTACTAACATATGTAAAAGTTGCAAAATTTTGCTTGGGCATTAAAGTGATTGCAAATGATCATCTTGTAAAACAACCCATTCGGTTTAAAATAGAAATTAAAGGCAAAACATTTTTGGTATAGATTTTAAGATAACATTATTATATAAGCTCATTCACTCTGTTCTCAGCTGGGGGGAGGAGACGCAGCAGTACCCTGACCTTCCCAGTGAATGGCTGTGCAGTGGGTGCATGTTAGGAGAAGTCTGATTATTGGAGGAGAGTACACTGTGTTTCCAGCATCGCTAGAGAACTCACCACGTTGTGCTGTCCTGCTTATTGTGGTCAGTTTTTAATAGGAAAGCAAGGGGACTAGCAGGAACATCAGGGATTTCATATAAAGGAAGCAATATAAAGAGAACAGAATACTTTTTCATCCAAATACATGGTACAGCAGGCACATATCAGGAATATGAAGTGCTGGGTTAACAAACACTTTAGGATTTGTTCTACCCTTAGGCGTGACTAGTTCAATCTAACAATTGCATTATATAGGTTTGTGTTATAAATGCATACCGTCTTGTGTAGAATGCTTATCACTTTTGACTTGGCACAGTTGTTATGGCAACGGCCGAAGTCGGACATAGCGCGGCATGGCTAGGACGTCACACATCATAAACTCAGCCTCACCATGCCCATAATCTCAGCCTTACCTTGCCCATAATCGCAGCCTCACCGTGCCCATAATCGCAGCCTCACTGTAGTCAGTGCCTGGATTACACAGTCTGCAGGCATCTCCTGCTGTGTGTCTCGGAGCCGTGTGAAAACTTTGGCCATGCTGTGAGAAAAGTCCCTCCCTCCTCCTAGATCAGCTCGTGTGATAGACGGAACACTGCATCTATCACATGAGCTGAGATGCCCGCAGACTGTGTATGACATATAGTGGAGGAGGAGGGAGCGGATCGCTGTGCTGCAGCCACAGCTTGGCCCAAAGCAGCCCCAGGGCAGGCAGCCTACTGATCAAAAAAAAATTTTGATTGAGGAAAAAAAATGAACGAATAATCGAGGAATTAATCGCTAATTTCCGCAGCCCTAGTGTTTATGTATTTTTAACAACAAACGCAAGTCAGAAAATTCCCATAACTTCATTGGTGTAATCTGGATAACTGTTCCAAAGCTTGCTTTGTGCTGCGATTCTTTGGACACAGCAGGTACAGGCATGCATTTGCATTTTAGACAAAGCAGGCGTTTGAGCGCATGCATTTGAGCAGCCCTGCCATAAAATGCAGCATTGGTTAACAAGCATATCCGTCAAGTTGAACAAGGTGATCTTGCTTTATTTATGTTATCTTTTTGACCTTTCTGATGTGTTTTCACACCCTGCCGTTGTAATGATAATGCTGCACCCCAGTGACTTTGAATAGGAGAACAGGTTATGGCTACTGGAATCAATATCTAAAAATATTGTCTGTATACAGTTACAGTATTACATCTTATTTTTTGCCTATTTCAGATGTTAATACGTTCTCCTCTGAGAACGCATGTGGTAAATGCAAATGGAGAGAAAATCAGTTTGCAGGCTGAAAATATACATAAATTGCTTGTTGAAATTGGAGAAAATAACAACAGTTTGAAAGGTAAATATAGCAAATCTTTCTGGTGTAATTTTCCTGCTGAACTGGCCTTTTATAGCAGGCAGCACTAACAGCATAGCAAAATTGCATTTGTCCATCAGAACTTCTTACTTTTTTTAAGTTCAACTTTTATGAAATGTAAAAAAAAAATGAATTGACATATTTTTGCTGGAAAAAATGTGCTTTTATTTTTCACAGGAGCCTGCAGAGCATTGCACCCACAATCAATGGATCATGGGTGCAATGTCAGGATCCTGTATACTCTTCCTAAATCTATGTGCCATACCTCTGTACAGGCTGTCAGTTTCAGAGTTGCAGGAAGTGTGAATGGGCTAAGAGTACACTGATCAGCATGCTCATAGTCTGTTGACACTACGGGGAAAATGTACTAAAACTGTTGCACTCAGAATCTGTGCATTGTAGCCAATTAGATTCTAACTTCAGCTTGTTCAATTAAGCTTTGACAATAAAACCTGGAAAAGCGCCTGAAAAACACCTCCGTGTGAAAGGGGTCTTAGTAAAATGACCCCCCCTACAAGTCTGTCTTCCGCAATGATAGACGGGACATTTGTTTTTTATGTTTGAGCAGGTTGCATCCTAAATATGGGCATAACATGTTCAAAAGGTGAATATTAGAATATATTTTTTTCCTTGGGTTTTCATTGGGAATAAATTATAGGAAAAAAATGCCTTTCCTTTAATTGTGGAGGGTGTAGGTGTGGCGCTGTTCCACTTGGAGAAATTTGTATGAATGTGTATGTATATATGTATAATATTAAAGTGCTTTAGGTGAATAAAGTGCTAGAGAAAAATATCCCAATAAACCAATGTGTTATGTGTAGCAACTTTAGCCTATGATTAAAGTGACTTGTGCTGGTGTGTTACACCCTCTGCAGAGTACAACACTAAAGGGTATAGGTGCCTTCAGGGTTAATAGTGATATGTGCTGATGAAGTGTAAATTGGTTATGGCCTCTAAGTGTTCCTACTCCTGCTATCGGTTCTGCAGGTGTTGAATGTGATGGGGTTCGACCCCTGTTAGTTTATGTAACAGATGCTAGTAGTGTTATTAACATACCATACTAAGAACAATGAAAGAGGAAAAGTATACATCTCATCCAAAAAAATAAATGAATAAATATAAACAGTATTGTTCACATAAAGTGCAGTAATAAAAGCAAACAAAGTGACTTGTGCATTTTAAAAGAAGTGTCCAGTGCTTTGCAGAAATGCTTTTTCTTATTTTCTTAATTGCGTTTTGATAGACCGCTGCGCAAATACCTTGTGACATAAAATATTGCAATGACCGCCATGTTATTCTCTAGGGTCTTTGCTTTAAAAAAATATATAATGTTTGGGGGATTTAAGTAATTTTCTAGCAAAAAATAGAAATTTTAACTTTGTAAACAACAAGTGTCAAACAATTGCTTGGCCTTGAAGTGATTAAGATTAGGTTGGGTTTACCAGGGCACAAATTAGCATGACTACAGCATTTTTTTTTTTTACAGGTTTACTCTCACTAAAAGTTCAAAAGAAATTGGCTGCAATCAGTCAGCAATAGATCACTATAGCTGTGATTTACTGCTGTAGGGAAACGCTGAACAGAGCTGCAGTATCTCTATCCAAGCCTTTGTACTGACAGGAAGGTCAGTGAAGTCACTTGTTACACTTCTACACGCTCCAAACACTCTGTAAACGCTAGGAAGCTCCTATGGAGCCAACTTCAGAAGCTCAGGAACTGATTGTTTCAGCTCCTGGGCTCAGTGCTGGCTGCCTGCTGATAGCCGCTAATTTCAGCTTGAATCCCCATCATAACCTGCAGGAGCCGCTAATTCCCTGTGCCATTTGAAACTGCGTTGGGATGAATAGCTACCCTCCCAGTACCGTTTAAAATGGTACTGGAGACTCAAGTGGTTAAGGCAATTTTTATTATGATAAATACCTCAGCAGTATGTTTGCTTTATCACTAGCTTTCACATGCTATTATACATAATAGTGATTACTGCATTATATCTATATTTGTCTTTTATGCTTTCATGTTAAAGAGAACTTATTAAAAAGCACCCATTATAAGTTTATATAAATCAATAGGCCACTAGTCAAGACTACCACATTGCATGTTTGTAAATAAAAAGACTTCTTTCCTGCCATAAAAAAAACTTTATACTCTGAGCTCCCTCTTATCACAGTGTTTACTGCCATTAGGTGTGTTGCGGGTGTTTCACATCACCAGTTACAGCAGAGAGCATTTAATCAGACAGTCCATATCGGGATGATAAGGTCTGCAAGAACAAACCCCACTAAAAATGGATTCCCTCAGTGGTATACTGTATTGAGGTACATGTTATACATAAATACAAGGTTTTGAAACAATAACACACTTTAAGTTAAGTTGCAGATTGATAATAACGGGAGCCATTGGCTGCTGTCAATCAAATCCTATGATGTGGGTTGGGGCAAAGCCCCACTGTCTGTGTCTATGGATGCCGTTTATTGCAAAACGATTGCACAGAGCAGGTAAGAATAACATGTTATTTAAAATTTTAAAAATAAAGGTTTAAAATCACTTTGTGGCCCCTTTCACACGGTGGCAGATTCCATTACGATCAACATGGGATTTGTGAGATGATCCCTTGCTGACTGGAGCAGAGCAGGTGGGTGACGCATCCGTGTTCACTCAGTTTCTGCAGAGCAGACATGAACAGAGCCCATGCTGCTCTATGGGTGACTGGGAGTAAACTGACTTTGTTGTCTGTTTACACCTGGCTACTTCCGATCTGCTCCACCTAAACAGAAGAGGATGGATTGCATTTCCATTATATTTCAGCAGACCCAATTTGGACCTAGAGGTAGGTGGGTGTTACATAGTTAAACACAAGTCCATCTAGTTCATTCAATTGGAAAGAAAAACATACAATCCTATACCCACAGTTGACCTGGAGGAAGGCAAAAAACCCCAGCAAAGCATGATCCAATTTGCGACAGCAGGGGAAAAAATTCCTTCCTGATCCCCCGAGAGGCAATCTGATTTACCCATGATCAACTTTACCTAATAAATGTTAGTATCCAGTTATATTATGTACATTTAGGAAAGAATCCAGGCCTTTTTTTTAAACCATCTCAATACAGTGCACTTTTGCCCCCTTCCTGCCCAAGCCATTTTTCAGCGCTGTGACACTTTGAATGACAATTGCGTGGTCATGCAACACTGTACCCAAATGACATTTTTATTATTTTTTTCCTCCACAAATAGAGCTTTCTTTTAGTGGTATTTGATCAGCTCAGCGTTTTTTTTGGTTTTTTTTGCACTATAAACAAGAGTGACAAGTTTGAAAAAAGCACAATATTTTTTACTGTTTGCTATAATAAATATCCAATTTATTATTTTTTTTAAACAAATTTTTTCCTCAGTTTAGGCCAATACGTATTCTTCTACTTATTTTTGGTAAAAAAATCGCAATAAGCGTATATTGATTGGTTTGCGCAAAAGTTATAGCGTCTACCAAATAGGGGATAGATTTATAGCATTTTTTTTTTTTTTTTTTTTTATTATTTTTTTTGTTATTTTTTTTTACTAGTAATGGCGGTGATCTGCTACTGATATTGTGGCGGACATATCGGAAACTTTTGACACATTTTTGGGACCATTCACTTTTATATAGCGATCCGTGCTATAAAAATGCACTGATTACTGTATAAATGTGACTGGCAGGGAAGGGGTTAACACTAGGGGGTGGTCGAGGGGTTAATTGTGTTCCTAGAGAGTGTTTCTAACTGAAGGGGTAGGAGACTCACAAGGGGAGGAGACCGATCGGTGTTGCTCTATACTGAGAACACACATCGGCCTCCTCTCCTCTGACAGGACGTGGATCTGTGTGTTTACACTCACAGATCCACGGTCCTGCTGTGTTACCGGGCAATCGTGGGTGCCCGGCGGATATCGCGGCCGCCGGGCACGCGCATTGGGTGCCCAGTGACACGGCGGGCGCACGCCATTTGCTGGCGGCGCGCTCGCGATTGTCATGCCGCTCCCCCAGAACGAGAGCCGTGCCGCCTGGCCATCATATGACAGCCAGCGGGAGGCAAGCGGTTAAAGCATTCTACTGAGCTGGCCAGAACCACCTCTGGAGGAAGTCTATTACACATTTCACAGCTCTTACTGTGAAGAAACCTTTCCTTATTTGGAGATTAAATCTCTTTTCCTCTAGACTTAAAGAGTGCCCCCTTGTCCTCTGTGATGACCTTAAAGCAGTGGTTCTCAACTCCTGTCCTCTGGACCCACTAACAGGACAGGTTTGTAAGATAACTGAAATACATCACAGGCGATATCATTTGCTGCTCAGTGATTGCAGTATTGTAGTCTGCATCTCCCCAAGGTAATACTTTAAATCTGGCCTGTTAGTAGGACCTGAGTACAGGAGTTGAGAGCCACTGCCTTAAAGTGAATAACTCAACACTAAGTTCTCTATATGGTTCCCTTATGTGTTTGTACATGTTGATCATATCTCTCCCCCCCCCCCCCCCTTAATCCCCTTTTCTCAAGAGAGAATAAATGCAGTTCCTGTAATCTTTCCTCATAGATGAGCTCCTCCATGCCTCTTATCAGTTTGCCCCTTTTCTGCACTTTCTCCAGTTCCCCAATATCCTTTTTGTGAACTGGTGCCCAATACTGAACTGCATATTACAGATGAGGTTTTACTAATGATTTGTACAGGGGAAAAATGATCTCCCTGGAGTCCATACCTCTCCTAATACAAGAAATGATTTTGCTCACTTTGGAAACAGCAGCTTGGCATTGTATGCTATAATTAAGCTCATGATCTACCAAAACCCTCAGATCCTTCTCCACTATTGATTCCCCCAGTTGTATCCCCCCCCCCCCAGTATGTATAATTAATGCATATTTTTAGCCCCCAAGTGCATAACTTTACATTTATCAACCTTAAACCTCAATTACCACATAGTTGCCCAATAAAACAGTGCATTGAGGTCGGCGACATCATGTAAGGACATTAATCCACTGCAAATCTTGGTGTCATCTGCAAACACTGAAATGGTACTTTTTACCCCAGACCCTATATCATTTATAAAGATATTAAAAGTAAAGGTCCCAACACTGAAACCTGGGGTACACCACTAATAACCTTAGACCATTCAGAGTAAGAATCATTAACCACTACTCTCTGGATTCTGTCTTTTAGCCAGTTTTCCATCAATTTACAAACTGATCTTTCCAAGCCTGTAGACTTTACCTTACACATTAGCAGTTTACACCCACCTGTCCATAGGAATGAATCTACCCTTGCAGGTTTACTTTAGGTTTCCATAGACCAGGCATGTCCAAAGTCTGCCCGTCGTCGGGTTTCATATGGCCCCACTGGTAATTTGTATATATAACTTTTGTGGCCCCCAACAAATCCCAGAGCGCCGCGTCGCAATTAGTTGGGGGGCACAAAAGATATATACTGTATTTATTGTTCCTCGGAGGGGAAAGTGAGGGGTCGAGGCGATTCCCATCAGATTACGTGGTGATGGCAATGGTGAGGCTGCATTCATGACAATGGTGAGGCTGCAGGTGGGCACTGATTAGGCTGCATTGATGGGCACTGACCCTTATTTTGCTTCACATTTCTTTATTGAAATTTTTTTTTTTCTGAACACTTCCTTCTTAACCACTTAAGGACCGCCTCACGCCGATGTACGTCGGCAAGGCGGCACGGGCAGGCAAAATCACGTACATGTACATGATTTGCCTCCCGCGGGTGGGGGGTCCGATCGGACCCGCCGCCCGAGGCGGTCCCGTTTTGTTCCCCAGCGATCGGAGTGGAGGGGGAGGCCATCCGTTCGTGGCCCCCCCCTCGCGATCGCCGCCGGCCAATGAGAACATTCCTTTGCTGCTGTATGCTAAACAGCAGCAAAGGAAGTGATGTCATCTCTCCTCGGCTCGGTAGTTTCCGTTCCGGCCCGAGGAGAGAAGACAGGTATGTGAGTGCACAACACTACACACACACACAGTAGAACATGCCAGGCATACAAAACACCCCCATGCCCCCCGATTCCCCCCCCAATCACCCCCCCCCCCCCTGTCACAAACTGACACCAAGCAGGTTTTTTTTTATTTTTTTTCTGATTACTGCTAGGTGTCAGTTTGTGACAGTTACAGTGTTAGCACAGTTACTGTTACCCCCCTGTAGGTCTAGGGTACCCCCCTAACCCCCCCTAATAAAGTTTTAATCCCTTGATCACCCCCCGTCACCAGTGTCGCTAAGCGATCATTTTTCTGATCTCTGTATTAGTGTCGCTGGTGACGCTAGTTAGGGACGTAAATATTTAGGTTCGCTGTCAGCGTTTTATAGCGTCAGGGACCCCCATATACTATCTAATAAATGTTTTAACCCCTTGATTGCCCCCTAGTTAACCCTTTCACCACTGATCACCGTATAACCGTTACGGTTGACGCTGGTTAGTTTGTTTATTTTTTATAGTGTCAGGGCACCCGCCGTTTATTACAGAATAAAGGTTTAGCCCCCTGATCGCCCGGCGGTGATATGCGTCGCCCCAGGCAGCGTCAGATTAGCGCCAGTACCGCTAACACCCACGCACGCAGCATGCGCCTCCCTTAGTGGTATAGTATCTGATCGGATCAATATCTGATCCGATCAGATCTATACTAGCGTCCCCAGCAGTTTAGGGTTCCCAAAAACGCAGTGTTAGCGTGATCAGCCCAGATACCCGCTAGCACCTGCGTTTTGCGCCTCCGCCCAGCCCACCCAAGTGCAGTATCGATCGATCACTGTCACTTACAAAACACTAAACACATAACTGCAGCGTTCGCAGAGTCAGGCCTGATCCCTGCGATCGCTAACAGTTTTTTTTGGTAGCATTTTGGTAAACTGACAAGCAAGCACCAGCCCCAGGCAGCGTCAGGTTAGCGCCAGTAGCGCTAACACCCACGCACGCACCGTACACCTCCCTTAGTGGTATAGTATCTGATCGCATCAATATCTGGTCCGATCAGATCTATACTAGCGTCCCCAGCAGTTTAGGGTTCCCAAAAACGCAGTGTTAGCGGGATCAGCCCAGATACCTGCTAGCACCTGCGTTTTGCCCCTCCGCCCGGCCCAGCCCAGCCCACCCAAGTGCAGTATCGATCGATCACTGTCACTTACAAAACACTAAACGCATAACTGCAGCGTTCGCAGAGTCAGGCCTGATCCCTGCGATCGCTAACAGTTTTTTTGGTAGCTTTTTATTGAACTGGCAAGCACCAGCGGCGTAGTACACCCCGGTTGTAGTCAAATCAGCACTGCAGTAACACTTGGTGACGTGGCGAGTCCCATAAGTGCAGTTCAAGCTGGTGAGGTGACAAGCACAAGTAGTGTCCCGCTGCCACCAAAAAGACAAACACAGACCCGTCGTGCCCATAATGCCCTTCCTGCTGCATTCGCCAATCCTAATTGGGAACCCACCGCTTCTGCAGCGCCCGTACTTCCCCCCATTCACATCCCCAAGCAAATGCAGTCGGCTGCATGAGAGGCATTTTTATGTCCTCCCGAGTACCCCTTCCCAACGAACCCCCCCAAAAAAGATGTTGTGTCTGCAGCAATCGCGTATATAGGCGTGACACCCGCTATTATTGTCCCTCCTGTCCTGACAATCCTGGTCTTTGCATTGGTGAATGTTTTGAACGCTACCATTCACTAGTTGAGTATTAGCGTAGGGTACAGCATTGCACAGACTAGGCACACTTTCACAGGGTCTCCCAAGATGCCATCGCATTTTGAGAGACCCGAACCTGGAACCGGTTACAGTTATAAAAGTTAGTTACAAAAAAAGTGTAAAAAAAAAAAATATATATAAAATAAAAAAAATAGTTGTCGTTTTATTGTTCTCTCTCTCTCTATTCTCTCTCTATTGTTCTGCTCTTTTTTACTGTATTCTATTCTGCAATGTTTTATTGTTATGTTTTATCATGTTTGCTTTTCAGGTATGCAATTTTTTATACTTTACCGTTTACTGTGCTTTATTGTTAACCATTTTTTTGTCTTCAGGTACGCCATTCACGACTTTGAGTGGTTATACCAGAATGATGCCTGCAGGTTTAGGTATCATCTTGGTATCATTCTTTTCAGCCAGTGGTCGGCTTTCATGTAAAAGCAATCCTAGCGGCTAATTAGCCTCTAGACTGCTTTTACAAGCCGTGGGAGGGAATACCCCCCCCCCACCGTCTTCCGTGTTTTTCTCTGGCTCTCCTGTCTCAACAGGGAACCTGAGAATGCAGCCGGTGATTCAGCCAGCTGACCATAGAGCTGATCAGAGACCAGAGTGGCTCCAAACATCTCTATGGCCTAAGAAACCGGAAGCTACGAGCATTTTATTACTTAGATTTCGCTGGATGTAAACAGCGCCATTGGGAAATTGGGGAAGCATTTTATCACACCGATCTTGGTGTGGTGAGATGCTTTGAGGGCAGAGGAGAGATCTAGGGTCTAATAGACCCCAATTTTTTCAAAAAAGAGTACCTGTCACTACCTATTGCTATCATAGGGGATATTTTCATTCCCCGAGATAACAATAAAAATGATTTAAAAAAAAATATGAAAGGAACAGTTTAAAAATAAGATAAAAAAAGCAAAAAAATAATAAAGAAGAAAAAAAAAAAGCACCCCTGTCGCCCCCTGCTCTCGCGCTAAGGCAAACGCAAGCGGCGGTCTGTCGTCAAACGTAAACAGCAATTGCACCATGCATGTGAGGTATCACCGCGAAGGTCAGATCGAGGGCAGTAATTTTTGCAGTAGACCTCCTCTGTAAATCTAAAGTGGTAACCTGTAAAGGCTTTTAAAAATGTATTTATTTTGTTGCCACTGCACGTTTGTGCGCAATTTTAAAGCATGTCATGTTTGGTATCCATGTACTCGGCCTAAGATCATCTTTTTTTATTTCATCAAACATTTGCGCAATATAGTGTGTTTTAGTGCATTAAAATTTTAAAAAGTGTGTTTTTCCCCAAAAAATGCGTTTGAAAAATCGCTGCGCAAATACTGTGTGAAAAAAAAAAAATGAAACACCCACCATTTTAATCTGTAGGGCATTTGCTTTAAAAAAATATATAATGTTTGGGGGTTCAAAGTAATTTTTTTGCAAAAAAAAAAATAACTTTTTCATGTAAACAATAAGTGTCAGAAAGGGCTTTGTCTTCAAGTGGTTAGAAGAGTGGGTGGTGTGTGACATAAGCTTTTAAATGTTGTGCATAAAATGACAGGACAGTTCAAAACCCCCCCCAAATGACCCCATTTTGGAAAGTAGACACCCCAAGCTATTTGCTGAGAGGCATGTCGAGTCCATGGAATATTTTATATTGCGACACAAGTTGCGGGAAAGAGACAATTTTTTTTTTTTTTTTGCACAAAGTTGTCACTAAATGATATATTGCTCAAACATGCCATGGAAATATGTGAAATTACACCCCAAAATACATTCTGCTGTTTCTCCTGAGTACAGGGATACCACATGTGTGAGACTTTTTGGGAGCCTAGCCGCGTACGGGACCCCGAAAACCAAGCACCACCTTCAGGCTTTGTAAGGGCGTGAGTTTTTGATTTCACTCTTCACTGCCTATCACAGTTTCGGAGGCCATGGAATGCCCAGGTGGCACAAAACCCCCCCAAATGACCCCATTTTGGAAAGTAGACACCCAAAGCTATTTGCTGAGAGGTATAGTGAGTATTTTGCAGACCTCACTTTTTGTCACAAAGTTTTGAAAATTGAAAAAAGAAAAAAAAAATGTTTTTATTTGTCTTTCTTCATTTTTAAAAACAAATGAGAGCTGCAAAATACTCACCATGCCTCTCAGCAAATAGCTTGGGGTGTCTACTTTGCAAACTGGGGTCATTTGGGGGGGTTTTGTGCCACCTGGGCATTCCATGGCCTCCGAAACTGTGATAGGCAGTGAAGAGTGAAATCAAAAATTTTCACCCTTAGAAATCCTGAAGGCGGTGATTGGTTTTCGGGGTCCCATACGTGGCTAGGCTCCCAAAAAGTCCCACACATGTGGTATCCCCATACTCAGGAGAAGCAGCTAAATGTATTTTGGGGTGCAATTCCACATATGCCCATGGCCTGTGTGAGCAATATATCATTTAGTGACAACTTTATGCAAAAAAAAAAAAAAAAAAGTGTCACATTCCCGCAACTTGTGTTAAAATATAAAATATTCCATGGACTCAATATGCCTCTCAGCAAATAGCTTTGGGTGTCTACTTTCCAAAATGGGGTCATTTTGGGGGGTTTTGTGCCACCTGGGCATTCCATGGCCTCCGAAACTGTGATAGGCAGTGAAGAGTGAAATCAAAAATTTACACCCTTAGAAATCCTGAAGGCGGTGATTGGTTTTCGGGGCCCTGTACGCGGCTAGGCTCCCAAAAAGTCCCACACATGTGGTATCCCCATACTCAGGAGAAGCAGCTGAATGTATTTTGGGGTGCAATTCCACATAGGCCCATGGCCTGTGTGAGCAATATATCATTTAGTGATAACTTTTTGTAAATATTTTTTTTTTTTTGTCATTGTTCAATCACTTGGGACAAAAAAAATAAATATTCAATGGGTTCAACATGCCTCTCAGCAATTTCCTTGGGGTGTCTACTTTCCAAAATGGGGTAATTTGGGGGGGTTTTGTACTGCCCTGCCATTTTAGCACCTCAAGAAATGACATAGGCAGTCATAAACTAAAAGCTGTGTAAATTACAGAAAATGTACCCTAGTTTGTAGACGCTATAACTTTTGCGCAAACCAATAAATATACGCTTATTGACATTTTTTTTACCAAAGACATGTGGCCGAATACATTTTGGCCTAAATGTATGACTAAAATTTAGTTTATTGGATTTTTTTTATAACAAAAATTAGAAAATATCATTTTTTTTCAAAATTTTCGGACTTTTTCCGTTTATAGCGAAAAAAATAAAAACCGCAGAGGTGATCAAATACCATCAAAAGAAAGCTCTATTTGTGGGAAGAAAAGGACGCAAATTTCGTTTGGGTACAGCATTGCATGACCGCGCAATTAGCAGTTAAAGCGACGCAGTGCCAAATTGGAAAAAGACCTCTGGTCCTTAGGCAGCATAATGGTCCGGGGCTAAAGTGGTTAAAGTGAAGGTGCGTGTTATACACCGATAAATACCGTATATCCAAAAAATGGATTTTGGATTTTGTTTCCTACCTTTCACAGTTGCTTATCCCTGAGAGAAGCCAATGAAAAGATTGAGCATATATGCACCGTAATCTTGTCTTTTGTGTCCGGTTCACGTATGATACAGCAGGTAAATGCATAATTCTGTAGGCAGCTTTATATCAGAGATTACATTAACTGCCTTATCCTGTTTTGTTTTATCTACAGATTTACACAAACCCATATAACGTGACATGTCTGCTTTCTTTAGTCTGGTAGTAATGGTATACATAGGCTATAGGCTGGATCCTGCGGCTGCTCCAGTCTTTGTTACTTAAAATGCTTTATAATGTGCTGGCTGAGAGCAGCTTTTGAGGTACCGCTGGAGAAGGGAATATTTAGTAGGACCGCGGAATATATTAAGGGCACCTTCTGCATTTCTTATAATGTTCCCCTGAAAAACCTCTACTGCATATTGTCCTATTATTTATATTTGCATTCTTCATATTAGTATAATGACCTTCCTCTTTCTTCCATTGACGGATACAGCCCTCCATACGAGGTCCCTCCAGAGGGAGATCCTAGTGAAAATGGGACAATGTCCAAATTCTCTGGACAATCAGATTCGGCTGAGCTGGGAAATCAGTGGTTCCCTGGTCTGGGGGCTTCACTCTTCGGCATAGCAGGTCTTTTCTCCCTTTATATTGGACATTGGTCACGACGGATGCCAATCTGTCCGGGAGGGAAGGCGTCCTGGGGCTCCGATCAAGGTTGTTGGGTGCTGGAAAAATCCAGCCCACCAATCAATGTGTTTAAACTTCGAGTGATCAGGCTGTGCCTGGGTCACTGCATGGATCGGCTCCGAAGGCTCCCAGTATGGATCCAGTTGGACAATGCCACGGCATTGGCTTATGTCAATCACCAGGGTGGAACAAAAAGTGTGCTGGCAGCTCTGGAAATAGATGGCATTCTCCGGTGGTCAGAACGATTTGTTCCGGCACTCTCCGCTGTACACATTCCAGGTGTGGAAAAATGGCAGTCGGACTATCTCAGTCAGCAGGCGTTGGATCAAGAGGATTGGTCCCTTCACCCAGACGTGTTTAATCTTACATGTCTGTGGTGGAGCACCCCCGAGGTGGACCTGTTGGTGTCTGTTCAACAGGCAGGTACTGAGGTTTGTGGCAAGGTCTCGGATCCTCTGGCGGACGCCACAGATTCTCTGGTGGCCATGTGGGGCTAATATTGTCTTATGCTTTCCCTCCTCTCAGGCTTCTTCCTTGACTTCTATGCAGGATTGAGGCCGAAAAGATTCTGGTTTTTCTGGTGGCCCCCGACTGGCCTCACCCGTCTTGGTAGGCCAAACTGGTGCGCTTGGTCGCCGACATCCTTTGGAGACTGCCTCTCAGACCTGCCGTCCCAAGGGCCAATCTTCCATCCTGCTTTACAATCACACTGGCTTTGACGGCCAGGCTCTTGAAAGCCAGGTGCTGAAGGATAGAGGTTTGCCTGGGTCCGTAATTCCGACTATGTTGAAGGCTAGGAAGTCTACCTCCTAGTGAGATTTACCATCGTACATGGAAAGAGTACATCTCGTGGTACGAGTCCATTAGTGTTCACCTTCATTCCTTATTGGTGGCTTGGATTTTGACCTTCCTTCAACGAGGTGTTGAGCAGAAATTGGCCTTTAGTTACCATCAAGGGCCAGGTGTCTGCCCTGGCGGTCTTCTTTCAGCGACCCTTGGCCACGCATTCTTTAGTGCGTACTTTTTTTCAAGGAGTTCTACCCTTGACTCCGACATCTGGGTTGCCTTCCCTGTAAGCTCCGCTACGCGGGGGGTGGAACCGGGCGGCAAATTCAAAAAAGTTAAAAACATGACATACAATACATTGTATTCTGTTAGGATTACAAAAAAGGTACTCGAAAAGTAACCAAAGGTCGGACTTTAAAGGCATAGAAACAATGGAGAAGTAGAAAAAAATAACTATTTATTGAAAAAAGTACATAATATAATCAATGTTCACGAATGTTAAAAATCATGTAAAATGATACGTTTGTACAGTGAGCCTTGGTGCGTCTACACGTTTCACCGTAGGGCTTCTTCAGGACACAATCAAGGTTCAGAAAGATGGTCTCGCTGTCTTGTTAATAGACCAAGCCTCACGTACAAAAATCGGGAAAGTTTTCACTAAAAATATCCAATTTATGGAGTATTTTCAAAAGGTTGCGAAAAGACACCCGGCATGTAGTTAATTCTATATTAAAGTTAGAATGTTGCTCAAACAGGGGCTTTTGGTAAAGACTATATTCGGAGATCCGGAGTCAAATAGAGGAAAATGTAAATGGAACTCATAAATGCTAATGGGGTATTGTATATCCCATCTGCATAAAATGCCCGTAAAGGGATAGTATATGCACTAAAATGATGAAGAATTGCCCCTGGGAGACAGCCTGTCACTGTACACCTTTTGAAAATAGTCCATAAATTGGATATGTTTGGTGAAAACTTTTCCGATTTTTGTACGTGAAGCTTGGTCTATTAACAACCTTGATCGTTTCCTGAAGAAGCCTAACGGTGAAACGCGTAGACGCACAAGGGCTCACTGTACAAACTTATCATTTTACATGATTTTTAACATTCATGAACACTGAATATATTATGTTTTTTTTTTTTCAATAAATATTTTTTTACTTCCATTGTTTCTATGCCTTTAAAGTCCGACCTTTGGTTACTCTTCAAGTACCCTTTTTTTCTTTCCTCTCTAATTTACAGATGTGGCAATGTGAGTGCTCCCCTTTTTTCATATCTCTATTAGGATTACATTACGATAGCAAACCATTTCAACTCAGCTTTGTCCAGTGTCCTGTCTGCACTTGTACTGTTTTTTTCTGCCTGGAAACTTGAGAACGTTCATGGCATCCCTTTAGGTCAAAAGTGGTTTTAGACCAGCTAGAAAACAGCAACAGTGAATTAGAATCACTTGCCGAATTGAGCGATGGTGATTCGTGGGAAAATTTGTCATCAGATACTGAAAGTGACGACAGTGACGATTCTGCGACTGAGCTCAGTGATGTGCGAACTTGGTGCTCTATTGACTATGGTACGGATCAGGCAGTGCCCCCAAGATTCCCATTTACTGGAGCATCTGGTATGAAAGTAAATGTTGAACATGACAACCCCTTGGCTATACTTACAATTATTTCTGACCGATGAGGTTATTGAAAAAATAGTTGCTGAGACAACCCGGTACAAAGAGCTACAATTAGCTACTCTGCATCTGAAGTTTCTAAGAAGCAGAAAGTGGGAACCAGTGACCAAAGATGACATTTGGAAATTTCTCGGGCCTAATAATACTTCAGGGAGTGGTGGGCAAACCCCTGCAGAAGTAGTATTGGACAACTAATAAATTACTTGGCACTTCATTCTTTGGCATGGTCATGTCAGAGTATAGATTTTCCCTGATCGTGAAATTTTTTTTATTTTGAAAACAAAGAATTTGATGAAACTACTCGGGTAAGTGCCCTGATTATCTGTGCAGCTCCAACTGTGCCCATCAGTGATGCAATTCAGTGCCCATTGGTGCTGCATATTGGTGCCTCCTCATCAGTGCATCCTCATCAGCGCACATCAGTGAAGGAGAAAAATTACTTATTTATAAAATTTTCTGACAAACTAACAACTTTTTTTATTTTTTCAAAATATTTGGTCTTTTTTTTTATTTTAGCAAAAAATACCACCAAAAGAAAGCTCTATTTGTGTAGCAAAAAAAAAATTATAAAAATTTTATTTGGGTACAGGGTTGAGACCACGCAATTGTCATTCAAGGTGTGAAAATTGGCCTGGGCAGTAACGGGGTAAAAGTGCCCTATATTGAAGCTGTTAATGTCAAATTTTAAATAATTCAAGATAGGACAGCTTAGAATGTGGATGGAAAAAAAATGATATTCCCAAATTACCAGGATCTCACAGTGAACGGGTTTTGAAATTATTATAAAAAAAAAAAAAGTTAAAAGTTTCATCTTGCATTTAATAGTTTTTTTTGGTTTGTTTGTTTTGTTTTTTTTAAATGTGCTGCTCATTCTTCTTGTTGGATAGAATTATCATGTTGTTTTTTTTCCCAATGTTTTATATTCCATATATATAAGCATCTTTAAGGAATCTGTGATTTCCATATACCTTCAGTTTTCTTTTCAGAACATGAACGTTTTTAGGAAAGGATAAATTGAGACATTTTGCCATTGTTTCTTAGCAGAAGCAGAATTTGGTATAAGTGGAATTGGAATGTATTCTCCCAAGGACATAGTATAAATGAGTCTGTTTGCTGTTCGTGATGACATAAATTGTATTTTTGTTTTTTTATTCAGGAAAGCCCATTGGATGGTGATTTTTCTTTTCTATTGTAAACTCTGGAATGATACGCCTAGTGCTGCATATTCACCATATACTCATTGCTCTAGAAAGAGGGCCTTTTGTAAAAAGCCATTTCTCACTCTGAGTCGGACAAACTGGGCCTTATGCATTGATTGGCCAAACTCATTTATTTCCCCTCCCTGATAATTTTTTTAATTGTTTATTTATAGAGACTCAGTGATTATACCAATATACAGGTCAGACACCCAAAATAATCTTACAAGTCTGTAAACAATGAACAATATACATGTCAGAGGGTGACACTGAAAACGAATGACAGCACTGGGGAGGCCATAAACTTGAACCATAAGTCCAGTGAACATGCACGGAACAGTGCCATAGTCGTGGGCTATGGGATGACGCTGACAAATACATGGGATATTGGAACCAAAAGTCAGCATGGGAAAAGGAACAAAGTGCCCTGCACAAATGTTTATTTTGAGTAAGATGCAAATGTTAAGGGAGATTTACCCTCCTTTTAATTTCAAAGCCTTGTATCCTATGGATGCAGAATTTAGCAAAAAAGATTTGTCCCCACGTTGGACCCAGCTACAGTTCTTTCACGTGATGCTGACACTACCATCCCTACTGAGGGTACCCCTTCCTTAAAAGACTCAATGGATAGGTGAGTGGAGACTCTTCTTAAAACCTTCTGTGCGCTAACAGGAGCGGTCTTGTAGCCGACCACTCTCATTTTAGCCAAATATATGGCTAACCGATCCAGAGAAATTTATGATTAACTTTCTTCTGAGATAGATAACCCAAATCTTTGTCAAAGTTGCATGTTCTTTTAGGTGACTGGTCTTAATCCTTGAGGTTAATTACACAGCCTGGAACCCAACTACCCGTTCCACCATGATATAATCTCCCTGGCCTAACCATGAGGCCTTGTCCTGGTCTCCCAACACACTTTTTTTCCCCCTTTATCCCTTGCCAATAGCTGTTTCCAGGATAAAGTGTTTTGACCTCCCCTGCCTAGATCTTGGCCTTAAGACAGAGTACACTTGTGCCAAATTTTATAAAAAAACAGTTTAAATCCTCCTGTTCCATTTTTTTTTTTTTTTTGTGTGTGGTTCCCATTTCTTTACACCTATAGTCCATAGCAGCTTTGGCACTTGCCTACCATACTCAGCCATGCTCCCTAACCTATGGATGCATTACAGCCTGAACAGGCAATTTCCTAATATCCTTACCATCCAGATATTACCTATGTTAGCACATTCCATCCTTATGTTGGGTGCCTCCATTTACTTCCCATTTTGGGCACAAGATGTTTCTCCTGCTTTATAATCTTTGGAAAACAGCTCTGCCTAGTGGGCTAATGAGAAAAAAACCCTCATCCTGCCCCTTACTCATCACTTCTTTCCATACATACTTTGACCTGGCCTTACTTCGCATTTCAGTTAGAACCCTGGTAGACATCATACACACCTTTACTATATCTCGACGACACCTTGTGCAGCTTTTTGCTACACAGAATTCATTCTCTTCTTTAAGACTCCTAACTGTGCGCTTCCAGCTTACAATGGCAACACAAGCTGACCGTTTTTTTTTTTTTTAGTCGGGTAAAGGTTTGAGATGTCACAGATTTTTACAACCAAACATTAAAAGTACATTTTGATTTCACATCAAATATCAATTCAGCATACCTGTACTGTAGTTGACATCACGGGAATGCTTTAAGCGCCCTGTAAAGCAGTATCTAGGGCCATGCACAACCGGGACACTAGTGCCACCATAACAAAGCAGGTAGATTTGGAAACCAAGGGCATACAATTTTCAGCCATAACATTACCGGCTAAATTAAACATTATTTTTGTAATATCATATTTTACAACAATAACCTGTCCAATACTAATTCAGTTGGGGCCAAACCAGGAGAAGCCAACCAACTACCCCATACCTCCCTAAATTTGGGAAATCTGCCCCTATGCTGATATATAAGCTTTTCTAACCTCAATGTTGTGCCCATCTGTGCAAGCCACATTTGAGGCGAAAGGGGGGGGTACTGGAAGTCCAATAAAGTAAAATGAGCCTGCAAGCCTGAAACAATGCTCTGGGTTGCAGCCTCTTTAACATGCCTATCTGGTATTACAGCATTAAGCGAACCTAGTATACAGTGTTTAGGATCTATGTCTGTAGAGATCTGAAATGCAGAGTTTACCGTAGTAACCACAGAATTCCAGCAGCGATGAAGCTTCAGGCATCTCCATAGCAAGTATTAAGTTCCCTACATCCTTGTTACATCTAGCGCTTATGGGGGTCAGGATGTACGCCCATGGAATGTAGCCTGAGTGGGGTATGGTGGACTCTCAATAGAATGTATAATTATGACAGTCTCTGAGACGTTGAGAGCACCCCCTCACTGCCTCCAGAGCCTCCCCCATAGGCGATATCTCCTGGGATATCGCCTATGTTCCCCTTCCGCCTTTCACATGTAGAGCTAGGGAATTTTTACAGATATACCCCCAGGAGCATAGTTTATTGGAGATTAAGCCCTTGGTAGAACAGGACTGCTGCATCATTTCCAAAGATCGGGGTCGTGACATCTCAGAGGCCCCCAGAGACTGTTGAGCCTTCACCGCGTGTTTCAGTTGTAAATAAAAGAACATATTAAGGGGACTGCCATATCTAGACTGCAGTTGTGCAAATGAGAATAAATGACCATTAGTCATGATATGTTTTTTTTTATTTTATTTTTTTTTTTTATTTTAGGTACTTATATAGCGCCGTCAAATTACGCAGCGCTTTACATATACATTGTACATTCACATCAGTCCCTACCCTCAAGGAGCTTACAATCTAAGGTCCCTATCTCACATTCATACATACTAGGGACAATTTAGACAGGATCCAATTAACCTACCAGCATGACTTTGGAGTGTTGGAGGAAACCGGAGTACCCGGAGGAAACCCACGCAGGCACAGGGAGAACATGCAAACTCCTGGCAGGTAGTGTCATGGTTGGGATTCGAACCAGCGACCCTTCTTACTGCTAGGCGAGAGTGCTACCCACTACACCACTGTGCCACCCTAGTCATGATATGTTTGATATGCGTCCAACCCCATATTCTCGCCACCTAGCCGCATGCTGCAATTTGTCCAATTCAGGGTTGGTTAGGTTATCCCAAATAGGACTGTACTCCGTGTAACACGAAACCTTTTGTAGCTGTTTAGCTTTTTCCCATATTGTGTATGAGCCTGGAAGTCAGATACTGTTTATTTGGTTTGGAAAGAAGCTGCACCTCTAGAGTTTCAGCTAAGGTATTGGCCCAACTAAACTGCAACATTACAGACAGTGTGGAGTCATGAGTTCCATCCTCTGAGGCTGTCGTCCTCGCTAGGCCTCCTACCAAGTGTTGAGTTTGAGATGCAATGTAATAGAGCCAGGGGTTCAGGAGAGCCAGCCCTCCCCTATTCCTTTGGCTTCTGCAGTTGTTCTGATTTAATTCTAGCATTACCTCCTTTCCACAACAGGGACCAAGTTGATGATGTTTAAGCTCACCTGTTGCATAATACCTTAGAGCCACTGCTACAGGAACTCTGTTTGCACTAGGGTTATTGAGATTCCTTCATACGCTGAACCCCCTCAGTCCACATCATTCCTTAAGTACCCTCCATGGGGAAAAACATGACTTGGCAATGGCAAATGACAAGCTCTTGGGAGCAAGAGCATATGGGACAAATAGCGAACATTCCACTGCAGGCCCTGAGAAAACTCCGTTCCTTTAGGTTGATAGCTGTTTCTTTGTATCAGAGCAAGGTCTTGCACTGCCACTGCTCCATTACCCTGGTTCAGTGATGCAAAACATGCAGCCTGTGTGACTAAAGCAGAATTCTCTCCCACTTTGTGTGCTCTGTTTCAAAGGCTATCACCACTTCCAGAAACTGTTAGTGTCAACAACATCTGTAAATGTTCTTTTGCCTGTCCTCATCAAATCTCCAGAATGGCCTTTCTGCATGTATGTACAGAATATTATGGCTTACAGCTTGGTCGGCTAACTCTGCTCAGGAAAGGTTCCTTTTGCACATGACATAATCACAAGGAGTGGTAATTTCCTTCCATTTTAGGAAGAATTGCCAGGATATTCCACATCCTGCATTGGACTGCTTGTTCTTTCAGGGGCACATGGACTTAAAGTGATTCTAAAGCCTCAAGTTTTTTTTTATTTTTTACCTTAAAGCGGAAGTTCCACTCAAAAGTGGAACTTCCGCTCTTTTGTCTCCTCTTCCCCTCCGGTGCCTCAATTGGCACCTTTCGGTGGGGATGGGGGGGACAGGATACCGGTCTTTGACAGGTACTGCCCCCTCCCCCCCCCCCCCAGGATACCTGTCTTTGACAGGTATCCTGTTCCCAATTACGGGAGTCCGTGCCGTGGCCCATGACGTCACTGCGGGGCTCCCTCTCTCCCCCCGTCGCCGGGCCAGTAGGAGAGAGGAGCGGGGCCTCGTGCATGCGCAGTAGGGTTCCCGACGTGAAGCTGTAAGGCTACACTGCTGGGTGCCCTTATCCTCAATGGCGGTGGCAGCACCCGACAGCTGATGAAAACATTAGCTGCGGTGGTGACATTGCTGGACTCCAGGACAGGTAATTGTCCCATTATTAAAAGCCAGCAGCTGCAGTATGTGTAGCTGTTGGCTTTTACATTTTTTTTTCTTTTTTGGGTAGACTTCCGCTTTAATGCATTCTGTGCATTAAGGTAAAAAAACCTTCTCTGCTGCAGGATCCCCCCCCCCCCTTTATTTTTACCTAAGCCTGATCCGATCCAACGATGTGCACGAGAGCAGACGCTCTCGCTGCTGTCTCCTTCCTCATTGGGCAGATTGATAGCAGCGGGGGCAATTGCCTCCTGCTCCTGTCAATCAACTCCAGTAACCAGGGGGCGAGGCAGCACAAGTGCCTCAATGGGAATCTGTTTCCTATTGAGTTGACCAGCAAGAGAGGAGCCAGGAGCTCTAGCGGGATACCCATGAAGAGGAGGATCGGAGCTGCTCTATTGCAGAGAGCAGAGAAGTATAGACATGTTTGTTTAAAAAATATATATATTTCTTTATCATACATCATGGCACACAGGGCACCATAGTAATCACTATGTGGGTATATAGGCACCTTCAGGTGATGGACACTGGTATACCCCATACAGGAAGTTCACTCCCTATATAGCCCCTCCTCCTACCAGGTGTACCTCAGTTTTTTCGCCAGTGTCTAAGGTGTTGGTCACGAGTGAAGATGTGCTCTGAGGAGCTCCAAGAGGGATCCTTGCTTGATTTTCCTCCACTGACCGGATCCATCCAAAGTGCCACTGAGGCCAAGGTGGATGGTACCCGGGCCTCGTATACGAAGCACAAGGTTTTGCCTGTAACACCTCTTTGCAGGGCTGGACCCAGGGCTTTGGGCATGCTACATTACCTAAAGTTTTTCCTGGCTGGGTGCTAATACAGGTCCAAGAGAGTGGAACCCCTATAAAAGGGACCCAGTCCTTGAAGGTTTGCTAAACGCAGCCCGCCATGATGGGTGAAGTTTGGATCTGTCTGTTACAGCAGTATCCTGCAGCGAGGATAAGGTAAGGGAAAAGGCCTGGGAACTGTAAAAAGTTCACCTATGGTTGTTTCTTCCATGAGTAAAATGTTGTCATGCCTTAAAGTCTCCACTAGAGGGAGTAAATGCACATACCTTGATACATTGCTTTTCAGTCAGCTGAGTCCAGCTAAAGACAGCATGTGTGTGGTCTCAGCAGCCAGGGGGAATTTTTTTAAATCATGAACAAACAGCATGTTCTCCCCCGGGGGGAACCAATGGGGTTGGGAGGTAAAACTGGTACTCACCCCCCCCCCCCCCCCCAGGGGATGCGGTGCGGCTTCATGGTGTTTTACTTCCTTACAGCCTTTATGCCAATAACTGAGCGGCTGAAATATCCCCCACATAAGCCATAAATACTCCTCCCCAACCCTGTTCATACTTGTTTTTATTTTTACAGAGGACAGAGCCTCCCCTCCTATGGGTCTGCACTGGCAGACCCGAATGTGGACCGCTGTTAATTTGAAGCAGAGGGGCAGGTTAGTGGCGAGGGGAGCGTGGTTTAGGAGCGACGCAGTGTGCGGGACACAGCATCCACATGGAGCACACGGCGCCAGGGACGCAGCTCGCACCTGAGGCTTTTAAACAGACGCTTCTTATTAACAGAAGATCTCTATCAGATGAACAACTGAAGAGATGGAAGTCTGACACACAGGAACGCTGGGGCACATAAGGGATGTATGCAGGCATTTCCAGTCCAGGAAATACATTGTTACTCAGCACGAAGCTGAACTTTATATAGCGGCATTATATTGCTAGACTATTGCTCAGCAAATAGTGCATTTATTTAGTGTTTCTGCGCTTAGCACTATGACTTCCAAAAAAGACACCACAAAAAAAGGTAAAAATTCCACCTCGGGCGCTGGGAACTCCAGCCGTGCCTCCACACTGTCATCCTCTCCTGAAATATCAATTGTGGCAAGCCAGGGTGAGTCATTGGAACCAATTGGTGGTGCAGCTGCTTCTCACATCTCAGCCCCATCTTAGTGACTGAAGATGCATTTTCCTCCGCCCTGCAGGGCCTAGAAGGAAGATTAGCGGCTTTAATCGCATCCTCCATCCAGAGGGATAGGAAGCGCGTTAGATCCCCCTCCCCCATCTCAGACCCCCTTCCAAGGGAATAAGTGGGTACAGGATGAGGTATTACCCTCAGGCGATCAGGAGGAAAGGCAAACCGAATACTCCTCTGCGGAGGAGACAACGGTGGATGAACCTTTTTCAGCCTTTTTTTTTCTTGGCAGGGGCCGTTACTCAGCCTGCAGTCGCTGCAATAGGCATCTGTCAGTCCCTAAAGGACCAGTTTAGACAGGCCCTTAAGGAGGTCCCTGCACAACAGGCCCGTGATTTGGCCAAACTACCAAAAGCATTATGTTTTTTCATAGACGCCATAAAAGACTCTATTCACCAGGCGTCCCACCTTGTGCTTGTGCTAGTACACATGCATATAAGCCTGTGGTTAAAAAATTGGTCAGCCAAAGCACCTTGCAAAAGGCTTCTGACTAGTTTCCCTTTTCATGGGGATCGACTATTTGGGGATGATTTGGACAAATACATCCAATAGATTTCTAGTGGGAAGAGTACTCTTTTGCCAGTCAAAAGAAAGTGTAAACGTCCTTCATTTCAGCGGACCCTTTCCCCTGCGCCAGGGGCATCTGCCTCTAGGCAATGGAGATGGCCTCCACCGTCAGACAATAGAGGAAAGCCTCAGGGTCAGGCCCAGGCACAGAAGAAGACCTGGGGTCGGAAATCTGCAAAGCAGAATTCTAAAGCCTCATTATGAAGAGGCACCCCCCCTCGCCAGAGTGGGGGAAAATCTTCTGCAATATTCAGAAGTCTGGCAAGAGTTAATTCAGGACAGGTGGGTCATCTCCACGGTGTCTCTAGGATACAAACTAGAATTTCAGGAGTTTCCACCATCTCGTTTTCTGAGATCAAACGTTCCCAAAGATCCAGGGAAAAGGCAATCTCTGTTTTGGGCATTAGACCGATTACTGGCTCAGGGGGTGATCATACAAATCCCTACAGAAGAGCAAAGTTTGTGGTTTTATTCAAACCTCTTGACGGTACAAAAACCGAATGGAGATGTTAGACTCATTCTAGATCTAAAGAATCTAAATTGGTTCCTGAAGATCCTCTCCTTTCGCATGGAATCAGTAGTTTCTATCCTACAAAGAGGAGAACTTCTGGCGTCTATCGACATCAGGAATGCATATCTGCATGTCCCTATATTTCCCGTTCACCAAACGTTTCTGCTTATCGAAGCAGAACAGCAGCATTTTCAGTCTTTGCATGAGGTTGTTAGGAAAGATGGTGGCTTCATTCGAAGCAGTTCCCTATGCCCAGTTCCATTCGAGACTGTTGCAAAATAGTATCCTGTCTGCATGGAACAAAACAATTCCAGCTTTAGACTTGCCAATGCGGCTGTCCCCAAGGGTGTCCCAAAGCCTCATTTGGTGGTTACTAACCCAGAATCTGCTGAAAGGAAAATCCTTCAGACCAGTTATCTGGCAGGTGGTAACGACAGACGCCAGCCTTTCAGGCTGGGGAGCAGTGCTAGAGAAGACAACTGTCCAGGGACAGTGGTCAAGAACCGAAAAATCCTTGCCCATCAACATACAGTACTAGAGATTCAGGCAGCGCGTCTGGCTCTGAAGGCCTGGACTTTCAGGTTACGGGATTGTCCTGTCAGGATCCAATCCGACAATGCCACAGCTGTGACCTATATCAATCACCAAGGGGGCACCAAGCGTCTCGCAGCGCAGACATAGGTGAACCATATTCTAACTTGGGCAGAAAGGAATGTTCCGTGCCTATCCGGCAGTCTTCATTCCGGGAATAGAGAATTGGCAGGCGGACTACCTGAGTCACCAGCAGTTATTCCCGAGTCCCTTCACCCCGACATTTTTTGGGCTGTTTGCCAAAGATGGGGGACTCCGGACATAGATCTTCTGGTGTCCAGATTCAACATAAAGTTAGTGAACTTTGTGTTCAGGACAAGGGATCCACTCGCATGCGGAACAGATGCATTGGTGACCCCTTGGGATCAGTTCTCACTGATTTATGCATTCCCCCTTATTCAGTTGCTGCCACAACTTCTTTGCAGGATCAAGCTGGAAAGAAAGCCAGTAATTCTGGTAGCCCCAGCGTGGCCCAGAAGGTCCTGGTATGCAGAAATCGTAAAGATGGCAGTGGAGGATCCATGGTCCCTTCCACTACGGCCAGACCTACTCTCACAGGGGCCGATATTCCATCCTACCTTACGTACGCTTAATTTAACGGTTTGGCTATTGAAACCCACGTTCTGAAGAAACGTGGGCTTTCTGGGTCAGTTATCTCTACCTTGATTAATGCAAGGAAGCCAGCTTCCAGAACTATACATTATAGAGTCTGGAGGACTTATGTTTCCTGGTGTGAGTCCAAGGGTTGGCACCCTCGGAATTATATCATAGACAGAATACTTACCTTTCTACAGTTAGGGGTAGAGATGAAATTTGCCTGGAGTACTATTAAGGGCCAAGTCTCAGCTTTATCAATCTTATTTTAAAGACTGCTTGCTTCACATTCTTTAGTCTGGGGTTTTATGCAAGGGGTGATGCGGCTTAATCCGGCAGTTAAATCACCTTTGAGCCCTTGGAACTTGAACTTAGTTTTGTCAGTATTACAAAAACAACCATTTGAACTGATACAACATATTCCCTTAGTCCTTCTGATAAGGAAGTTGGTGTTCTTAGTTGCCATATCCTCAGCAAGGAGGGTTTCGGAATTGGCTGCTCTTTCTTGTAAAGAGCCATACTTGATTATTCATGAGGACAGAGTGGTGTTGCGCCCTCGTCCAGATTTTTTGCCAAAAGTGGTCTCAGGTTTCCACCTGAGCCAAGAGATTGTCCTGCCATCGTTTTTTCCAAAACCATTTTCCAGGTAAGAGAAGTCACTACGTTGTCTTGATGTGGTAAGAGCGGTCAAAGTCTATTTAACCGATTGCCGACTGCCGCATGAACATTTACGTCAGCAGAATGGCCTGGACAGGCAAATGGGCATACAGGTACGTCCCCTAAATGTGCTGCCGTGTGGTCGCGTGCGCCCCGCCAGCGCGACCCTGCCGCAAGCTTCGTGAGTGTGATCGCGGGTAACCCCGCGAAAATCTAGTCCGAGGGGATACCCACGATTGTCTCACGAAGAGGAAGAACGGGGAAATGCTGCTGTAAACAAGCATTTCCCCATCCTGCCTAATGACACTGATCACCGCTCCCTGTGATTGGGAGCGGTGATCAGTGTCGTGTCACACGTAGCCCATCCCCCCTACAGTTAGAATCACTCCCTAGGTCAAACTTAACCCCTGCAGCGCCCCCTCCTGGCTAACCCCTTCACTGCCAGTCACATTTACACAGTAATCAATGCATTTTTAATCACACTGAACGCTGTATAAATGTGAATGGTCCCAAAATAGCGCCAAAAGTGTCCGATCTGTCTGCCATAATGTCGCAGTCATGATAAAAATCTCTGATCGCCCCCAAACTATCCCCTTTTTTGTAGACGCTATAACTTTTGCGCAATCCAATCAATAAGCGCTTATTGTGATTTTTTTTTTTTTTTTTTTTTTTACCAAAAATATTTAGAAAAATACGTATCGGCCTAAACTGAGGAGACAATATTTTTATATATATTTTTTTGGGAATATTTATTATAGCAAGAAGTAAAAAATAATGCGTTTTTTTTCAAAATTGTCACTTTTTTTTTCATTTATAGTGCAAAAAAATAAAAACCGCAGAGGTGATCAAATACCACCAAAAGAAAGCTCTATTTGTGGGGAAAAAACGACATCAATTTTGTTTCGGAGCCACGTCGCACGACCGCGCAATTGTCAGTTAAAGCGACGCAGTGCCGAATCACAAAAAGTGCTCTGGTCTTTGGCCAGCCAAATGGTCCGGGGCTTAAGTGGTTAAAGACGAGTGCTCAAATTTATAAGACTGATGTCTTATTTGTACTGCCAGAGGGTCCCAAGTAAGGACAGGCAGCGTCGAAATCCACTGTCGCTAAGTATATTCGGCAAGTTATAATTCAGACTTATGCTTTAAGGGTTAAGATTACACCTTTTAAAGTCAAAGAGCACTCTACCAGGGCAGTTAGTGCTTCTTGGGCAGTGCGTCACCAAGCCTCCATGGCTCAGATCTGTAAGGCCGCAACTTGGTCTTTAGTACATACATTCACCAAGTTTTATCAGGTGGATGTTAAGACGGCATGAGGATATTGCCTTTGGGCGCAGTGTGCTGCAGGCAGCAGTATAGGTCCTCAAGTCTGGGGTTGCCTTACTGGTTGTTTCTCCCTCCCCTCAAATAGGATTACTATGGTGCTCTGTGTCCCATGATGTACGATAAAGAAAATAGGATTTTTTTAACAGCTTACCTGTAAAATCCTTTTCTTGGAGTACATCATGGGACACAGAGGTCTCTCCCCTCTTTTGGGGTTTAAGTATTAATGCTTTGCTACAACAACTGAGGTACTCCTGGTAGGAGGAGGGGTTATATAGGGAGCAAACTTCTTCTGGTAGGAGGAGGGGTTATATAGGGAGTGAACTTCCTGTATTGGGAATACCAGTGTCCCATCACCTGAAGGTGCCTATATACCCACTCCAAGAAAAGGATTTTACAGGTAAGCTGTTATAAAAATCCTATTATTTTACAACCACTTTAAAACATCTGTCCTAATAACTGCAGTCTCTCTCTCTCTTCTCTCTCTCTCTCTCTCTCTCTCTCTTTATTTTTCTAGAATTAATAGCAAATGTGATGGTGATATGTATTTACACATCAATGTTGCCCTTCCGTTGCTGACAAAATCAACACACTTTTTTTATTTTTTTGGTGCTATTTTATTAGACCCTGAATATTCATATCCCAGGGTGCCTTGGGGACTTTTTTTAGGCTTCTCAGACTAATTCGTTCTTCTCCCTTTCTTTTGATCCTTCATCCTTCTTTCTAATCTTGATAAAATTCTTATTCACTTCTCTCCTCATTACATGAGTCTGGTCCCATGTTTAGGAACATGCTCTCATTAGCACCTCTCGGTTGGCTCTTCATGAGAATTTCTCTCAGGTTCTGCTTTTAGCCCCCTTGTAGGCAGCCTGTGCCCTGTTTTTTCTCACTCAGGGTCAGTAGGACTCCCCTCACTATGTGTGGAGGTTAGCTCCACTATATAGCGCCTTTTTACCTTCTATTGCCATAGTACATATTCGAGCTGCACGTTAATCATTAAGAATCGTTATTGCGATTCTTTCCCCGTTGCGATCTTGATAAGTGTTTCAAGATTCTTGCTATGCGAAGAATTCTCTCTGCTCTTCTGAAGCCACAGCTGTCAAAAGAAAGGAAGAAAAAATTTGGGCAGTCTGCCAAGAAGCACAACATTCTTTATCAGTTGAACTAAGTCTAAACATTGTAACAATTTGTCAATGGAGTACACTTCGTGTGTAAGTGAGGAAAGTTTAAACACTAAACCTTTTTCTGACATTTGTTGGTTTCAAGTTAAAATCATTTTTTTTTGCTAGAAAATTACTTGGAACCCCCAAACATTATATATATTTTTTTAGTAGAGACCCTAGAGAATAAAATGGTGGTGGTTGCAATATTTTATGTCACACTGTATTTGTGTAGCGGTCTTTCAAATGAAATTTTTTTTGGAAAAAAATTACTGTAATAAAAAATGTATCAGAAGACCAAACAGGATTTATGCCAGGGAAGTCTACTACAAATAATATTAGGAGAACCCAGTTTATGATACAGCTGAGGGAGTATTTTCCGGAGTCGAGTGCCTTGGCATCTTTGGATACAGCCAAAGCATTTGAATCCATAGAATGGGAATTTCTGCAGGCGGTGTTGAAGAAAAATGGATTTGGGAAAGGATTTAGAAAATGGGTGAGAATACTGTATAAGCAACCATGCTCTCATCTATTAATAAATGGAGTGTTATCCCCTACAATAAAATTGTTCTCACTAGCAATAGAAGTACTGGCTAACAGGTTTAGACAATCTAAAATATACAAAGGGTTCAGGATAGGGGAAAGGACTGAACATATAGGATTATATGCAGATGACATTATATTATACATGGAAGATATGCACACTTCATTAGAGGAGGCAATGAAAATAATAGAAACGTATGAGATACTATCTGGGCTCAAAATAAATTGGCAGAAATCTGCATTGATGTTATTGGGGACAGGAAAGGAAGGGAATCTTCAGACCCCATTAAAAATAGTTGAAACATTTAAATATTTAGGAACAAATATTACATTGGAACCAGAAGAAGCTCTTAAAGAAAATATAGACCCCTTGGTAGATTATGTGAAGAATAAATTGGGAATATGGAAAAAACTACCGTTATCAATGGCAGCGAGAATACAGTTGATTAAATCTATCATACTGCCAAAGTTTCTGTATGTAAAAATGTGAAGATGGGGTGGTTGGCGCTACCCTAAAAATGTGTGTGTACCAGGAGGGTATGTGAGCAGAAAAGGAAAATTTGTATATATTGTATATGATTGTGTGACAGGGAAGTGTCTATACTATACAGCTACACATTAATGTGCTATGCCAAATGGGTAAAAGTGAGTGTACCATCGAGGGGTGAGTGTACCCGTATCTGTACATGAAATGTAATAAAGCAAATAACAGTACATATAAAGCACATGTGTAGAAAGTGCTGTGCGTGGTCACTCAGACTTCACCATACACATCCCTTCAGATATATATAAGTGTATACCATGAGCAAAATAGGTATGAAAAGAAATCACAACAAAAGCTAGATTAATCCAGCCCTAAATTAGAGTCCATAGATTAATTTCATGTGCATATAAAAATAAATGAAAAAATAATAATATATATATATATCCAAAAAACAAAGTCCCGCAGTGTAGAAAAAATGGTAGTGCAACCAATTATATATTGCAAAAGAGTAGTGTCCAGTTGTAATTCTTCAAAGTGACTGGTAGTTCTCCCCCCATCAGGTCCCCACTCACCAAAAGAAGGAACCCCTGCAGGGGTAATGGGCGTTTATGGATAACCGTAGATGGAAGTTCTCCTCCACTCTTATCAGTGTCCCGTCTATCGGTCTCCCGCAGCTGGCTCTGCTCGATCAGACTGTCTCAGCTGTCTCCATTCATTCTGGGGTGAAATGCTTCAGTCAATTCTTACCAAGCCGTCACTCCACATTTCGGTCTGTCCCCTGTGGCATAGCGGAATCCAGTCGCTGTGAACAGGGAACGTCTGCCGGACAGAGCCGCTCGCCTTCCGCACTCCCTGAGAGCACTTCTTGTACATTTCTGTGATGGCGCATCCGGAGGTAAAGATACCAAAATATATATTTAAAAAATTAAACTCCCAGTTAACTGGGTTTATCTGGGCATATGGGCAATGTAAATTGAAACTTTCTACGTTACAAAGACCTAATACTGCAGCAAGGTTGGCAATACCAGATTTTATATTTATACTATCTAGCGGGGCAATTAAAACATTTAAGAACCTGGGTAATGCAGGAACAAGAAACGAGGGTGGAGAAATATTTGCTAAATAAAATGCAGGTAGGAGATCTACTGGTAGGACTAGAAATTACAGAATTAAGAAGGGTTGGAGTAAAAATCCCCCTTCTAAAGCTGGTCAGGTCAGTTTGGAAGGAGGCGAAAAAACTGACGGGATTTAAAGATACCCCACCAGAAATGCCCCTATGGAACAATCCAATGCTCGAAGAATTAGAAATGGTTGAAGACAGTAAATTCTGGAAACAGAAAAAAGTAACAACTATTGGTCAGATGTATAATAATAATATAGCGTCGTACGAGAATCTGTGTAAACAATATAACCTCCAGAGCAAACTGTTCTATAGATATCTACAGTTTAGACACTTATTACAGGTACAGTTTGGAAGAAAGGAACTAAAAATTTCTAAATACCCCATTATAGGTATCCTAAGATTGCCGGGACCAAAGGCACTGATATCCAAGATATATTCACACCTATTACAGAATAAAATATGTGAAGATCCGGTGGGTGTAAGGGACAAATGGCAGGCAGTCATCCCAGATATGAGTGATCAGGACTGGGAGGAAATATGTTCTTCGCATTTGAAAGTATCCCCAGCAATGAATAATAAGATAATTCAATTAAATATAATACATCAGACATATTTGGCACCGAATAGACTATATAGGATGGGAAGGATGTATGTGCCAAACTACACAAGATGTGGGCGGGGGGGGGGGGGCGGATTTTTCTCCATTTGATGTGGCAGTGTGGGAGTCTAGGGAGGTATTGGCAACAGGTGGTCAAGAAATTAGGAAAAGTCATAAATAAATCCATTATGGCCACTGTGGAATTATGTGTGCTGGGGGTAGTAAAACAAAGAGGGTGTGGATACACTAGGATATTTTTGCAAGATGTATTATTTCTGGCATGAAAACAAATAGTGGAAAAATGGATTCAGCCAAATCCACCTATAATAAATCAATGGGTGAGAGCAGTAAACCAAGTGGTACGTCATGAGAGAATATTGTATGAACAAAGAGGAAATGTGCAGAAATATGATAGGATTTGGGCAAAGTGGAACAGATCACATCTAACAACGGATGCAGGAAGACCTGAAAATATAGTACAAAGTGAATAAGAGGGGGAAGGAATTAGTGACTATAAGATGGATGAGAAGGAAGGAATGAGCTGTAAGAGTGAATGGTTTTGAAAATAGATATACATGTTAATATTTCGGAAGAAAACAAATGTAAAACTATGTCAAATAATCGGTAAGTAAAAAAAGTATTTGTAATAAAGAGTTGTGAAAAAAAACAAAACAGTAAAGTTATCCCAATTTTTTTTTTTATAATGTGAAATATTTTACGTCGCGAGAATCGTGATCTTTTTATTCTAAGCAAAAAAATTGTGATTCTCATTTTGAACAGAATCGTGCAGCTCTAGAACATATCTTCCTGCCATACAACCCTCAGACTCTGCTCCAGCTTACTAATCTGCTTGTTTTATGAATCATTTCTATTCTCGCTTTATCCAAAGGGTGGCCTTTGTACCAGTCATCTTCAGGGCCGGACTGGCCTACCGGGATACCGGGAAATATCCCGGTAGGCTGGCTGCACACAGTACCGCTGGGGCCGCTCACAGTGCCTGTGTCAGCATCAGCAATCTAAAGAGCAACAGTGGCGGCCGCCGCTGCTGCACTATGCCATGGCTGTGTGTCACTGCCTGTGTGTGTCTCCGGGGGGGGGCGCTCACTGCCTGTGTGTGTCTCGGGGGGGGGGGCGCTCACTGCCTTTGTGTGTCTCCGGGGGGGGGCCGCTCACTGCCTGTGTGTGTCTCCGGGGGGAGGGCGCTCACTGCCTGTGTGTGTCTCCGGGGGGGGGCGCTCACTGCCTGTGTCCTGACCTAAAGATCAGCGGCGGCCCTGCCTGTGTCACTCACTGTCTCCTCCGTTCGGCCGGCGCTCCGCCCACCACACTCATCATGCCTCGCTCTGTCTGTGTGCCTGTGGGGGAGGAGCAGGAGAACGCCGTGCTGCTCCATTTTGCCTCGTCCCGCGCGGTGCTACAGCATAAGGTATTAAAAAATCTCCCCCTCCCCCTCCCCCCCCCCTCTCCCCCCCCCCCCCCCCCCTCTCTCTCTCTCTCTCTCTCTCTCTCTCTCTCTCATCAAACGCTGCCACTGTGCCCATAGATTGCCAACACTGTGCCCTGCCCATCAAACGCAGCCACTGTACCCAACAATTGCAGCCACTGTACCATCAAACGCCGCCACTGTACCATCAATTGCAGCCACTGTGCCCATCAAACGCAGCCACTGTACCATCAATTGCAGCCACTGTGCCCATCAAACGCAGCCACTGTACCATCAATTGCAGCCACTGTGCCCATCAAACGCAGCCACTGTACCATCAATTGCAGCCACTGTGCCCATCAAACGCCGCCACTGTACCATCAAACGCAGCCACTGTACCATCAAACGCAGCCACTGTACCCATCAATTGCAGCCACTGTGATGGTACAGTGGCTGCGTTTGATGGGCACAGTGGCTGCAATTTATGGGTACAGTGGCTGCGTTTGATGGTACAGTGGCTGCGTTTGATGGTACAGTGGTGGCAATTTATGGGTACAGTGGCTGTGTTTGATGGCACAGTGGATGCGTTTGATGGGCACAGTGGCTGCAATTGATGGGTACAGTGGCTGCGTTTGATGGTACAGTGACTGCGTTTGATGGTACAGTGACTGCGTTTGATGGTACAGTGGCAGCGTTTAATGGGCACAGTGGCTGCATTTGATGGTACAGTGGCTGCATTTGATGGTACAGTGGCAGCGTTTAATGGGCACACTGGCAGCGTTTAATGGGCACAGTGGTGGCAATTTATGGGTACAGTGGCTGTGTTTGATGGCACAGTGGATGCGTTTCATGGGCACAGTGGCTGCAATTGATGGGTACAGTGGCTGCGTTTGATGGTACAGTGGCTGCGTTTGATGGTACAGTGGCTGCGTTTGATGGTACAGTGGCAGCGTTTAATGGGCACAGTGGTGGCAATTTATGGGTACAGTGGCTGCGTTTGATGGTACAGTGGCTGCGTTTGATGGGCACAGTGGCAGCGTTTAATGGGCACAGTGGTGGCAATTTATGGGTACAGTGGCTGCGTTTGATGGTACAGTGGCTGCATTTGATGGGCACAGTGGCTGTGTTTAATGGGCACAGTGGTGGCAATTTATGGGTACAGTGGCTGCGTTTGATGGTACAGTGGCTGCATTTGATGGGCACAGTGGTGGCAATTTATGGGTACAGTGGCTGCGTTTGATGGTACAGTGGCTGCGTTTGATGGGCACAGTGGTGGCAATGTATAGGTACAGTGGCTGCGTTTGATGGTACAGTGGCTGTGTTTAATGGGAACAGTGGTGGCAATTTATGGGTACAGTGGCTGTGTTTGATGGCACAGTGGATGCGTTTGATGGGCACAGTGGCTGCAATTGATGGGTACAGTGGCTGCGTTTGATGGTACAGTGACTGCATTTGATGGTACAGTGGCAGCGTTTAATGGGCACACTGGCAGCGTTTAATGGGCACAGTGGTGGCAATTTATGGGTACAGTGGCTGTGTTTGATGGCACAGTGGATGCGTTTCATGGGCACAGTGGCTGCAATTGATGGGTACAGTGGCTGCGTTTGATGGTACAGTGGCTGCGTTTGATGGTACAGTGGCTGCGTTTGATGGTACAGTGGCAGCGTTTAATGGGCACAGTGGTGGCAATTTATGGGTACAGTGGCTGCGTTTGATGGTACAGTGGCTGCGTTTGATGGTACAGTGGCTGCGTTTGATGGGCACAGTGGCAGCGTTTAATGGGCACAGTGGTGGCAATTTATGGGTACAGTGGCTGCGTTTGATGGTACAGTGGCTGCATTTGATGGGCACAGTGGCTGTGTTTAATGGGCACAGTGGTGGCAATTTATGGGTACAGTGGCTGCGTTTGATGGTACAGTGGCTGCATTTGATGGGCACAGTGGTGGCAATTTATGGGTACAGTGGCTGCGTTTGATGGTACAGTGGCTGCGTTTGATGGGCACAGTGGTGGCAATGTATAGGTACAGTGGCTGCGTTTGATGGTACAGTGGCTGTGTTTAATGGGCACAGTGGTGGCAATTTATGGGTACAGTGGCTGCGTTTGATGGTACAGTGGCTGCGTTTCATGGTACAGTGGCTGCGTTTGATGGTACAGTGGCTGCATTTGATGGGCACAGTGGCAGCGTTTAATGGGCACAGTGGTGGCAATTTATGGGTACAGTGGCTGCGTTTGATGGCACAGTGGCTGCGTTTAATGGGCACAGTGGCTGTGTTTAATGGGCACAGTGGTGGCAATTTATGGGTACAGTGGCTGCGTTTGATGGTACAGTGGCTGCGTTTGATGGTACAGTGGCTGCGTTTGATGGTACAGTGGCTGCAATTGATGGGTACAGTGGCTGCGTTTGATGGTACAGTGGCTGCGTTTGATGGTACAGTGGTGGCAATTTATGGGTACAGTGGCTGCTTTTGATGGTACAGTGGCTGCAATTGATGGTACAGTGGCTGCAATTGATGGTACAGTGGCTGCAATTGATGGTACAGTGGCTGCAATTGATGGGTACAGTGGCTGCAATTGATGGGTACAGTGGCAGCGTTTGATGGTACAGTGGCTGTGTTTAATGGGCACAGTGGTGGCAATTTAATGGGTACAGTGACTGCGTTTAATGGTACAGTGGCTGCGTTTGATGGGCAAACGCAGCCACTGTACCCATAAATTGCCACCACTGTGCCCATTAAACACAGCCACTGTACCATCAAACGCAGCCACTGTACCCATCAATTGCCGCCACTGTACCCATCAATTGCCACCACTGTGCCCATTAAACGCTGCCACTGTGCCCATCAAACGCAGCCACTGTACCCATAAATTGCCACCACTGTGCCCATTAAACACAGCCACTGTGCCCATCAAACGCAGCCACTGTACCATCAAATGCAGCCACTGTACCCATAAATTGCCACCACTGTGCCCATTAAACACAGTCACTGTGCCCAAACGCTGCCAGTGTACCCATAAATTGCTGCCACTGTGCCCCATCAAACGCAGCCACTGTACCCATTAATTGCAGCCACTGTGCCCATTAAACGTTGCCACTGTACCATCAAACGCTGCCACTGTACCCATAAATTGCTGCCACTGTGCCCCATCAAACGCAGCCACTGTACCCATTAATTGCAGCCACTGTGCCCATTAAACGCTGCCACTGTACCATCAAACGCAGCCACTGCACCCATAAATTGCCACCACTGTGCCCATTAAACGCTGCCACTGTGCCCATCAAACGCAGCCACTGTACCCATAAATTGCCACCACTGTGCCCATTAAACACAGCCACTGTGCCCATCAAACGCAGCCACTGTACCATCAAATGCAGCCACTGTACCCATAAATTGCCGTCACTGTACCCATAAATTGCCGTCACTGTGCCCATCAAACGCAGCCACTGTGCCCATTAAACGCAGCCACTGTACCATCAAATGCAGCCACTGTACCCGTAAATTGCCGCCACTGTGCCCATCAAACGCAGCCACTGTACCATCAAACGCAGCCACTGTACCCATAAATTGCCACCACTGTGCCCATTAAACACAGCCACTGTGCCCATCAAACGCAGCCACTGTACCATCAAACGCAGCCACTGTACCCATAAATTGCCGCCACTGTGCCCATCAAACGCAGCCACTGTGCCCATCAAACGCTGCCACTGTGCCCATCAATTGCTGCCAGTTTGCCCCATCAATTGCCACCAGTTTGCCCATTAAACCCTGCCAGTGTCCCCCCCCCCGCCCGGCACTTACCTGTCTCAGGTCAGCGCGTTGCTCCACGCTCCCTCCGATAGGCATCCAATCACAGCGCCTGTCGCTTCAGCCAATCAGGTGACAGGTAACCAGACCCAGTGCACCTGATTGGCTGAGAGGCGGGTCAGTGTTAGGGAAGCGATTTATTTGATTTCCTAACACAGCACTGTG
The DNA here is from genome assembly GCA_037952925.1 of Lithobates clamitans. Classification (NCBI taxonomy): domain Eukaryota; kingdom Metazoa; phylum Chordata; class Amphibia; order Anura; family Ranidae; genus Lithobates; species Lithobates clamitans. The sequence goes on from JBBGZY010001168.1 coordinate 647,494, forward strand.
TAAGCAGCGATTGCACAGCAGTGTGCCCGCTGTTTACCAATTTGGAAGCCTATTAGAGCTGACGGCTCTAATCAGGCACTTCTAAAAACACCCCTGCTGCTGTAATTTACATGCCCGATGCCCAACAAGGGTGCCGGACACCTGAATAGGGGGCGGCAGCAGTGACAATAGATAGATTCATGCAATGCACGAATCTGTCTATTGAAGATTGACGGGTGCAATGGACGCACCGCCACTGCCCAGTTGTATTTCCCCTGGGTGGGGAAATACCACCATGTTTTATATTATACATTCCTATACACTGTGTGCCCTATAACAAGGAGGTGGGCATTAAGGGACAGAGTGGTGTGCAGGCAATTTGTTTTATTTTTTGTGTGCATTACTGGGCACTTTCACCCCCTTCCTTCCCAGGCCAATTTTCAGCTTTCAGCGCTGTCACACTTTCAATGACAATTGCGCGGTCATACAACGCTGTTCACACAAATAGAGCTTTCTTTTGGTGGTATTTATTCACGACTCAGTTTTTTATTTTTTGCGATATAAGCGGAAAAAAAGAGCGGAAATTTGGAAAAAAAAACAATATTTTCTTCTTTTTATTTTAAAAGAAATCCAATAAAATCTAATTTTGTCATAAATGTAAGCCAAAATGTATTCTGCTACATGTCTTTGGTAAAAAAAATCCTGTTAAGTGTATAATAATTGGTTTGTGTGATCACAGACATATGTGTGCAGATGATCATTGGGACATATGATTTTATTGTTACATATGTGGGGGACAGGTGTTTTTACTGTGTGGGGACATGTGTGTGGGGACAGTGTTTTGAGGACTTTGTGTGTTTACATTCTGTTGGGACATGTGTGGGGACAGTAGGCTGGTGATCAATGTGTAAAAAGCTGTAAAAAACAGCTCATTCTCACTGATCACTGGCCGGCTGCAGAGATCCGCTCTCCTCTCCGACAACTTCCGTGTGAGGAGAGGAGAGCCAATTGCCTAGAAAACGGCTCTCTATTTACATCACATGATGGCTGTGATTCCACACAGCCGTCATGTGATCAGGAGGGCCAATCACAGAGCCCTATGTGCTTTTATATGTGTCTTATCTATATATAATGCACTCTTTAAAATGCATGGTTTTCCATTTTATGAACAAGAAAATAATGACGTTATGCTGTTGGGCTGGTATAATAATGCTATGGGGCTGGTATGACATTTTTTCCAGGGCTGGTTTTCATTCCCAGTCCGGCCCTGGTCATCTTCTATTCACCAACATAGTACTAGAAAAGGTCACATAACCTTTGTTCTCAGTACTTCCATTACTCAGGTTTTATCATGTCCACATGCACTCTATGTGGGTGCCACTGAACTTGATTTTTTTTGTCTCTCACTAAAATCTTCAGCTATGTGACAGACTTCTCTACAGACTTTTGCCCAGAGATCTCTCAACATCTCTTACTTACAGATATTAAAGAGTTAGGCATGATCCAACCTCTAGTTTGGGTGCCCCTCTTTCCTTGGGGCATGCAGATTGCTTCCCCCATACTCTGCAATCTATTATGAGGTAGTTCTTACCTAGTGTATTGATGGGGAACACCATCCGAAAATGTATTCCCTTTCCTTATCCTGCAACCTCTTCTGTTTGAAATTTCCTAGCCCTTAGTACAGGAGGTTTTTGGCTTGACCTTGTATGTTCTCTTCCTAACCTCTTGGCCCTTGCACTCCTTTGCGCTCTTTGTGGAAAAAGTTGCTCTTCCTTGTTGCCTACTGTGACCCCCTGTGTCCTTTTTTGATTGCTCTTGCCTGTGCAAAGCCCTCTCCTTGTGTTCTTTAGGGGTTACCAACTTAAAAACGTTTTATGTAAGAACAGAGCCTTCTATAAGTTGCCTCTGGCAGCCATAGTTATACATCGTTTCCCCTTTTTTTTTTTTTTTTTTTTTTTTTTTTTCCTTGGGAGACCCCTTTTTTTTTCCTTTTTGCTATAATTGGGCAAAGATACCTGGAAGCCAATCCATCTTGCTTCTTTTGGGCTCTTCTTGATCATCTTTTGTGACGGAAATTCATTCTCTCTCCCCATGTTCTGCCTTAAAGGCATATTAAAGGTCTGCCCACTCTGGTTATCTGAAACACCTTTCTTTGGAAAAGTTACCCCTCTTTTGTTTTTCTGTAGGATTGCCCCTCCTATGGAATTCCTCCTTTTTTTTTCTAGAGTTTGAGCACTCAGGGAATGAGTCCCTCCTTCCCTATCTAAGGCTACTCTCCAAGAGGTTTTGGGGTTCTTTTGGCCTTTTTAGCATCAAGCATTTACTTTTTTTTTTTTTCTTCACAAATGTGGGGCCAGCACCTGATTCTCTGCTCATGTTTTCTAAACAGTTTGTTGCTAGGTGGCTGTTTGGGCCTCTACTAATACATGCTTTGGACGCAAGGTGCTTGTGTCGTCAACTGTCTGTTCTGGTCCCTTGAGACTTGTTTTTTTTTTCTGTGGGCCTGTTGCTGTCATTTTGGCTGGTTTGTTGCCCACGCTGTGAATTATTGCTTGGGGACATCCCATGGTCTAAAAATCATGTCATGTACTGTACAACTAAGCTAATACGAATTTTAATGCACCTATAAATTACATATTTTTGAGTACAACGCAGAGCGCATGTCCCTCCCCTCTTTCCTCTGTGATCACCTTATTGCTTGCTAGTTGGAGAGTGTTATATGTATACATTGGGAGGCAGTCCCGGCAAACTTTTTGTCATTGTTCTGTCGCCTAAAGGTACTGGCATATAACCCCTATGGTCTATGTATCAAGCCTTGGTTCCTGTACTGTACCCCAAGATATGGAATTTACAGATAAGTCAACATTTTTATTTTAAAACTTTGCAGGTTTAAAATATAGGTAGCATAATCAGAATGTTTTAGTGTATTTGCTCGATGGGGAAAATAACCCTTAGTTGGTGATTGGTAATGCAAATGCATCAATCTGTCACATGACCAAGAAAGTTTATATTTGTGCTAATATATCTTTTTCTATTTATAGGAGAATGTTCAGCAGCCCAGATTGAAGCCATTCAGGATCTTCATCCAGAAAACATGATAAACTGCAACTTAAGGTTTAAAGATCAAAATCTTGACATTCCAGCATCTGAAGTCTTTTCTGCAAATGCTGACTTTGATTTTGACTCTGGTAAATATAGTTCATTTGAATTTCAAGGTGCTTCTGGCAGTGTATTTTATGGTTTCCTTGTTCTCTGAGAAGTTTTATCCTGCTACTATCATTTTAACATTTCAGCATTGCAAAGGAACATTAGGGCATGTGACACCAAGACAAAACCTGTTTTTGTTTGTTTTTTCCTTCATAATGGTTCTTCACAGAATGTGAACATCTACTTCAGGCTCCTCTATGGTAACACGTACAGGTCAACACCTCAAGTCCTCCTTTTGAGCAATAACAAGACCACCACTAAAATATTTAGACTTGACTAATGATCTTATTAAAAAGTTTTTAACGTTTTTGTTCAGTGAAAAGCTCAGCAATCAGTATGTTTATCCTATACTCGGTCATTGGTGTTTGTGTATAGTAGTTGCTAGAGGTCGACCGATATATATATAGGCCGATATTTGTCTTTTTTTACTTAATCGGCATCGGCTGATTGTGCTGATAAAAAAAGCCGATTCATCGGGACTTGCAAATGACTTCTGTAATAGAAGTCAATTGCAAGTTGTCTGAAGTTTTCTTCTCTCCTCCTCTGGGCAGCCTGCCAAATCTGATAAGAAGATACATTTGTATCTCTTTCAGGTTCTTTTATCAATAGACTGAACTCCGTGGAGAAGTTTTCAGTTTAACCATTTAAAGACTAAATCTTTTCTGACACTTGTTGCTTACAAGTAAAAATCCTGTATTTTCTGCTATAAAATCACTTAGAACCCCCAAACATTATATATATTTTTTTTTTAGCAGAGACTCTAGGGAATAAAATAGCGGTTGTTGCAATATTTTATGTCACACGGTATTTGCGCAGCGGTCTTTCAAACGCAATTTTTTTTTAAAAAATACACTAATGAAATTAGAAAAAAAAAAAAAACTAAGCAGTAAAGTTAGCCCATTTTTTTTCGTCCAAAAGTTTTGATTACCTGTTTTTGTGTATTTAATATTTAAGATATAGTTATTTTTTTTAATCTGAATTCTACATACAAGTGAACTGATTGGAGGTTTGTTTTGTTTAATAAATGTTTAAATATAAAAAAATTTCTGTATCACTTATTACTTAAGGCTGCTTTCACACTGGAGCGGGCATGCGTTGACGGTAAAATGCTGTTAATTTTAGTGGCGCTTTACCGTCATTTTAGCGGCGCTATTCGGCTGCTAGCGGGGCGCTTATAACCCAGCTAGCGGCCGAAGAAGGGGTTAAATGCGCCCCTGAAGCGCTGCTGCCGAAACGCTTTGCAGGCACTTCGGCAGCGGTGCGCATTCATTGCAATGGGCAGGAGTGGTGGAGGAGCGGTATACACCGCTCCAAAGATGCTGCTTGCAGGACTTTTTTTTAACATCCTGCCAGCGCATCGCCTCAGTGTGAAAGCACTCGAGCTTTCACACAGACTGCAGGGGAGCCGTTTTACAAGCGCTATTTTTAGCCCAAAAGCGCCTGAAAAACGCCCCAGAGTGAAAGGGGTCTAACTGTTAGATTTTATGAGATGAAGGGAGAAAAAAAAAAAAATCGGCCTAATATATCGGCCCAAAAAAATCGGCATCATATATCGGCCATCGGCCAGCGCGATTTCTAAATATAACGGCTTTGGCATCGACCAGAGAAAAACCCATATCTGTCGACCTCTAGTAGTTGCTTTTTTCCTTCTATTTGGAAAAAAAAAATGTTCCCCTATTTTACTTACAGCCTAGATCGCATAGTATATGGCAGCCTTGAGCATTTAGGGTATTGTTATGATTAGAAACTGCAGAAAATCTGTTTTAGGCAGATCCTGATTGGCTACAGGGAACACTACCATGTAGGGTAGAGCAGGAGGAGCAATGTCTCTCGGGTTCAGGCAGTGGTTCCTGAAGCACAGATCCCATGGAGAAGTATGCCTTCCATGATCAGTGGTAGACCTTTTGAGAATGAACCTTTCTAGCTTTTGCCATCTTTGTAATAACAGATTTGGAGATGGCTCTGTCTCTCAAAACCTAGGCTTTAACAGCTAGTGACCATGAAGCAGGATGGAAAATCGGTCCTTGAAACAGAAGATCCTGACATTCTGGTAGAGCCCAAATCCAATCCAGAGTGGTGGAATGGATGTAAATGCCCTACATCTTTGTGCACTTAAAGCGGGGTTCCACTCAAATTTTTAACTTAATCTTACCCCCTTCAGTTAATTGCATAGATGTTCAAATGCCGCACGCAAAATTTTTTTATCGCTGTAATTACCTTTATATTGTACTTTATTGTGGCACTTCCTGTCTCTCCTCCCATGGGAGTGGGCCTGTTTATTGCCTTTCCTCGGCGCCGCACTGTCTCCTGGGAGCTTAGTGTCAGGCTTCCCAAGATTCAGTGCGGAAACAATGATCATGCGTGTGAACAAGCTGTGAATGAACAGCATTCACCGCATCCAGGAAATCAATGCTTGTGGGCTTCACATGCCCACAAGCAAGATGGAAACAGCCAGCATCACATTTTTTAAGTTATTCTTCAGTACGAAAACAGACAGAGGTGGAAATATTACACCCAAACTGTGAGTATTTTGGGGTTAGCAAAGTGTCTCAATGACCTAACAAAAAAAAAAAAAAAAATTGGTCGCCGGACTCCCGCTTTAATGCAAAAAGAGGTAATGCAGAAATCCTATATTCCGAACACAAAAGAATTACAAAGATAATCAAATGGTGAAATAACAGTCCCATAACATAAAATTAATTTATGCATAACAAAGTAAACTTCAAAGAGAAATATATAAAAGTCCAAATGTGGATCTTGAGTGCTGAAAATCCACACGTAAGCATCCCAAACCACATCACAGACAAGTGTGCCAGTTCCTTTACATAACAGTAATGATCCCCAAGTGATAAGAGATCAACAGCGCAGAAATCATCCCATTGGGGGGGCTCCACCGCCTCCACGATCCTTCACTGGTTATCCAAAGCCAGCACCTCAAAGTAATAATGAACAAAGGACCATAGAGTAGTATGCTAAAACCTCATGATTTATTAAAGAAGATATACTCAAAAAAGTTAGCACAACACAAACAAAAACACACCACACCTGGTGTACAATATCATATGCCACTGGCCTCACCCTGCGTGCATTTCATCTGATGCTATGGACGTCTTCATGGAAATGAGCTGGTCCACTGCTTCTAATAGAGGCTCAATGCACCTTGATCAAAACCTGTCCAGTTTTGTTAAACCTGCTGAGGTCCACAATCTGACATCCACCATCTGCAACACAGGTCCTGGAACAGCTCTGGGTATAGGGGTCACTCCCCTGGGTCCAAGTTGAGAAAGGCTGGCTGTCAATTGTTTATGCCTGGGATGTAAATGATGTAGATGATGAAAACATGTAATTCTGCCTAGGACAGGAAGGAACGTGTACTTTTGCTCAGGACAGGATCCAACCTTTTTTTCCTTCCCATGGCAGGTCTTCTGGTTCCTCCCCAATGGTTGATGTTTGCCACCACTGTGGCGCTTTCAACTGAATGCAGAACAGATGACCTTCCATTAAGCTAGTCCAATGCTGCAGACAGCCAAAGTCACCAAATGTCTCAGGATGTTGATCAAGAGATGACTCCTTCAATGACCAAGTCCACTGCACTTAGAGGGTGCCCAAGACTCCTCTCAAGCATGACAGGCTGGCATCCGTTATGATGGATAGGGGTATCTCTGACTGTGTTTGGCTGGTGTGGGGATGGACAACTAAGTTACAGGGAATACTTTCTTCATATTTTTTCCCTTCTTCAGTCTGGTCTTGACTAGCATCTAGCCCCAAGTACCCTTAAGAGACATATTTCTGCTTTATCCATTCTCTTCCAGAAACCTCTAGCCTCACAATAGTTAATCAAGACTTTTCTTTAGGGAGCTGCTCATAATCCCCTAATTTGACCCCCTGTGTCATCTTGGATCTCAACCTGGTGTTGTTTATACTGCAGAAACCTCCCTTTAAGCAAAATAGAGAGATCCCTTAAGGTTACATTACTGGGTGCTACATGTATTTCTGAGCTGGCAGCCCTTTCTTGCAAAGAGTGTTTTCTCGTCTTTTACAGGGAAAGGTCTTCCTGAGTCCATAGCAAGTTTTTCACCAGTGACCAATCACCTCAAGGTAGCCTGCATGTAAACCATGGTCTGTACAAGTACAATACAAGTAATGTGTTCTGTACTGTACTCCAAAATAAAGAATGTAATGCAATTCAAAGTTTTTTGTTTTTTTTTTCTGCTTGCTGCAGCTCCACCCCAAACTGAAGCCTAATGCCGTGTACATGCGACTGTTTTTTCCGTCGGAATGAACTCTGAAGGAGTTCCGCTGAAACTGTCTTGCGTCGTTTTTGGTCCGTCGGAACAGCATACAGACAAGTGGTTTTCCCGATAGGAACTGATTCCGTCGGAAAGATTTGAAACATGTTCTCTTTCTAGGTCCGTCAGAATTTTCAAAAATAAAGTCAGATGAGGCCCACACACGATCGGAATGTCCGCTGAAAAGATTCCGTCGGACTTTTCCTGCCGGAAAGTCTGACCGTGTGTACGCGGCATTAGGGGAGTTATAACCAGCAGAGAAGGCATGTATGTTTCCTATTTAGCGTAATGGGCCTGTGATCAGGTAACCCAGTACACTTGCACAAGTGCAGGCTTTACAGCATTTCCCCATAGGCCTCCTCAGATGAACTGGCATGGACAGCGGCAAGAGAACGTGTTTATTGCAGCTGGGCTGACAGGTGGCTGTAGACAGGAGCCACAGCTGTCCACTGATCTTTGCATGTAACCATGCTTTGGTTAACTGCGATTAGGGACAAATGTCTGTCCCTAGACGCATCTTAAAGTAAGGCTCAGGGTAAGAGGCAAAGCCTGGGGTATTCATGAAACCCAAACAGCTAGAAGCAGGTAAGGGTAGGATAGTCATAGCTGCCCATATTTACTGTAGGCAGACAGCAGAATGAATCAAAGTTTCTCGTGGCTCTTGTAAGTAGGAGCAGCAACAAGGAAATGCTTCCTCAATGCTGTATTGCAAGAAAGAGAGTGTGGAGCGCCTGCACACGAGACTCTACCCAGCGAATGATGTTATTGTTCAGTCCCATAGCATTTACCCCTTTCCGCAATGGATCCTGGTGAGAGTGTCATTTTAAAGGAACCTTACATGGAAGAGACAAGCTCTAGCAGCAATATACAGAAAAGTCTTGCCTGAAGAAGAAAAATCTTGTGTAAAAAAAAAAAAAATATATATATATATATATATATATATAATAAAAATAAAGTACTAGCAGAAATACGTTACTCTTTCACAGAGATTAATTGATTTGGACTCTTATTTGATCTGGCGTTCCTTCCATAGGTACATGTTTATTCTGGTAAGCCTCACATTGTTGGTCAGTTTAGAAGTGACCCTTTGGTGGCCTTTCTTTACATCAATGTAGAAAAGAGATCAGTCTTCCAATGCCCTATTTCTCAAAGAACCCCTAGCATCCTCTGGAGGTACCACAGGGTTCCTTGGAACCCTGCTTGGGAAAGGCTGCTCTAGAGTCTTTGTTGTGTTTATGGAGGATCTTTAAATATAAATAACTGTGTAAAACTGGTGACTCGCGCTTTTGACAAAACACAGTGAATATAAATGTAAAGGTGGTCAAACATCACCTTAAACAAAATTCAAATATGCATATAATCATATATCCAAAAAAAAAAAAGACACGTGTGCAAAAAAATATAAGCAACAGAGGCTGCAATAAGTTGTGCAACAATAATTTAAAAGATTGTGAATATTAGTCCATATAGGAACAGTCGAATATGTTATAAAAATCCAGTGAAGGTCCAAGTATATGGAAACATAAGTGCTTGGGTCCACCACCATAAATAGAGTGCCTGGCCGCTTACCAGAGACCCATGACCCCCCGTTACAGAGGGTCTGAGTAAGCTGTTAAATCCTGCTGCTCCGGACCACCATAAAGCCAAGATGGGAACTGGGATGGGACATCAGGGACTGTGGTGCAGATGGATGGATCCACAGGAAAAAACTTTACCCTCAGCGGAGTAGTGTAACCATGAAAAGAGAAGGGGAGGGCTCCGATAGTGTAAAATCGTATGGCTTTATTATAATACAATAAAGTATACACTCACATATAGATCAAGGAAAAACGTTCTCTGGAGAAGAACAGTCTGTGGCACCGGCCGGATGCTCACAGACAGCCCGTCCTGCTGGTCTTCGCAACAACAGTGGAAGGTGACGCGATGACGCCGCTCAGCCCTACGCTGCATTTTGTAAACAGATTACGTCTTCCAGGGGCCCCTGAGCATAGGTGCACTTTAAATAGAAACTGGTAATATTAAGTTGTTCTCTATGACATTGATATTAAAAAATGAAAACTATAGTTCCACTTTAATGTTTCTTTTTTTTATTAGTATTCTTTGTATCTATCACTCTATAAAAATGTGTCTGCCACTTACGTGGAACTTCTGCTATTTCCTGACACTTGCTAAAGCTGTTATGTCTCTGTAAAGCCAGCAGGTTTCCTAATTATGGTCTTGTATGATATCTAGGTCACTACATCTGTTCCCTTGGTAGACAGAAGCTTTCAGAGGGCCAGCTAAAACAAATCAGCATCGGGGACACATCACTTATAGTAACAGCATCCATCGTGGGAATTAACGTGTACCAGGAGCAGACGAGTGCACATGTTCCTGTCTACCCTGGATTTTATACCAACCAGAAGGAGCTTCTTTTAAGCAGTCATTATCCTACCACCAATGTTAAGATTTTTGGAGTTGCTGAATTGCTGAAAAACCTTGAGGTGAGAGTTAAAGTCAGTTTCATTTGTAGATCCCTAAAGTGATTACCCATGTGACCTTTTTAAAAACATTAAACAAGCAAATCATTGCCAAGAAGTGCAAGCATGCATGTTTATAGAGCACCTGAATTCTGGGACTCTCTATCTTGTAAACCCCTATGGTTGAGAGCTGGAAGACCAACCCTGTAAAAGAAGAGGCATTATACTTGGCTTTCTGGCACCCTATATCTAGCAAATGCCACCATTTTAATGTTCTTCGTCTGGTAACGGTATTGCACACTTCTGGATATTTGAATACGTGCTCCTGCTGCCACATATAGTGGTTTCTCCTGCCAGCTCATATTTCACTACAGGATATATGAGTCTGTGAGGGAACCATTGTGTGCCAAGGTGGAGCAGGTATTTGATTCATCCAACCTGTTGAATACCTGCAGCAGCTGGAAATGACACAACAAATTGAAAGTAGGATAGTTGCGCGCTATTATACAGAGAGATATTTAAACCTGAAATTGCTGCTGCTGTCACTTATGTACTCCCACAGTAAATTAAAGTGTAAATGAGACAGTGCTACATAGGTATAAAAACACACAAAAATAAAAAGAAATCCAAACTAGTGTGCAATATATGTGTTCAAACAAAAGTCCGACGTTAATATATAAAGTGATAATTTCTTCCGCTGATATGTGGAGAGATGTGAAGTGTTTCTTTGCTTCAAACAACCTCCATAGGCATAGTGATCCTGCCACCACATGCAATGCTCGCTCACCAACTTACAAGACCCTGCTAAGGGTCAAACACGGCTTGCACTCTGTGCGACTCTCCCTTCAGGAAATCCTCACTGGTCCTTGGTAACCTCTGTTGGACTCTCAAGAAAACAAGTAGTGATCTGTATCTGATAAGGGTTCCTTCCACTGTGCTACTTCAGACTTAAATCCAATGTAATCCACATTATCAATGCTTTTAAAACTTTTTAATGAATCTAATGTGGATTACATTGGATTTAAGTCTGAAGTATTGCACACTAGTTTGGACTTGTTTTTATTTTTGTGTGTTTTTATACCTATGCAGCACTGTCTCATTTACACTTTATTTACTGGAAATTACACAAGCTGCCAGAAAGGTATGTATAGCACCTTTTCTTTAACAGTGCTGGTCTTTTTTTTGTTTTTTTTGTTTTTTTTTTGTGTGTGACGATGGTGACGGGTCACTTTCAGGCTGCTCTTTCCTGCCTTGTACACAGGGCGGTTAGCTAGTAACTATGGCGAGTGATTTCATGGACCAGCAATGCCACATAGGAGGTGCGCCTGAACTGTAGGCCAGATGAGTAAGTCAAGGTGTGCATTTATAGGGTATCTAAACATTTATGCAGTCACCTCCTAAATGCCTTCTTTTAGTAGCTGCTGCTGGTTTAATGCTTTCGTAGTGACCTTAGAGTCACTTTGCCTGAGATAAGCAGGCTTTGTACTTGAACTGCTGAAACAACTGTATCTGCATACAGTAGAAATGTCTTTTGTAGACACATTATTGCATCTTTAGCCTCTAGCCACTATGTCTGTCTTTTTTTTTTTTTTTTCATACTTTATAGATCTTTTTAAAAAAAGCTATCTGCAGTAACAAATGGCAATCAGTCTGACTTCTTTGTCTTTCTCTTAAAGGGCAACTTCACCTTTACAAAAAAGAATAAATGCACATTTTTTTATGCATTTATTATTTTTTTGCTAGAAACCGGTAAAGCATTGCGTTCATGATGAGTAGGTCGTGGCTGCACGGTCCTGCAGACTATCCGTGTAGCTGTCTGTGCCTCCTATATGGGCAGACAGTTACACTCTGACAGGAATACTCAATGAACTACTAGGACGTTCAACCCCGCCCTGGTAGTTAATTGAAAACTGCAGGACGACAGCCACAAAGGCTGTCGGTACTTGTAGTTTTCACATTCACAAAACACTGTATAAATGACGTGGCCGGATGGGCATAGCCCCGTATGGCCGCATTTTATTTAGATTGTGACAGTGAGCGGGGGGAGAAGATCCCTGCTCACTGTCAAAACGGGGAAGCCAGTGCATCTGTTACATGTTACACTCCTAAATATGTGTGGAACATGTTACAAAAGGTGAACTTATCCTTAAAAAATAAAAAAGGCATTGAATAATAATGTATGGTTGGAACTGCTTCCTTTTCGGGAGAGGGGGAGTAATCCTTTGCAAACTGATCTTTTATCTAATGGTGGCATGTGCCTTAAAGTAACTTTGTCACTTTAAAAATAGGCTGTTATCAGGTATACAGTGCAAAAACCTATAGGACTAATAGTGTCAAAGCTTGCCAGCTTCCTTCTAACCCTCATGATTCCTGCTGGCCTATCACTAATTGCACATTAGTGGAAAAAAACGCATTATTTACTTGGTTTGGTTCTTTATTCTGCAGGTGAAGCCAGAGTTATCCATCATTACTGTCTATCAAAAAGAAAAATATACCGGGGTGCCCAGCTTTGTAACTTATGAAGTTGGTATATCTGATGTGCAGGTTTTAAACCAGGGCTCTCTATCTACCTCACTAACTATTTCCAGTTACATGTCTGATCAAACCATCAACATACCAATTAGACTGATGTCGGCTACAGGCCCACTTAATGGTACGTGAGCACTATACTATTGTTCCTTACAATGTTATGGTCTTATTTCTGCAGTTTGAGTTTGTCAATAAATGTAAGAATTGAAGCAGTGTAACACTCTTCACCACTTGTAGTGATCTAAATTGTTATTCTGGATCTCTCGCTCCATTTTGCAGACAGCAACGCAACTTCTTAATATTTGTATTTTTAGTCTTCAGGTCTAAAAAAAAATTGCAATGTTGCCATTTAAATGTTAGAGAATTTTCCAGGTATGGCTATTTTTTACATAGTTACATTGGTCCAGCTTTGACCTGAAAGCTGGAAACCACTGAAGTAAGCACCGCTAGTCCAGTGATCTCCACTTACTTCTGGGATCCGTGCCAAGCAGCTGGCCTTCTGCTTTTTGAATACAGGAGGTTGGCTGCTCAGCACAGGCGTCTTTCAGAGAATGCTTTGCATTTCCTCAACAAATGCAAAGCATTCTCTGATTGGATGAGTTTGAAAAGTGAGGTGGTAACATGGTACGCTCCGCCTTGTTCAATCAGAGTGCTTTGTATTCATCTAGAAAATGCAAAAACTATTTCTGAATGGCGCCTGTGCCGAGCAGCCCACCTCCTGTGTTCAGAAAGCAGCAGGCCAGCTGTATAGTTTGTTTTTTATGTTATTGAGATTTTTAACCTGTTTTGTTCTTAAAAACAAAACAAAAAAAAAACATACCCTCAAAACTTACAAGGTCCAAAAAACAAATGTACAACTCAATAAATGACCTTGCAGGGTCTCACAGTTCATACAGAATAGAAAACACTGGTTCACAAACATTAGCAGAATATGCACATAGTAGGGTTACGCACTCCTTAACTCAAAGTGAGCCTATATAGAGGGAGGGAATCATTAAAGCGGAGTTCAACCCAAAAGTGGAACTTCCGCTCATTTGTCTCCTCTCCCCCTCCGGTGCCACAATTGGCACCGCTCGGCGGGGAGGGGGGGACAGGGTACCGGTCTTTGACAGGTATCCTGTTCCCACTTCCGGAAGTCTGCGCCGCGGCCCATGACGTCACCACGGGGCTCCCTCCTCCTCCTACCGCCGGGCCAGTAGGAGAGAGCAACGGGCCCTCACGCATGCACAGTGGGGTTTACCGGCATGAAGCTGTAAGGCTACATTGCTGGGTTCCCTTACCCGCAATGGCGGTGGCAGCACCCGTCAGCTGATGGAAACATCAGCTGCGGTGCTGACATCACTGGACTCCAGGACAGGTAAGTGTCCTATTATTAAAAGCCAGCAGCTGCAGAATGTGTAGCTGCTGGCTTTTAATTTTTTTCCTTGAGAGTAAGATCACTTTTTTTTTTTTTTTTTTTTTTTTTGCATAAAAGTACCAAATGCGTAATAACCGTTTGGCATATTTAGACAGAAGTTATACTTTCAGTAGTTTTGGAGAGTCAAGGACAAATATATAATTTTACTCAAAGAACCTTTTGACGTTTATATGTAGATTGTTTCACCTTTATCCTATTGATCACGTCGATGAATATTGTTTACATTACCACCACTATTAGCTGTTTGTTTTTGTTCTCTCCAGTGCCTTATACCATGGGCCAGGGCTTCTTCTCTCACTTCCTGAACTCTTACCAGATGATTTTCTTCACTTTGTTCACATTGTTAGCAGGGGCTGCTATTGCCATACTAGGTAATTTATATTAATTATTCTTACTTAATATACATGTCTGTGTAATATTTCAGTATTGCAAAACTATTCTGTTTTTCTCTTTCAGTGTTTTCACCACCTCAGCCTTGAGGCAGTAGTAAGTATTTAAAGTGGCTAAGCCATGTGGCTTTTATGTCAAAATTAAGATGCATAAAGGTTTAATTCAAAGAACTGCTTTCTGCTGTTTAGCTGCTATTGATGCGCCTTTCATGGCTTCTATCTCTAATGGCTCAATTTTCAAAAATGCCTAACACTCTTTATTTAGCCTGCTCCGTGAGTCTTGTTTTACCTCTAGCAGGACTTATTTTAAACTTTCTGACCCGTTGGGCTAGAAGTCTACAATGGCTGATCAAATTCTACCAATTGATCACGACTATCTGACTGGTAGATCACAACCCTGCCATTCCGCTAGCTCCTGGCCCCTCCCGCCCACCCTTAGATCAGAATGGCAAACAGGTGAACCACAGGAACAAAAGAGCTGGTGTTAGCAAGCAGTACATGGCAAGACCCAGCCAAGTGTATCTGTGTTAAAAAGAAAAAAGGTGCAGCGCTCAAGATAAAAGTCCTTAGACCCTTCGGTCTGCAGATATAAATAGTAGCCGAACACTTCATGGGATATATTTGAAGAGTGAGAGAGGGAAGATGACCACCACCCAAACACGCTGCCTCTTTCCCTTCTCTTTGACCCTTATCAAAGGGGTCAAATAAGCAGATAGATGGAATAAACACTCCAGTTCACGATTGTTCACAATCGATCAGGCATAGCAGATAAAACAGGATGGACACAGGTTTCCCAGTCTCCACGCTTCGTTTCCAATGGTCACACCATTAGATTCACATAAAATATCATCCCATAAAATATAAAGGAAGAATCCTCATGGTGTAGTAGTTCTAATACAGGTTTAATGATTATAACAAGAGAATATTGCACTCACATTTCCATATAAAGGATAATCGCTTTGCTGTTTGATACAAACATGCAGCTCCTGGCTAATACTGCCAACAAGATGGCTGCCGCGACTCGGCATACAGTCTTGTCACGTCTCAAGCTCCTTCCTACGCGTTTCATCACACGTTGATGTCAGGGGCGTGGCTTAACATGCGTAGAACTGTATTATATAGAAGGGGCGTCTAACAGGGGGAAATTAGATGCGCTCCAACCGGCAGAAGCAAACCAAGGACGCTAACCAATAGCCGACACACCGCTAATCCACAGTAATCAAACTGTAAATAGCGGGCAGTTTGATTACTTTGAATTAGCGGTGTTCCGGCCATTAGTTACAATGTAAAGTAATGATTGTACAGCTTGTATTGTATAACAGTGTGAACTGGCTGTCCCCTCAAAATAACTCAACACACAGCTCAAGTCCGCTCTCTGCTGACGTCACAGGAATCTGTCCAGGCACCACGTCATTGGGACAATGGAAGTCGGGGATCCGCCAGGTGCATGGACTGACACCCGTCTCAGGCTCTCAGCGAGCCGCTGAGAGGGCTGCTACCCGCCCCTCCACAGCTCAGCGCTCCAGTGAGTGTAGAGGAGCAGAGCGGAGAGATGCTGATTAGTCAGCAGCCCTCTGCTCGGGGAGCTGTGAGAACCAGGCCATTGGCGATGTTCGATTGCTCAGCTCTCAGTGCAGAGGCACCTGGAGACCTCTTCCACTACTCCATGACGACATCACGGAGCTGGTGGATGTTGGAGACCTTGCGCTCCTCCACCTTCCGTTTGAGGATGCCCAACAGATGCTCAAAAGGGTTTAGGCCTGGAGACATGCTTCAATTTGTCACAGTACATGTTGGCATTCATGGTTCCCTCAATGAACTGTAGCTCCCCAGTGCCTGCAGCACTCATGCAGCCCCAGACCATGACACTCCCACCACTATGCTTGACTGTAGGCAAGACACACTTGTCTTTTGTACTCCTCACTTGGTTGCTGCCACACACGCTTGACACCATCTGAACCAAATAAGTTTATCTTAGTCTCATCACATCAGACCACAGGACATGGTTCCAGTAATCCATGTCCTTAGTCTGGTTGTCGTCAGCAAACTGTTTGTGGGCTTTTTTTGTGCATCATCTTTAGAAGAGGCTTCCTTCTGGGACGACAGCTATGCAGACCAAGTTGATGCAGTGTGCGGCGTATGGTCTGAGCAGGCTGACCCCCCACCCCTTCAACCTCTGCAGCAAGGCTGGCAGCATGCATAAGCCTATAAGTCTCTGGATATGATGGGAAGCACGTGCACTCAACTTCCATGGCCACGACCTTGGCCTAGGCCTGTTCTAAGTGGAACCTGTCCTATTAAACCACTGTATGGTCTTGGCCACCATACTGCAGCTCAGTTTCAGGATCTTGGCAATCTTCTTATAGCCTAAGCCATCTTTTATGTAGAGCAACAATTATTTTTTTTCAGATCCTCAGAGAGTTCTTTGCCATGAGGTGCCATGTTGAACTTCCAGTGACCGGTATGAGAGTCAGAGCGAAAACACCACATTTAACCTGCCCCCCATTCATACCTTGGACTTTATAACACTAACGAGTCACATGACACCGGGGAGGGAAAATGGCTAATTGGGACCAATTTGAAAATTTTCACTTAGGGGTGTGCTTGCTTTTGTTGCCAATGGTTTAGACATTGATGGCTGTGTGTTCAGTTATTTTGAGGGGACAGCAAATTTACAATGTTATACAAGCTGTACACTCACTACGTTGCATTGTCGCAAAGTGTAATTTCTTTAGTGTTGTCACATGAAAAGTTAAAATATTGACAAAAATGTGAGGGGTGTACTCAATAAGCATAAATTGATTGGTTTGCGCAAAAGTTATAGCATCTACAAAATAGGGAATAGATTTATAGCATTTTTATAATTTTTTTAAATTATTATTAGTAATGGCGGTGATCTGCGATTTTTATCAGACTGCCACATTGCGGTGGACAGAACGGACACTTTTGACACTGTTTTGGGACCATTGGCATTTATACAGCGATCAGAGCTAAAAATGGCCACTGATTATAAAATGTCCTTGGCAGGGAAGGGGTTAATGCTAGGGGACGATCAAGGGGTTAAGTGTGTGTCCCAGTGAGTGATTCTAACATTGGGGGGGGGTGGTATTTACTGGGGGAGGAGAACGATCCTTGTTCTTAAGCATTAGGAACAACAGATCAATGTCCTCACCCCTGACAGAACGGAGATCTGTCAGTTTACATTGACAGACCTCTGTTCTGTTTCTGTCAGGAGCGTTCGCGGGTGCCCGGTGGACATCGTGGCCGCGGGGCACGTGCATCAAATTCCTTGTCGTGGCGCACAAGCCCCCTAGTGCTCTTAAAGCAGCCGACGTACAGCTATGACGGCTTGCCCAAAGGAGCCAACCTGCCGCAGTATACCTGCGGCGGCTGGTCCTCAAGTGGTTAACCGCTTCTTAGCGGGCCACTGTACATAAACGGCCGGGTGGGAGCATCGGCGTTCAGACTGGACGTACCTGTATGCCGTTATCAGCACCTGTGCCTCGCGCGTCCTCAGGGCTGTGCGGCCCCACGATTATGTAATGGCTGTGTCCCTCGAACATGGACAGTGTAACTGGCCCTCCTGATCACGTGATGTGTCTAATCACAGCCATCACACAATGACATGTGTCTCTGTTGTGGCTCTCCCCGCTGAGCTCAGTGAGAGGCAGATGCTGCAGCCTATCAAATCTGTGTTGATGATTTTACTGTTCAGCTACACACAGCTCACAATCAATGCAGCCATCCCACACAGTATACAAAGCACCATCTGTCCAAGTGTCCCATCAACATCTGTACCAGTGCACAAACCACCTGTCAGTGTATTAGTGTCTCATCAACATAGGTCACAGTACCAGTGCCACGTCGATATCTGTCAGTCTACCAGTGTCCCCTCAACATCTGTCGGTGTACACACAGATCTTGGTGTGATCACATGCTTTTAGGGCAGAGGAGACATCCGGGGTCTTATAGACCCCAGGTCTCTCCATCAAGAGTACCTGTCACTGCCTATTGCTGTCACAAGGGATGTTTGCATTCCTTGTGATAGCAATAAAAGTGATTTAAAAAATGTTTAACAGTGTAAGATTAATAAATCATTTTAAAGCGTCCCCATCACCCTATGCTTGTGTGCAAATGCGAACGCGAAGGTCCCATACGCAATTGTAAACGGCAATCACACCACACATGTGAGAAATTGCCGTGAACTTCAGAGCAAGAGCAATTATTCTAGCACCAGATCTCTAACTCTAAACTGGTAACCTAAAAAGGCTTATAAAGCTTCGCCTATGGAGTTTTTTAAATACCGACGTATGGCGCCATTTCACAAGCATGCACAATTTTAATGCGTGACGTGTTTGATATCTGTTTACTCGGCGCAACACCATATTTTATATTTTGCCAAAAAATCTGTGTATTATATCGTTTTTGTGTGCATTAAAATTCATTAAAGTGTATTTTTGAGTTTGTGTGTAAAATTGTGTTTGAAAAACCACTGCGCAAATACTGTGTGGCATAAAACAAATTGCAAAACCCATCATTTTATTCTCCAGGGCCCCTGCTGAAAATATATATATTAGCAAAAATACAGATTTTTACTTGTAAACAAAAAGTGTCAGAGGGCGTGGTCTTTAAGTGGAGCTACACCCAGAAGGGGACGCTCCGATTGCCTGACCCCTTCCGCTGCCACATTTGGCACCTTTTGGGGGCAGAGTGGAAGCGGGTACCTGGTTTTGACAGGTACCCGCTCCCACTTCTGCCTCAGTTTGCCTCGCCCTCCTCCATTCCCCCTGCAGCTGGCCCATTGAGAAAGCGCAGCATAATTCGCGCATGCACAGTAGGAAACCTGCTCTGAAGCCCCAAGACTTCACTGCTGGTTTCCCTTAGCCAGGATGGCGGTGGCAGACCCAGCAGCTACAGTATTTGTAGCTGCTGACTTTTAATTTTTTGGGAGGGGGGTGGCGGAACTCCTCTTTAAAGTGGATAATGACCCTCTATGTGGCTAGGCTGTGAAAAAGTCTCACACATGTGGTATTGCCATACTCAGGAGTAGCAGAATGTATTTTGAGGTGTAGTTGCAAGTATGCCTATGCTGTGTTTGACAATTAACTTAATATAAATATAAAAGGGTCGCTGGCTCAAATCCCAACCATGACACTAGCTGTCTGGAGTTTGCATGTTCTCCCTGTGCCTGCGTGGGTGTCCTTTAGGTACTCCGGTTTCCTCCCACACTCCAAAGACATGCTGGTAGGTTTATTGGTTTCTGTCTAAATTGGCCCTAGTATATGAATGTGAGTTAGGGACCTTCGATTGTAAGCTCCTTGAGGGTAGGGACCGATGTGAATGTACAATGTATATGTAAAGCGCTGCGTAAATTGATGGCGCTATATAAGTACCTTAACCACTTGAGCCCCGGACCATTATGCTGCCTAAGGACCAGAGGTCTTTTTCCAATTTGGCACTGCGTCGCTTTAACTTTTAATTGCGCGGTCATTCAATGCTGTACCCAAACGAAATTTGCGTCCTTTTCTTCCCACAAATAGAGCTTTCTTTTGATGGTATTTGATCACCTCTGCAGTTTTTATTTTTTGCGCTATAAACGGAAAAAGACCGAAAATTTTGAAAAAAAATGATATTTTCTACTTTTTGTCAATTTTAGTCATACATTCAGGCCAAAATGTATTCGGCCACATGTCTTTGGTAAAAAAAAATGTCAATAAGCGTATATTTATTGGTTTGCGCAAAAGTTATAGCGTCTACAAACTAGGGTACATTTTCTGGAATTTACACAGCTTTTAGTTTATGACTGCCTATGTCATTTCTTGAGGTGCTAAAATGGCAGGGCAGTACAAAACCCCCCCAAATGACCCCATTTTGGAAAGTAGACACCCCAAAGAAAATTGCTGAGAGGCATGTTGAACCCATTGAATATTTATTTTTTTTGTCCCAAGTGATTGAATAATGACAAAAAAAAAAAAAAAAAAACATATTTACAAAAAGTTGTCACTAAATGATATATTGCTCACACAGGCCATGGGCATATGTGGAATTGCACCCCAAAATACATTTAGTTGCTTCTCCTGAGTATGGGGATACCACATGTGTGGGACTTTTTGGGAGCCTAGCCGCGTACGGGGCCCCGAAAACCAATCACCGCCTTCAGCGTTTTTAAGGGCGTGAATTTTTGATTTTACTCTTCACTGCCTATCACCGTTAAGGAGGCCATGGAATGCCCAGGTGGCACAAAACCCCCCCAAATGACCCCATTTTGGAAAGAAGACACCCCAAGCTATTTGCTGAGAGGCATGGTGAGTATTTTGCAGCTCTCATTTGTTTTTGAAAATGCAGAAAGACAAGAAAAAGCATTTTTTTTTTTTTTTCAAATTTCAAAACTTTGTGACAAAAAGTGAGGTCTGCAAAATACTCACTATACCTCTCAGCAAATAGCTTGGGGTGTCTACTTTCCAAAATGGGGTCATTTGGGGGGGTTTTGTGCCACCTGGGCATTCCATGGCCTCCAAACTGTGATAGGCAGTGAAGAGTGAAATCAAAAATTCACGCCCTTAGAAAGCCTGAAGGCGGTGCTTGGTTTTCGGGGTCCCGTACGCGGCTAGGCTCCCAAAAAGTCTCACACATGTGGTATCCCCGTACTCAGGAGAAGCAGCAGAATGTATTTTGGGGTGTAATTTCACATATTCCCATGGCATGTTTGAGCAATATATCATTTAGTGACAACTTTGTGCAAAAAAAAAATAAAAAATTTGTCTCTTTCCCGCAACTTGTGTCGCAATATAAAATATTCCATGGACTCGACATGCCTCTCAGCAAATAGCTTGAGGTGTCTACTTTCTAAAATGGGGTCATTTGAACTGTCCTGGCATTTTATGCACAACATTTAGAAGCTTATGTCACACATCACCCACTCTTCTAACCACTTGAAGACAAAGCCCTTTCTGACACTTATTGTTTACATGAAAAAGTTTTTTTTTTTTTGCAAGAAAATTACTTTGAACCCCCAAACATTATATATTTTTTTAAAGCAAATGCCCTACAGATTAAAATGGTGGGTGTTTTTTTTTTTCACACAGTATTTGCGCAGCGATTTTTCAAACGCATTTTTTGGGGAAAAAACACACTTTTTTAAATTTTAATGCATGAAAACACACTATAGTGCCCAAATGTTTAATGAAATAAAAAAGATGATCTTAGGCCGAGTACACGGATACCAAACATGACATGCTTTACAATTGCGCACAAACGTGCAGTGGCAACAAAATAAATACATTTTTAAAAGCCTTTAAAAGCCTTTACAGGTTACCACTTTAGATTTACAGAGGAGGTCTACTGCTAAAAATACTGCCCTCGATCTGACCTTCGCGGTGATACCTCACATGCATGGTGCAATTGCTGTTTACGTTTGACGACAGACCGCCACTTGCGTTCGCCTTAGCGCAAGAGCAGGGGGCGACAGGGGTGCTTTTTTTTTTTTTTTTTGCTTTCTTATCTTATTTTTAAACTGTTCCTTTCATTTTTTATTTTTTTTATCATTTTTATTGTTATCTAGGGGAATGTAAATATCCCCTATGATAGCAATAGGTAGTGACAGGTACTCTTTTTTAAAAAAATTGGGGTCTATTAGACCCTAGATCTCTCCTCTGCCCTCAAAGCATCTGACCACACCAAGATCGGTGTGATAAAATGCTTCCCCAATTTCCCAATGGCGCTATTTACATCTGGCGAAATCTAAGTCATAAAATGCTCGTAGCTTCCGGTTTCTTAGGCCATAGAGATGTTTGGAGCCACTCTGGTCTCTGATCAGCTCTATGGTCAGCTGGCTGAATCACCGGCTGCATTCTCAGGTTCCCTGTTGAGACAGGAGAGCCAGAGAAAAACACGGAAGACGGTGAGGGGGGGGGCATTCCCTCCCACGGCTTGTAAAGGCAGTCTAGAGGCTAATTAGCCGCTAGGATTGCTTTTACATGAAAGCCGACCGCTGGCTGAAAAGAATGATACCAAGATGATACCTAAACCTGCAGGCATCATTCTGGTATAACCACTCAAAGTCGTGAATGGCGTACCTGAAGACAAAAAAATGGTTAACAATAAAGCACAGTAAACGGTAAAGTATAAATAATTACATACCTGAAAAACAAACATGATAAAACATAATAACAATAACAATAAAACATTGCAGAATAGAATACAGTAAAAAAGAGCAGAACAATAGAGAGAGAGAATAGAGAGAGAGAACAATAAAACGACAACAATTTTTTTTTATTTTATATATATTTTTTTTTTTTACACTTTTTTTGTAACTTTTATAACGGTCCAGGTTCGGGTCTCTCAAAATGCGATGGCATCTTGGGAGACCCTGTGAAAGTGTGCCCTAGTCTGTGGAATGCTGTACCCTACGCTAATACTCAACTAGTGCATGGT
Organism: Lithobates clamitans; assembly: GCA_037952925.1. Classification (NCBI taxonomy): domain Eukaryota; kingdom Metazoa; phylum Chordata; class Amphibia; order Anura; family Ranidae; genus Lithobates; species Lithobates clamitans. The sequence continues at coordinate 670,196 of JBBGZY010001168.1, forward strand.
AGCGTTCAAAACATTCACCAATGCAAAGACCAGGATTGTCAGGACAGGAGGGACAATAATAGTGGGTGTCACGTCTATATCCGCGCTTGCTGCAGACACAACATCTTTTTGGGGGGGTTCGTTTGGTAGGGGTACTCGGGAGGACATAAAGAAAATGCCTCTCATGCAGCCGACTGCATTTGGTTGGGGATGTGAATGGGGGAAGTACGGGCGCTGCAGAAGCGGTGGGTTCCCAATTAGGATTGGCGAATGCAGCAGGAAGGGCATTATGGGCACGACGGGCCTGTGTTTGTCTTTTTGGTGGCAGCGGGACACTACTTGTGCTTGCCACCTCACCAGCTTGAACTGCACTTATGGGACTCGCCACGTCACCAAGTGTTACTGCAGTGCTGGTTTGACTACGACCGAGGGGTACTAGGCCGCTGGTGCTTGCCAGTTCACCAAAACGCTACAAAAAAAACTGTTAGCGATCGCAGGGATCAGGCCTGACTCTGCGAACGCTGCAGTTATGCGTTTAGTGTTTTGTAAGTGTCAGTGATCGATTGATACTGCACTTGGGTGGGCTGGGCTGGACGGAGGGGCAAAACGCAGGTGCTAGCAGGTATCTGGGCTGATCCCGCTAACACTGCGTTTTTGGGAACCCTAAACTGCTGGGGACACTAGTATAGATCTGATCGGATCAGATATTGATCCGTTCAGATACTATACCACTAAGGGAGGTGTATGGTGCGTGCGTGGGTGTTAGTGCTACTGGCGCTAACCTGACGCTGCCTGGGGCTGGTGCTTGCCAGTTCACCAAAATGCTACCAAAAAAACTGTTAGCGATCGCAGGGATCAGGCCTGACTCTGCGAACGCTGCAGTTATGCGTTTAGTGTTTTGTAAGTGACAGTGATCGATCGATACTGCACTTGGGTGGGCTGGGCGGAGGGGCAAAACGCAGGTGCTAGCAGGTATCTGGGCTGATCCCGCTAACACTGCTTTTTGGGAACCCTAAACTGCTGGGGACACTAGTATAGATCTGATCGGATCAGATATTGATCCGATCAGATACTATACCACTAAGGGAGGTGTACGGTGCATGCGTGGGTGTTGGCGCTAACCTGACGCTGCCTGGGGCTGGTGCTTGCCAGTTCACCAAAATGCTACCAAAAAAACTGTTAGCGATCGCAGGGATCAGGCCTGACTCTGCGAACGCTGCAGTTATGCGTTTAGTGCCTTGTAAGTGACAGTGATCGATCGATACTGCACTTGGGCTGGGCCGGGCGGAGGGACAAAACGCAGGTGCTAGCAGGTATCTGGGCTGATCCCGCTAACGCTGCGTTTTTGGGAACCCTAAACTGCTGGGAACGCTAGTATAGATCTGATCGGGTCAGATATTGATCCATTCAGATACTATACCACTAAGGGAGGCGTATGCTGCCTGCGTGGGTGTTAGCGGTACTGGCGCTAATTTGACGCTGCCTGGGGCGACGCATATCACCGCCGGGCGATCAGGGGGCTAAACCTTTATTCGGTAATAAACGGCGGGTTCCCTGACACTATAAAAAATAAACGAACTAACCAGCGTCACCCGTAACGGTTATACGGTGATCAGTGGTGAAAGGGTTAACTAGGGGGCAATCAAGGGGTTAAAACATTTATTAGGTAGTATATGGGGGTCCCTGACGCTATAAAACGCTGACGGCGAACCTAAATATTTACCTCACTAACTAGCGTCACCAGCGACACTAATACAGCGATCAGAAAAATGATCGCTTAGTGGTGGGGTGATCAAGGGGTTAAAACTTTATTAGGGGGGGTTAGGGGGGTATCCTATGCCTAAAGGGGGGTAATACTCACTGTCCCAACACTGTAACTGTCACAAACTGACACCAATGCAGTAATCAGAAAAAAAAAAAAAAAAACTGCTGGTGTCAGTTTGTGACAGGGAGGGGGGGTGATTGGGGGGGGATCGGGGTGTTTTGTGTGCCTGGCATGTTCTACTGTGTTGTGTAGTGTTGGTGCACTCACAGTTCAGTCTTCTCTCCTCGGCGCTGCAACGGAATACCGAGCCGAGGAGAGATGATATCATTTCCTTTGCTGCTGTTTAGCATACAGCAGCAAAGGAAGTGATCTGATTGGCCGGCGGCGATCGCGAGGGGGGGGCCACGAACGGATGGCCTCCCCCTCACCTCCGATCGCCGGGGGACCAAACGGGACCGCTTCGGGCGGCGGGGGGGGGGTCCGATCAGACCCCCCACCCGCAGGAGGCAAATCACGTACATGTACGTGATTTTGCCTGCCCGTGCCGCCTTGCCGACGTAAATCGGCGTGAGGCGGTCCTTAAGTGGTTAAATAATAATAATATGACATTTGTGTGGGAAAAAAACCCATTTTATTTAATTTCTTCATTTTCCAAAGAATTGTGGAAAAAATTACAGCTTTGGGAAACTCGCCATGCCTCTTACTAAATACCTTGGACTTTCTACTTTCCAAAAAGGCCAGGGGGGTATTTGTACTGTCCTGGCATGTTAGGGCCTCAAGAAATGAGATAGGCCAGCAGTACATCAGGTGTAATGCATTTTCAATGATGGGTACCATAGTTTGTAGACACTATACATTTCACACAGACCAAATATACACAGAATTTGGTTATTTTTACCAAGGAAATGTAGGAGTATACATTTTGTTAAAAATGTATGAAGAAAAATTACTGATTTGCAAAATTTTATAACAAATTTTTTTTAAAATTTCAGGAATTTTTCTTTTATAGCACAAAAAATATAACACCCAGTGGTGATTTAAATGCCACCAAACAAAAGCTCTATTTGTCTAAAAAAAAAAATGAAAACTTTCATATGGGTACAGTGTTGCATGACTAAGTAACTCAAAAAAAAAAAATGAAAACTTTCATATGGGTACAGTGTTGCATGACTAAGTAACTCTTGTTCAACGTGTGACAGCTGAAAATTGGCCTGAGCAGGAAGTGGATGAAAGTGTTCAGTATTGAGGTGGTTAAGGTAGTTTCTGCCTTTCGCCTCAACCAAGACATTGTTCTCCCATCCCTCTGTCAGCCTCCGGTTCCTCAAAAGTAAATTTCATTGTCTGGATGTGGTTCTGATTGTGTTAATCTATCTCTCAGCCACTGCTTCTACTAGTGGGTCTCCTTGCTAGACAAGAAGCAGGTCATCTATATAGCACCCACACCACAGGATATTGTGTATATATGGGGATTGTGTTTAATGAAAATTACCTTCTCCTCCCATGTGCTCATGTATAGGTTTGCCAGTGAGGACAAAAATGTTGCCCCCATTGACGCCCCACAAAGTTGGAGAAAGTACATCAAATGTAGAAATAGTTATGCTGGAGTAGGAACTCTAGCTAAAACAATTAACACCTGTAACCTCTCATAAGAGTTAAAATTAAATGTTCTTTTACCAATATTATAGCTAAATGATAAGGTATTGATGAGTTTAAGGACTATAGGTTCATAATAACCAAGGTTAGACTAGTGTTATATGGCAGATCCCTTAACTGCGAAAGGACACTTTTGGCGTCTCGAAGACCCCTTTCACACTGGGGCTGCTCGTCTTAGCGGTGCTTTACTGCTGTTTAAGCGGAGCTGCTTTTCGGCCGCTGGCGCATCGCTTTTAACCCCACAAAAGGTGTTAAAAACTCCCGTGTTGAGGCGCTTTCGAAACGCTTTACAGGCGCTTCGGAATCGCTGCCCATTCATTGCAATGTGCAGTGGCCTTTTGGGAGCACTCTATAGAGTGCTTCCAAACCGCCCCAAATATGCTGCTTGCTGGATTTTTTGTAACATCTTACAGGTAGTAATCAACCTATTCACCTAACGGCGCCAAAAGGGAGCCAATATCAGCAACTGTAGGTTTACCTTTTGGTTGTTCTCTGGATTTGTGTACCTTTAGTAAATGGTGGAATACCTGTGTGATAGGACAATAAATGCACAAGTACCATTTCTCACTAATAATCCCCTCACTATGCTACACTACACTTGTCTCCTCTGTGCCTGATTCACACCACTGCGTTGCGGTGATGTGTGGGCAGTGTGCACTGAAAAAAGTACTGCATCGTATACCTGGAAAACTTTTGATACGGTCTTGTGGCCTTGTCTACAATATGCCTTGAACCGCTCAGTTTTTGGGCCCCATTTCGATCTCTTCCTTATACTCTAGCCCCCAGACATATTTGAAATATTTTTTGTTTTGTTTTTTCTATGGGAACGAGGTAGGGCTACCAACTCCTTGTCTTTACTCTTTTTGCTTTAGTCATCAAACCCCTTAACACAAAAGATTCACTCCCATCGAGAGATTTTAAGTCATCATTATAAACTGTTCTTGTTTGCTGATGATGTCTTTTTATTTGTTTCAGCACCCCTATTACATCCCCTAACCTACTTCGAGTCCTGCACCACTTTTTGCTTTTCTCAGACCTTGAGGTTAGCAAAGTCCCGTGCACTCAACCTTTTTCTTCAAGACTTCATCTTTCTCCTTTCAATGGATACTCCACTACTTACCTTACCTAGGTATTAATCTGACTAAAACCTATGACACTCTTTGTCAGGCAAACTACCCACCCATTCTTCGTAAACAAACTTCTCCCCTGACCCAATGGGCACCCTTGCTAAGCTCTTTGCTAGTCAGAGTGACCGCAGTGTATATTACATTAACAACTCTCAGTTGTAGGTTTTTTGTTTTGTTTTGTTTTTTCTTTTTTTGCTCTTCACAGGTGCATACTGCACTATGTTTGTCTGGGGCTCCCTCAAGCCCAGGTTGCCGAAGGCTGAGTAGTGGCCTTGGTCTCCCTCAAGCCCAGGTTGCTGAAGGCTGAGTAGTGGCCTTGGTCTCCCTCAACTACTAACTTATTATTATGCATCACAGCTAGCCCAAGTTACAGTTTCACACCACCTGGGAAGTTCCACTGTGGATAAGTCTCAAAGTGGTCGACAGAAATTCTTTCTGTAGATAATGTTTTTTATGACTTTATCCCACAGAACTCTCCTCACTGCCCGTTGCTATTTTTCATTCTCCACCCATTCTACCCAGCAGTAGAATCCCCAAATTCCTTTGCCTTCTGGTCTACATTAAACCTTACTAGACTATACTGACTACCTGGCCCTAACGGAATTTTACCTTTTTACAACTCTCCAATGGAACCACAAACTTCCCCATTCTGAGATATGTAGATATCTCCAAGTCAAACACTTTTACGTAAATGGATATCAGGGTTACAACCAAATTCTGCTCTCAAAATGTGGCAGCTATGAAAACTGATATCTTGATGGAAGATATTTGGTCAAGGCGCAGATCACGCTTGGCCCAACCTACTTGCCAGCCTGTTACAGGGGATGTGGGGAGACGGTGACCCATCTCCACATTTGATGGACCTGCCCACACATTACAAACCTTTTGATCTAAAGCATTATTGTAACAAGCCCCTTGCTCGCTCGGTTCCACTCTCCCGACACTCCTCTGCAGCTATAGAATCAGATTGCAGATCGCAACATCTGATGGTTCGGTCATGCGATGCTCCGGGACTAGAACTACAGCTATGTGCCATTCTAATCCAGTTGTGCAGCTCAGAACAAACACCAGGCAGGCTGTATGTAAGTTCAACCAGGAATCTCTCTTTGACAGGAATGCAGGCTCTTTTATACAGTAAAAGAGGAGGTGCAGACCTCCTGCTCATATTACTCCAACAATACACCTGTAACCTAATTAACATGAGCTAGTTTACTAACATGACCTTTTGCCCAGACTTGTGGTCACCGAGCTTCACACAGTACATTATACATTATCATAAGTACAACCACAGGACATTTTCACAATAGCAGGAGCTAATTACAATTAACAATACAAACAGTGTTCTCCCCCCTCCTCAGCCTAGTCATCAACACTTATAGTAGGAGTAGACTGTTCCTCTCCTATCCAGTCCTGGAGGCTAATGTGATCAGCTCACTCAATTAACATGTTGAGTTCAGAATCAAACAAACCAATAATAGTTATATCCTGGGAGATATTGGGGATAAATATTACTGTCCCATTTTAAGCAATCCAAGACATACCCTCCAAGTCACCATTTCCCATATGGCATACACAGGGTCCCCAGAGTCTGTGTGTCCTGGGGGACCAGGACCCGAATCCACAGTAATACCACCTCAAGAGTCCCCAGGCATACAGCTCACAAAGAGCACCGTTCCCCCAAATGCCAGGGCCCACGATCGATCGGCAAGAGGCTAGCATTCGGTCCCCTCCAAAAGTCTCTCTCCCGGCTAGGTCTGTCACAATTATCACTGCTGCCAAACACTCACTAACAAAGGCCTACAAAACCGCCAAGTTACACCTCACCAAAACCTAGCATAGGGTCACACAGCCCATGATCCTTGGAAAGATAGACGCCAACCCTACAAGACAGAATTTCTGTGTTTACCAAGCTATGGAGACCTTGGGTTGCTCATTTCCTCCTTGTTGGTTTTGATAAATTCCTGATTGAGCCTTCCCATTTCTCCTCCCATCATGATGCATACATGGTCATACGCATATGCAACACACACACATACACACACACACACATACACACACACACACATACACACACACACACACACACATATACACACACACACATATACACACACACACACACACACACACACAAATACACACACACACAAATACACACACACACATACACATACACACACACACACACACACACATACACACACACACACACACACACACACACACATACACACACACACACATACACACACACACACATACACACATACACACACACATACACACACATACACACACACACACACATACACATATATATATATATATATATATATATATATATATATATAATCAAGAAAAAAAAATATACAGGAATTGAAGATCTTTCTTGGTTGTTGGGAGTGGATTTTAGTTTTTACTGGGAGTCTGGAGAAAAGTTCAGCTGTACAAACAAACTCTCCTTATCGACACTCCTGGGTCAATACTATTAGTCTGTTCATATATTTGGGGTTATTGAGTTTTGGGTGTCATATACACCTTACAGCTCATCCATTGTCTGTAAGACAGCTTAAGTCAACATTGGTGTTGACGAAGGATCTAAATTCACAATGGATTTATTTATCTTTATTTTTCTTCTTTAATTGAAAGCTTTGTAACTTGGTTTTGGACACACAAATTTAGTTCCTTGTCAGCTGGTTTTATGTAATGTTTGTTTCTTTTGGAAGGGGAAGTGTTCTTTTTAAGTTAACTCAGAACTTAACAGTTTAAATTAAAATATGATATTTTGAGGTATCTCTGTCAAGACTTTCACTTTAACCACTTCAATATAGGGCACCCTTCTTCCTGCCCAGGACAATTTTCAGCTATCAGCGCTGTCACACTTTGAATGACAAGTGCGATGCCATGCAACACTGTATCCAAACTAAATTTTTATCATTTTATTACCACAAATAGAGCTTTCTTTTGGTGGTATTTGATCACTGGATTTCCTATATTTTTGCTAAACAAACTAAAGACAGGGGGCGTGGCCTGCTGCAGCAAGGAGTAGGACATGTTAGACCCGAGCTCCGTCCAGTACTCCTAAATCCTTGCCCATCCTGTCTCCCAGCATCATCCTCCAGCAGCCTGAGGTACCTCCTGAGCCCCCTGCAAACTTATTGACCTGTTCCTGCAGGTCTTTGATCGGACGGGCGTCCAAACCGGCACGGAGCTCCTCTGCGGCGGCAGCCGCAACTACAGGCCGCGGCTTCGGGCCTACTGGATTCCGGAGGCCATCCTGCCCTCCTCGGCCTCCCGGGTGTCTGGCTCTCCTCCCGCCCACGGACCCTGCCCTGAGGCCTTGCAGAGGAGGCTCAGACGGAGCGGTATAAGTCCGCACGGCGGTAGCCCCAAATTTAGGCCGCGGCTTCGGCCTGGTCCGGAGCTCCGGCGGCCATCTTGCTCCTCCAGGCCTCTCCAGGGGTGCTACGATCTGGCCCCTGGGACACCTGGCTTTCCCACTACCAGCTGACCCCCCTGCATGGGACCCTGAGAGGAGTCTGAACCAAATAGTTCCCCCCCACACAGCGACAGCCTTAAATCCGAACCGGGGATCCGGCCTAGTCTCGGCGGCCATCTTGGTGCTCTCAGCCTTCCCACCAGCATTGCATCCTTACTTCCTGGGCTCTGTACCCTGCACTCTCCGACCTGAAAGTGGATACAAACGGTACCGGAGCGAGACACTCCCAGGCATCTCGCAAGCCCCGGAGTACTCCGAAGAAGCAGGCCTCCGTGGTGCGCCTGTCTCCCGCCACAGCGGCCAGCATGGCGTCTCAGGCAGAGGAGGGAGAGGCAGCTCTACGGGAACAAACTAACTTTGAAGCCCTCATGCAGGCTATTACTACCTGCCAAACTACCCTGACGGGGAAAATAGAGTGCATGCAGCTGGACATCAGCCTCATTCGTAGAGACATGGACTGTTTCCGCTCCAGGCTCACTGAAGCTGAAAGAAGAGTGGGGGAGGCAGAAGATATACTACAAGACCAGGGAGTCTCACTCCGCACGCTGCAGACCAAAATAAAAGTCCTGGAAGCTCGTGCGGAGGACGCAGAGAACAGAAATCGAAGGAACAACCTCCGGATAGTGGGATTGCCAGAGGGCGCAGAAGGTAAAGATCCTACGACGTTTACTGAGCGCTTGCTGTGCACCCTTCTTCCAGATGCCAAGTTCTCTGACTTCTTTGTGGTGGACAGGGCACATAGAATGCCTGCTACCCGGGGGCCCCCGGGAGCTCCTCCACGCACATTAATTCTGAAACTCCTCAATTTTCGGGATCGAGATCTGGTTTTGCGGGAGGCGAGAAAGATCGAGGTGCTTCGCCATGACGGAGCGAGAATCATGATCTTCCCAGATTTCTCCATCGACACACAAAAGTCAAGAAGATCGTTCGATCAGATCAAATTGGATCTCCGTAATCGCAAGATCAAATATAGTATGCTATTTCCCGCCCGTCTGAGAGTGCAGGATGGAGAGTCAGTGCGGTTTTTTACATCTCCAGAAGAAGCATCCGGGTGGCTTGAAACAGTACCACGAGGCTGATCCGATCGCTCTTACTAAATCCCCTTATAACATAAGTTTTACTGCAACAAAGATCACCTTCATCTGCTGACTTCACTACAAGCCCGAACCCTTTACCTTGGCTTGTCCAACCAGTTCAGAATAAGTCACTTTTATATTCTTCTTAAGATCCGGTTCTGTGAGTATATATGCCTACTAGTTAAAGAACATTTACGCAAAAAGAGATGAAGAATTGTTTGTGATCGTGCTTAAATATATGGTGAGGGGACCGGAATCTCCAGTTTGCAACGTGTTTAAGAATAGTACCCCCGTTTTTTTGGGGAGACATTTTGATATGCTGGGATCGTTTATCTGGGAAATTTGGGTCTTGTTGGCTGCTCTTTATGAACACAGACTAAGTCGCTCTGATGGCTCACTGTTCACGAGCCCCATGGGCAGTTGTCACAATTAGTTTTGGGGAACGAGCATCCCGAAGTTTGGGGGGTGGTGCAGGGAGGGGGGAGGTTGGGAAAGGTTGGTGCTGGGGTTCTCACCCCAGATTAGTTTTACGTTATGTTATTTTTCTTTTACTTTTTATACATATGGCATTTATTTGCTCCAGATTGTACAATCAGTGCTCTACTCAAAGCAAGACATGCAGTGTTAATCTGCTAATACTAGAGAGGGAGGGTTATTCGGCTCACTGTATTATCACAAATGTGTATCTCACTAAGAGTATTCTGTTATCATGTAGGCTCTGTATGGAGCGTATGCTGTACCAATCCTGTGGCACATGTATCAGGGCACCAGAATGGATCTCCTTAATGTTATGTCCTGGAATGTACGGGGCCTAAATTCTAAGATAAAACGCTCCTTAGTTTTTACTTACATAAAAAAATACAACCCCCATATCTGCATTTTGCAGGAGACTCACTTAACGGGGAGCAGGACGCTGGCTCTAAAAAAGCCCTGGGTAGGTTCATATTATCATTCTACATACTCTACCTATTCTAGAGGAGTCAGCGTCCTGGTCCATAAATCACTGCCCTTTACACTGCTTGATCTCCACCTAGATCCCAAGGGGAAGTATGTTGTCATGCATGCCATGTGCGACAGGATTTAGATGGTAATAGTGGGCTTATATATTCCACCCCCAGCCTCCATGGCGATTTTACATAAACTGACCCCTATACTGGCTCAATACCCGGCTGCAGCCATTCTTCTGGCTGGAGACTTTAATATGCCACCGGACCCCAGTATGGATAGGCTGGGTGACGATGGGGCTTCTGACTCCCCACTGAAGAGATGGGCGGAGGGATATGGCCTTAGTGATGTGTGGAGATGGCGTCACCCCAGGGATAGGCAATATACTTGTCACTCTGCCACGTATGCTTCTTTCTCAAGAATTGATCTGTTTTATGCTGTGGGACCCATTCTCTCCCGTGTCCAGGAGGTTAAGATTCTGCCACGTGGCATTTCTGACCACGCTCCCCTCCTACTACAACTAAACACGGACTCGCCAACGGGCTCCGGCCTATGGCGGGTCTCGGGTTTTTGGATAACGGATGAGAGTGTTGCCCCTGAGATAGAGGGAGAGATGAATACATTTTGGTTACAAAATAAAGCAACGGCCTCCCCTGCAATGGTGTGGGATGCCTTTAAGGCATATACACGAGGTCAGTACCGCATGGTTATAAATAAAGTTAGGAAACTCAATAGGCTTGCATTGGAGGAGGCTGAGGGACGGGCTCAGAGTTTGGAATCCAGCTATGTGACCACAAAGATGCGGGAACTTATACCACACTTCAAGCTCTCCACCGTGAGATTGCGTTGTTGCGAGCAACTGCGACCCGCAAGCTACTGCTCTCACAGTCCCAGAGAATATTCGAACAAGGTGAGAGATCGGGGAGACTGCTGGCATGGCTGGCCAAGGAGCGCTCCACCATAGCACACATTGCCAACATTAAAGATGACATGGGGAACCTTTTGGTGGATCCCGCTAAGATCAATGCCAGATTCGCACAATTTTATGAACGCTTATATACATCCAAAACTGACTACACCCTAGATACCTTGCAACACTTCCTAGGTCAAATAGAGTTCCCAGTCCTCTCGGAGGAAAATAAAACTAAATTAGATGCACCCATTACCCTCAAAGAAGTGCAGACGGCAATCTCTTCACTGCAATCTGCAAAGTCCCCAGGCCCAGACGGTTTACCGGCCGAGTTTTATAAAACTAATAGTGAGTCATTGGCCCCTCAGTTTCATGAACTTCTTCTGTCTATGCTGGACGGTCAAAGCCTTCCTCCATCAATGTCAGAGGCGGTGATTGTTGTAATACCTAAGCCCCGTAAGGACCCGAGCTATGTGAGTCATACCGGCCTATTTCGCTATTAAACGTCGACGCTAAGATCATCACAAAAATTCTAGCGAATCGGCTTAATACTGTTATCCTTTCTCTGGTTCATGGAGACCAGACGGGTTTCATGCCAGGTAAGGGAACAGACATCAATTTGCGACGATTGTATACAAATATATCCCACGCCCTTGCCAGAGGTACCCCCGGAGTAGTGGCCTCCCTAGACGCCGAAAAGGCGATCGACTCGGTCGAATGGGAGTATCTTTGGCATGTCTTGGGAAAATTTAATATTGGGCCTAAGTTTATCTCTTGGATAAAACAGATGTATGCTAACCCCACTGCCAGAGTCAGAACCAATGGGTCCCTCTCGCCCCCCTTCAAACTACACAGGGGTACTAGACAGGGATGTCCTTTATGTCCTTTTATCCCCGGGTAGCTGTTGAACCTCTTGCTATCCTCATTAGGTCCTCCATGGCTGCAGGGGGGATGGAGGTGGGCCCTCTACGGGAACAGATCTCCCACTATGCGGATGACGCTCTTCTTTATCTCCCAGATGCTTCCCACTCCCTCGAGGAGACCTTAAGGATCATAGACTTATTTGGCTCCTTCTCAGGTATACTCATAAACTGGAACAAATCCATGCTTTTCCCGATCTCCCAGCCGCCCCTACTCTCTCCCCACCATATACCCCTGCAAACGGTCACTAAGTTTCGGTATCTGGGCATTGAAATACAAAGGGATCTCTCTTGTTATCTGACAGATAATGTATACCCCATTCTACAGCAACTAATAAGACGCTGCTTAACATGGAAGTCCCTTCCCCTGACACCGGTGGGTAGGATAAACCTCCTCAAAATGATATTCCTCCCCAAATTCCTGTATGTATTTAGAAATACTCCAGTACCTATCCCTGAATCATTTTTTAAGCAACTAGATCGGGTGATTAATAATTTCATTTGGGCGGGACAGACCCCCAGGGTTGCCCAAACAAGCCTGCAACTTCCCCTATCTGCGGGTAGGCTGGCATTGCCGTGCTTCAGGAAATATTATTGGGCAGCGGTGCTGGTGATGGTACGCTGGTGGTTTCTTCAGTCACGACATAACCCAGCGGTTAATTTAGAAGCAGCCATATTGGGGTCGTATTCAGCATTGAGCAACCTGGTATTCAGGGGTCCAAAAGCACAAGATAACATGACCATCCCCATGCGCACGACCGCCAAAATATGGGAACAGCTGACAGCTAAGCTCAACCCACCACAAACTTATTCACCCTATACACCACTCTGGGGTAACCCTAAACTACCGCATCTGTTAATGATCCCAGACCCAGCAGTCTGGGCTAAATATGAAATTAAAATCTTACAGCATATTATGCCAGAGGGTAAACTCCTTACATTTGACGAATTGCGTAATACCTTCCAACTCCCTACCACAATGTTTTTCCGCTATTTGCAACTGAGACACGCAATTCAGGCTCAATTCCCTTCAGAAATTCAACTACAATCACATATGGTGGAGCGCTTCCTTATTTCCAAGCATGTGGACCGTTTCCTCTTTGTATCTCCGGGTGTCCCTGGGAACTGATAACCAGGGGACTAGGCTATTTAACAAATGGAAGCTGGCTGTGCCCTCCCTGACGGATGACGATTGGGAAGAGGGAGTCCAACAATATATTCCTTTGATGATATCCGCCAGGGACAGGTACATACAGTTAAAATTCCTTCACCAGGCATACTACACACCCCAACGGCTTGCTAAAATATATCCCTCTCACTCTGATAGGTGCCCAAAATGCAATACGGATATAGGTACTTTCTTACATGTGGTGTGGTCGTGCCCCCTTCTTCAACAGTTCTGGAGGGAGGTGGTGCAGTACATCAATTTAATTGGGAACCTGACACTTACGCACGAGCGGCTTATCCTGCTACTAGACTTCTTATGACGCCCAGTCAGGACAACGGAGCTACATTGTGGACATCAATCCCCAATAGGGCGGGCGGGAAGTGGTAAACATGAGGTCGTTTATAAACAATCCAAGGATGGGAAGGGGTTAAAGTGAATGTATCGGCACTGCAGTGATCCCGCCAGACTGCACCTCGCACCAGCTGAAGCGTTGTAACAGAGCGGCTGGTGTGCATTAGCCCTCAGGATGTTAAACCTTGCTGAACAGAAGAGTTTTTGGAATTGGGATTTTGGCCCTTGAAAACAAGTGAAAACTGCAAACTTTTCCTAGGTTTCTGTAACACTAAAGCACACCTGGCCCTTCCCCCTACCCGAACTCTTACAAAGTACACTTAACCCCTTCTCTTACCTAACCCTCCTGAACAAAAATGTCATATCCTATATGTATACGTATACCTGTGGCAGTTTTTCCTATTCCAACAATTCCAAAGTTGGCCTTACACTAGCAGATTTTCGAGAAACCATTTTATTTGTACGAATATTCATGTGAAAATTCTCAATACATTTGATGACTTGACAAATGCTGTTCAAGATATTTCTTTTGCTTTTGGAATTAATGTAATTTCCTGAATGCAAACCACAGTCACTGCTAGACCCCACTAATGATTAGAAAATCAAACAAATGTAAAATTGCACATTTTTAACTAAATTCTACTAGTGTTTGGCCAGCTTTAGCGCATCTTCTGACTTTCTCACCGAATAATTTGCAGATACCTCAGAAAATCTGAATTCTGCTTAGAATAGCAAAATGTTGTTGAATTCTAGGATGGTCTGAGGTTTTGTGCAGCCTTTAGGGTAAACCAGTCAACAGCAGCATTGTTACAGTGGTAAGTCAAAATTTTAAAAATGTTTATCTTTATTTTAAGGTTTCATATCATCACCAGCCTTGAATTATCCCATCCTAGGACGAACAATTCACAATCACGAATATAGTCCAAACTATGCTTCTACCTGAGAACTCTGTGCTATACCAAAGACCTCAGCGATTTAAATTGTGTGCCTTGAGTCACAAATATCTCCCATGCCGGACAGCATGAGATCAATATTTTATGCAGTTTGCATTGCTTCATGTTTGATTGGTACTGTATTTTATTTGAACTGTTTTGTTTTTGTCTAGCTTGATCTAGTGTCTTAGTTTTATTTCTTGAGAATGTATTTTATGTGATTTCTCATCCTTCCACTGTTTTTTCTTTTTTTTTTTTTTACTTTCCAAAAGATTTTGGCATATTTAACAAAGCAGAACATATTCAAATAGCAGTAATGTGTATGAACTAGAATCCTTTTACAGATTGGTTTCACTATGCACTTCCTCACTTATATTTGATCTGCTTTATTAAATAAGCTAGCAAATGACCACTATGAGCAAGTTTCTCCTCAGGCCTGTCTTTGTTTTAGATTTTGTCTGAAATTTAGAATGATTTCTCTATATGTTATGACTTTTGTTTAACTCAGGAATATTTTGCACTGACTAGCAACTGTAGCCTAATAATGTGAGTTAATCAATCAGAAACAAGTAGCTGTGAATTCTGATCTGTGTTTGTTACATACCTTACCTGTCAAATTACAAGCCAGTAGTTTTAACTGCCACAAAATACTATTCTTCCTGGAAGATGCAGGAGAGAACACTTCAGTACAGCAACATGTGATTAAAATGTGCTGCCATACACCATCCATATACAGGTGTACCTTGCTGTAGGTGATTTTCTTTGTTTGCTTTAAGAGGACCCGTCAGGAATAAAAATGTAAAATCAGGTCAGCAATGGCAGTTCCCAAAGGATACCTATCCTGACAGAAATACATAGGCTGCCATTGCTAACTTTCTGAAAATGCTAGTTGCCTGGCTTTCTCCGGCTTGAGTTTTTTTTTGTTTTTTTTTTTAACCTGAAATAAGTATACAGGCTTTGAAATCCAGGTCAGTGAATTGACAAGTATTGAAATTATGACCTTACAAGCTATTCTTTTAGTTACTGTTCTACTGTGTTTATTTTAAACCTCTACTTATTTTTTGCTCGATTTTAGAAAACATTTTATTTTTACATTGATTAGTTTGGTTGCTATACCAGTATACTATTTTTTGGGGGGGATAAGCACAGTTTAGGATGCCATTGAAGAAATGGCTTACCTTTTAGCAATGATTAAAATTAAAAATTTGGAAAAAAGAGATCCTGTTTGTCATCTGCAAAAATTTACCCCCTCCCCCCTCATTTTTTCCCCTTACTGTCCCCCTTCAAAAGCTTTGATCCAAGAAGTATGAAAGACAATTGAAAATTTGATTTGGGAGTTGTGAAGTG
Organism: Lithobates clamitans; assembly: GCA_037952925.1. NCBI lineage: Eukaryota > Metazoa > Chordata > Amphibia > Anura > Ranidae > Lithobates > Lithobates clamitans. The sequence goes on from JBBGZY010001168.1 coordinate 685,868, forward strand.
AAATCCTTTGATCAATATCACACTTGCCTTCCCTTACCGTAAAAAGAATATCTCTTGGAAAATAGTTTTTTATTAACGGATACCATTCTTACATAAGTGTGGAAGTGTGTTTTTAAAAAGGATGCACCCAAAGCCAATTGCATTCCACATTTTATTTCTTACCTCATATTACATTTAGTCTAGTTATATATTCTGACTAAAGCTGTGTTTCAGTCACCTCTGTTAATTAGATAGGGGACAGAGTATAGTGAAAGTTTTTTGCATGCCACTTACAGTTAGATATTTTAATTTATTCTAATAAAATGACTGTGACCATTGGGGTCTTATTCGCTATGGGCAATACCTCCTCTTTAATTTCTGCTGAGCTTAAGACACCAGCCTTTTGGGGCACTATGAACAAGCTCCCAGCTATATAGGCTGATGCTTTTGTTTCCTTGCATATAATTAGCGCTGCATGCTCTTCCTCAAAGTGTGAGTTGTGACTGGGCATTTTCACTCACTGCTTTCAGATTGCAACAGGCATAAAACAGTCATGCATTACATATCTGTGTGTTTTGGACCATTCCAATCAAGCTTGTTCTGTAAAGATGGAAGAAAAGAAAATGGGGAAGTTCTACCCAGCAACCAATCAGTTTCTGGCTGTAATTTTCTTAGCACCAGTTCTAAAATGAGTGCTGCTGTCTCTTTTTAATCATTTCTATAGAACACTCTTTAAAAAACTTTACTAATATTATATGTTATAAAATTAGATCGAATTATAGGTGAAGGCACCTAAACTTCATTTCTGAGCACCCCAGAAGCCACCCAAACCAAAGGCATTTATTATGCAAATGGAAATCTCAAACTGCAGAATACGGCTACTACCTGGTAGCTAGAGTAAGTGCTGAAGGTACCACAAGCCAGTTGAATGTAAACAGAACATTCCATTACAACATGTACTGTCCTATTTTATTCTTGTGTGATACTAGCCTATTGCGTAATTTATACACCTATAAAATACAGCACGCCATCTTAAAACCGAATGTATTAATGTAATCTGATCCAACACAGATGCAAAATGTTTGTTTCCTCACTTTATGATTGTGGTAGAGCCATGTAAATAAGGCTCTTCTTGGGAGCCATACACACAAAATCACTGATATATAGCTTAGATCAGTGTTTCTCAACTCCAGTCCTCAAGGCGCACCAACAGGTCTTGTTTTCAGGATTTCTCTCAGATGAAATGGCTGTGGTAATTACTAAGGCAGTGATACTGATTAAATCACCTGTGCAAAATAATGGTTAGCCTGAAAACATGACCTGTTGGGGCGCCTTGAGGACTGGAGTTGAGAAACACTGGCTTAGATACAGTCTAATTATGCAAAGTAAATTAGTTCTTGTAAAACTCTGACATTAAATTTGAACAAAGCCTATACCTAATGTGCACCTGTCTCAATCCAGATCACAAAGTGTAATTTCTTTCTGCTGCAATATTTCTGTGCTATCTGCACGAGTCACTTCTGACAGGTTTTCCTGACACCAAGAGATAGAAGGGTGACATGGGAGGGAGCTCCAGCACACAACCCGTGATCGTCAGCCTAAGCTTTGTTTCTTTGTGAAGGGGGGAGGGCTTCCCTTCCCTCCAATCAGCTCTCCCCCTACCGAGGCCTGCATATTGTAACTTTAGCTTCTTGCCCCCTGCTTTCTGAAAGCTCAGATAAGCTGTATAAATTCTGCACTTTGAACAGATGTAGAGAAGAGAGTGCTGTAAATAAATGCGTACAACTTATGCAGCAGGATTTGTTTCATCTCTGTATATCACCTGAAGCTAGTCACTTCACTGGGTAAATGTAAGGGGTTACAATCACATTTTAATATAGCTGGTATAGAACCCATGATTATGAAATAGAGCTTTTGAGGGGGAATCAGCTAGGATAGCGAATAGGCTTATGGTGAATCATAACTAAATTAACTGAAAAGTCCTTACTCGAAAGCTCTGCAAAGTTATAGTTCTGTTGTCTTAAACGGGTTTGTGTCAGCACTGCCAATAGAAACCCAAAGAGGTTAATTCTTCATATTACATCTATTCCTTGCTTATATATCTGTGAAGACATATAGTGCTTAAATTGTAGGACCTAAATATAAAACCAGTGCATAAAGTTCACAGTATAAATGTCCATTATACCATGTACAGAAACTGCATCTGCATCCATCCATCCATACCAACATTCATATAATGAAATATTAACAAACTATGTAGAGCCATAGATCTTTGTTCATGAGGAGCATCTACTTAGTTTTGTATGTTTTATGTTACAATGGCCTGTCTGCACTATTTGAGGAAGGGGCTCTGTAAAACGTGTACAGCTTTAATGAAGTGTTCCTGCACTATTTTTAAGAACATCTCAGATTCAGTTTTTTGTGTAAAAACTGCTTCAATAATTTAGTGTACAGGTTTTTATGGTGTTGAAAATTTCATGACTCATTTATGTATGGCATCATATGAGAAGGAACCCTGGCAATGTCTAATTGGATGAATACAATGTGAAAAAAAATGTGAATTTGTTTTCTGTCACTGTCAAAATTGCTGAAGTATGAAACTTTTTCTCAGGAGCCAAGAAACTCTTCTGTACTTTAAATACCTCAAGCTAAAAGGTGTGTGTATTAACGTTCTTAAAGAAGTTGAACAATGTTGAATGTACACATAAGATATTTTTTTTTCTGTCATAAAGAAGTGAACTCTCATTTATTCATATTCTTTCTGCTGACTCGCTGTGAATGCCTTTTGTGCCTTATGTTTTTTGCTCGTGTCAGCTACATTGCAAATTTTCTTTGTACAATAAAGTTTCTTATGTTTCTTAATACTTGCTGCATTGTCATCTGTAAAACATTTGCATTAATTTGTCTTTAAAGAGGAAGTAAACTTCCGCTGCAAACTTATACCTATAGGTAAGCCTATAATGAGGCTTACCTATAGTTATTGAAAATATCTCCTAAACCTGTACAGTTTAGGAGATATTTCCAATGCATGCAGCCAGTGACATCACTGGTGCATGCGTTCTGAAGGAATGGCCCATGGGTGCCGTTCCTTCTGAGCCTGTGATGTGAACAGCGGCTCCCGCACACATGCATGTACATACATGCATGTGCGAGGGAGTGACGTCATCACGGCTCCGGCCAATCACAACACTGGAGCCCGCAGACCCGGAAGAAGCTCTGGGAAAGATGTCAGCCGAGACAGTGGTGTGCGGGGACCGCTGCAACAGCTTTGTTTTATTGGGAATCCCAATCCGGTTCCTTATTATCCAGTACAACAGGATTATAGATCCCCACAAAGGTCAGTCAGACCCCAGCAGGGCTATGATAGACCCTATGTGGAATATGATGGCTCTCAAAAAGTGGGCCACCCAGGGTAGCATAATGGGTATGCTTCCTTAGTAGGATATGTTGAAGAACCTTATGGAACAAAAGAATATCCCCGGGGGGGGGGGGGGCGACAGGGGGAGGGAAACACATTTGGAGCAGGAGGAAAAGACAGAGGGGGAGGAGAGCAGGAAGGAGGCTCCAAAAAGTAAATAGGGAAAGGTATCTATAATTTGAGTGGGGTCCCCCTTAATAGTAATGAAGGTATTAAACAAAGGATTGAAATTTGCCCCTACTAAGAATCTTAATTTGAGACTTGTATAAATATTCAAAAATATATGTGGACACTCAACATTAAAAAGTATTTTATATCGAAAACTACTGAGGGTCACCCAGAATGTTACATCAGACACGAGTTTGCGGAATAAATCTATATTTAATCCCCCCTCCTCTAATAATAAGTTTACAGAGGTTTTTTTAAATATGGTGGTCAATGATTTGGAAAAATTGAAGATTAGGAAAGGGAATGACCCTGAATATATCAGAAGAGGTATACAGTCCCTGGAGGATAAGAAAGAGGTGTTAATTGACAGACACAGCTCCATTCTCTTGACCGTAGGGTTATATCTTCCTCCTTTCAAGAGAGACTAGGCAGAATATGCATTGCATGTGAAAAAAACAGAACTATACAGTTCTGCCCAGGGGGCGGTCCCTCTCATATAACCCCTCAGCCTGCCTGCAGCTCAGTTTTTTCTGCCTAGCAAAGAAGGACCTAGGCTCCCTATCTGGACCATTGGTCCTGGGGGTTTTTTCTGGATTTTGCCTTTTTTTGCTCAATATTTTAAGATCCTGTGATCTTCTATCAACAGCCGGCTGGGTGACAGGCTGGATAAATATAGATCCCTGTAGTCTCCCCAGCCAGGCCACCGAGCGTGTGCAGGCCCTAGCTATGCGCTGGGTCGGCCACGACATGCCTCTCAGGCTCCAGGGGTGGCCGGTGAGCTCCAAGCTCTGGGGCACACATATGACCGGACTACGGATGTCTTTGTCACAGTGTGCCATGGCCCGCAGCCACTCCGTACTGCTCGGGTGTGGGTCTGTGATGGGATGTCCCCAGCTCTTCCTGTCTCGGCAGGACTGAGCAGCTGGGCATTCCCTGGGAGGTCGATTAGGGGGTCCCTCTTCTCCCTTTCTTCTCTCCCTGTCCCTGCTTTTTCCTCCCCCCTGTGGGGGATGCTGCAGACTAGCAGTGTGTGTACCTAGGCAGGGGTCCTCCAGGGGGGCTCTTATCCCTGATGGGGGGGCTGTGCTGGCTGTCTGTGTCCCTGATACTGTGTTTCTGGGTTTCTGTGTGCTGCCGCAATAGCGTTCAGCGCCATTATCTAGGTACATCTCTATGTACAGTTGTGATGTCGGCCATTTCCTGTTAGCCCTGTGAAAAATGTGGGTAGCAACCATTTTCCCGGAGCTCGGGGGCCATTTTCCCTGTGTTTTTGTCCTATGTACAGGACGCCCGGCTACCATTTTCTCCATACGGCTCTGTTCCCTGGGCTCAGAACAGTGCAGTTTTCATTCCAGGACACCTGTGCATTCTCACAGGATACAGCCAGCAGCACGGCACAGCTCTCGGTCAGGGTGATGAGTCCTGTGGTGGGAACCCCTCAGTCTGTAGCAGCTAGGAGGGTGGGACTATACACTGTCCTAAGTCCCCAAGGGTGGCAGACAGGAAGGGTTAGCATGGCGTCAGAACCTGGTATTTTTTCCCCAGATCTCCCTGCAATTGCAACCGGCTCACCTGCAAATAGTGCAGTGCCTTTGGATGCTTTGTCGGCAGTCCTTGAATCGTTTGTTGCCAGGGTGGAGACGGCGTGCAGGCGCAAGGGGGGTAAGAAACGGCCCCTCCCCCCCCCCCCCCCCCGTTCTCCGGGGAGAGCTCTGATTCAGACTCGGGCCCTGCAGTGACTGGCGGCCCCTGTTCTGATGTGTCAGAGGACGCTGACCAAGACTGATCGGACAGTGAGGATGATTCTGGGTCTGCGCAGGAAAAAGCGCTAGTTGGAGCACTTATCACCGCTGTACGTGATATCCTGAACATACAGGATGCGTTAGGATCCTCTGCCAAGGTGGCGGTCCTTTTTGGGTCCCGTAAGCCAGCCCGTACACCTAAGGTGTTTCCGTATCTGACTTACTTTGATAAGTTCATATGCAAGGAATGGGGTAGCCCGCAACTGACCTTTTTGGTCCCAAAACGAATGGTGGTGCGTTACGCCTTTGAGAGCCTTCTTAAGAAATGGTCAGCTCCCCCAGTCGTGGACCCCCCAGTGTCCAGGTTAAACAAAGTAACCACGATCCCGGTAGAAGGGACTCCTGCATTTAAGGATCCTACTGACAGGAGGGCCGAGGCAGTGGCCCGATCCATCTTTACGGTAGCGGGGTCAGCGCTACGACCAGTACTGACCACAGCATTAGTGTCGCAGACTCTTACTGAATGGGCGAAACTGTTGCACCCTGAATTGGAGAAACAGCAGTCTCCACCTGTCTGCGTGGAACTAGCAGACCAATTGGTGCAAGGCCTTAAGTATGTGTCTGTGATGCAGCCCTGGATACACTTCCTTTGCTCTCCAGAGCATCAGTATCAGCAGTGGTGCTGCGGCGTCTGATATGGCTGAAATGCTGGTCTGCGGACCAGGCATCGAAAAAACCCCTACGGATTTGCCTTTCCTTGGTGAATGGCTTTTTGGAGCCTCGCTTGATGACATTATTAAGAATGTCACGGGTGGGAAGAGCACTTTGCTCCCACAGTCCAGGAAGGGTAAGGAGCCACGCCGCAGGCAAGGGCCCTCCTTTTCCACTCAAAAGAGGCTTTTTCGTCCGCCCGGGACCTCAGGTAAATGTTCCCAGTCCAACAGGGCAACTACTGAGGGACAGAAGCGTCCCTTGCCTCGCAAGCCCGCGAGCAAAAGTGCTACCGCATGAAGGTTTGCCCCCGCCGAACACACGGGTGGGGGGTCGCCTTCGGGAGTTTAGCAGTTCGGTGGGCCTCTCGGCTGTCCGACAAATGGGTCTGCGAACTGATTTCATCGGGCTACAAGATAGTTTCTCTCTTGGCCACCAAACAGATTTTTTCCCGCCAGCGTACCCTTACTCCCGGCTCGCCGGGAGGCCCTGTTTGGGGCAGTAAGGGACTTGCTCAGCCACGGAGTGATAGTGTCTGTTCAAGAAATGGAAAGGTTTCTGGGATTTTATTCCAATCTGTTTGTAGTCCCCAAAAAGGAAGGGGTACGTCCAATCTTGGACCTAAAAGCCCTCAATTGCTTTGTGAAAGTACAGAGGTTCAGAATGGAATCAGTTTGCTCCGTAGTCGCTGCACTCCATCAGGGGGACTCCCTGGCATCTCTGGATATCCAGGACACGTACCTGCACATACCCATATGCCTCAGGCATCAGAGGTTTCTGCGATTTGCAGTAGGGGAAGACCACTACCAGTTTGTGGCTCTCCCTTTTGGTCTGGCTTCAGCACCCCAAGTCTTTACCAAGGTATTGGCTCCAATTTTGGCGTTGTTGCGACAACGTGGGATCGCAATCGTGGGTTACCTAGACGATCTCCTTCTGAGAGCAGCTTCCGCCTCAGAATTAAGGGAGGATGTGGCGATCACCATGCACACTCTACAAGAGTTTGGGTGGGTGTTGAACCTCAAGAAGTCGGTGCTAGTGCTGACTCAACGTCTGGAATACCTAGGCTTTTTGCTGGACTCCGTGGAAGCGAGAGTGTTTCCCCCTTCAGACAAGCTGCAGACTCTCAGGACCTCGGTGAAGCGGTTGAGGAGCCGCAGGTGGTTGTCGCTGCATTTCTGCATGCGAGTTCTGGGCCTTATGGTGGCTTCCTTCGAGGCGGTACAGTATGCCCAATTTTACGACCCCTGGCGTCTCACTCGTTGTTACGCACTTTTGTGCAAGGGGTTTGGTATGTAGTTCTTCCGGTGCTTTCACCTCTACCTCCGTGGGATCTGAACCTGGTGCTGTTGGCGCTTCAGATACCGCCGTTTGAGAACATCAGGGAAATTCCCTTGTTGACCCTGTCTCAAAGTGGTGCCAGGAGGGTTTCAGAGCTGGCAGCCTTGTCTTGCAAGTCACCTTATCTGATTATCCACAGGGATAAGGTGGTGTTGCGTCCGCAACCTTCTTTTTTGCCAAGGGTGGTTTCGGCCTTCCACCTCAATGAAGACATTGGGTTACTATCTCTGTGTCCTAAGCCGACACATCCTAAAGAGGTGGCCCTCCATTCCCTGGACGTGGTCTGGGCTCTAAGAGTATATTTGTCTGCCACGACTCCCTTCCGGAAGTCAGATTCACTGTTTGTTGCGGTGGCTGGTCCGAAAAAAGGGCTAGCGGTCTCGTCGACTACCATTTCCAGGTGGATCAGACAGATCATGGTCCAGGCTTACGCCTTGAAGGGGCAGGTGCCCCCCTTTCCTGTCACAGCCCATTCCACTAGGGCCATTGGGACTTCTTGGGCTTTCCGACATCAAGCGTCAGTTTCCCAAGTGTGTAAGGCGGCGACTTGGTCGTCCGTTCACACCTTTACCAAGTTCTACAAGGTTGATGTAAGCGCATCTTCAGATGCTTGCTTTGGCCGCAAAGTTCTGCAGGCGACCGTGTAATGTTGCAATTTACATTCTTTTCTTTTGTTGGACAAAGTTCATGTTACATAGTTACATAGTTACATAGTAGGTGAGGTTGAAAAAAGACACAAGTCCATCAAGTCCAACCTATGTGTGTGATTATGTGTCAGTATTACATTACATATCACTGTATATTGCGGTCATTCAGGTGATTATCTAATAGTTTCTTGAAGCTAACAATGCTCCCTGCTGAGACCACCGCCTGTGGAAGGGAATTCCACATCCTTGCCGCTCTTACAGTAAAGAACCCTCTACGTAGTTTAAGGTTAAACCTCTTTTCTTCTAATTGTAATGAGTGGCCACGAGTCTTATTAAACTCTCTTCTGCGAAAAAGTTTTATCCCTATTGTGGGGTCACCAGTACAGTATTTGTAAATTGAAATCATATCCCCTCTCAAGCGTCTCTTCTCCAGAGAGAATAAGTTCAGTGCTCGCAACCTTTCCTCATAACTAAGATCCTCCAGACCCTTTATTAGCTTTGTTGCCCTTCTTTGTACTCGCTCCATTTCCAGTACGTCCCTCCTGAGGACTGGTGCCCAGAACTGGACAGCATACTCCAGGTGCGGGCGGACCAGAGTCTTGTAGAGCGGGAGAATTATCGTTTTATCTCTGCAGTTGATCCCCCTTTTAATGCATGCCAATATTCTGTTTGCTTTATTAGCAGCAGCTTGGCATTGCATGCCATTGCTGAGCCTATCATCCACTAGGACCCCCAGGTCCTTTTCCATCCTAGATTCCCCCAGAGGTTCTCCCCCCAGTGTATAGATTGCATTCATATTTTTGCCACCCAAATGCATTATTTTACATTTTTCTACATTGAACCTCATTTGCCATGTAGTCGCCCACCCCATTAATTTGTTCAGGTCTTTTTGCAAGATTTCCACATCCTGCGGAGAAGTTACTGCCCTGCTTAGCTTAGTATCGTCTGCAAATACAGAGATTGAACTGTTTATCCCATCCATGTTGTCCATGCAGTTTGATGCATTTGTCGCCCGCAGATTCTACTGCGGTTGATTCAGAGGGTAACCGTTTGGTGAGCACTTCTGGTTGTGGGTGAAGTTCTGTTTTGCTGTTTCCACCCCTCGTTATGACACTGCTTGGGGACGTCCCTACGGTCAAGAGAATGGAGCTGTGTCTGTCAATGAACGGAAGAGAAAATAGGATTTTTGTACTCACCGTAAAATCCTTTTCTCTGGAGTTCATTGACGGACACAGCACCCCCCCCTCTTTTTGATTACGTTATACTGCTTGTTGACGTACTGAGCTGCAGGAGGCAGGCTGAGGGGTTATATCAGAGGGACCGTCCCTCGGGCGGAACTGTATAGTTCTGTTTTTTTCACATGCAATGCATGTTCTGCCTAGTCTCTCCTGAAAGGAGGAAGATATAACCCTACGGTCAAGAGAATGGAGCTGTGTCCGTCAATGAACTCCAGAGAAAAGGATTTTATGGTGAGTACAAAAATCCTATTTTTTGGTAACAGCAGATGTTGGATCCCTGTATACCATAATAGAACACACAGATGCAAAAGAATCAGTGAAATGGGCATTAAGTAATACTTTGTTGGTAAGAAAAATCGTAAATGCCTATTGGAGTTTGGATTTCTCCATAATTACTTCTGGTACAACAGTAGCTACTACCTACAAAAGACAGGGGGTTGCTATGGGAGCCCGGTTTGCTCCCAGTGTAGCCAATTTATTTTTGACTCACTGGGAGTCCCAATTGCTCTTTTTGGATAGACCAAAGGAATTGGTTTGCTATAATAGATTTATAGATGACCTGTTCATGGTATGAAAGGGAGGGGGGGTGAATTCAGTCTTCTTTCTTCATGGACAGGTTGAATGAGAACAATAAAAATATAGTACTGTCTTGGAAGTATGATAAGCAGAGTATGGTGTTTTTGGATATGGAAATGTATATACAAGAGGGGGATATACACCAGGAACTACTGCAAACCCACAGACAGAAATGGATATATAGCAATTGATAGCTGCCATCATAGACTATGGTTGCTGAATATACCCAGGGAATAATTTGTACGATTTAAGGATAAACTGCACTAGGAAGGAAGAATTCACAGAGCAGGCAGCCCAGTTTGGAGAGAAGTTTTTACAAAAAGGCTATGATGTTACACTTAAAGAATTAGAATTAGTCAAAAATATGGAAAGGAAAGATGTATTGGTAACAAAAGATAAAGCAGGAGGTAAAGGCAAAGTAGGAGATGAATTTAGGATAGTGTTGGGATATAATATCCAAAAGAATAAAGTTGAAAATACAGTACCTGACCGCGAGATTGTGTTTCCAGCGCGATCCCATCGCAATGGTTCTCAGCAAAAGGGTTACTGTGCATGTCGTGCTGGCTCGCTCATCGGGAAAGGAAAACTTTTGTTTTCCTTTCGTGATGAGCGACAGGCAGTGCTGACAGCTGTCTGGTATGAATCATGAGGGGGAACGACGTGCCAAATTTTAAATTTAAAAAAAGGCGTGGGTTCCCCCTCAGGGGCATACCAGGCCCTTAGGGCTGGTATGTATTGTAAGGGGAACCCCCCTACCCCCCGCCACTGTTATTTGCAAGATTTGACACCTGCGAGCCCCGTCGCGAGAGACACTATTTAAATAAAGTTTAAATGGTAACTTACTATGGATTTCTTGTTTAGTCTGTACCGCGGCAGTCAGGATGAGAGGTGTGGAGGGACCTGCCTCTTAGAATTAAAATTATAAGTTAGGGGTCATGACAAATCTGTAGGATTTGGTTTGGGGAAATCTGTCTTCCGTGGTCCGCAGGAAATAGGCGTGCCCGTAACCACTCTAGACTGTCGGGGAAAAGCCTGGGAGGTTACCTTGACAACACCAAGTTATTTAAGGGCTTAGGTTAGGTGGACTGCCCATCTACTGAGAAAGTCCAATCAGAGGGTGATAAGCGTATAGAGGGAAGGAGCCGAGCCCGTGACATCGCGCAGCCACCGTGGTGAGTGTATAGAGAGGGGTCACTGAGCGGTATCCCTGGGGTGGAGGAAGGAGAAACTAGCGGACATCTATACAGGAGGGATCATTATCTTAATCCATTGGAATCACCCGGGAGGTTGCTGAATTGAGAGAGCTGACGCTGAGCAGCTGGTCTGGTGTGGAAGAGAGAGTCTGTAGCAGAGTGAAAGTAAAGATTACCATCTGAGTTTATCTTGCTTATTTTTGAGGTGAGCAGGTATAACAGCTGGTGACGTAGTGCACAATTGAGCATTTTCCATAGAGAACGGAGGAGCACTGCGGTGGTTGATATTTGAACGGGAGTTCACAACAATCAAGAACTCATAATATACCGTATATGTAGCGCTGGTAGATTTGCAATCTACTGCACGTTAGGTAAATTTAGTAACTTGTTCGTTAGGAAGGTTAAGTTTGCCTCTGTTCCAGCTTGGCTGACGTTGTGTGTGTTTCCATACTGGCCGGTGGGTGTCGTTATCACTGGTTAGTGTTGGAAAGGCGACGTGTTGAAGCGTATGGATGCTCTTCTGTCCCGGAGACAACTCGGTGGAGGTGGTTCTCCACGTTGCATTCTGGGCGAGGGTATTTATGGGACAGACGTCATATTTTGGGGTTCCTTTTTCAGCCACCTGCTGGCCCTCCTGGCCGACAGGAATGCGTTAAGGAGCTACCTCATGGTCCTCCGTTCCGGAGGCCCACGATACTACGGCGCAGGGGTGGGTCCAGAGGCTTGTCTGGGGCCTACCACCGTGGCCGAGGAATGGTCCTGAGCTGTCAGTCCTGTGTGACGAAGATGGACAACCGGGGAGATCCCAGGGGAGGATCCATCTTGGAGAGATCACGCGGTGTGCTGGTCTATAGAGGGGCCTGGTGACTCGGTTGGAGGACGTATCCGAAAGTAACTATACAGCATAGTGTTGCCGGGTTGGCTTAAAGGTTCAGGCACCGTGACTGACATTCATTACAGAAAATCTGATACATCCTGTGGCAGAGGATCGTACGGATTTTGTTCCCAAGCAAGTCTGTGGCAGAGACTTTGATTCATGCTGCGTACTGGCTGCTAGGCTGGTGAGAGAGGCCTATCCAGACGAGCAAGGAGTGTGTCCCACGAGGGGAGCGCATTCCATACAATATCTGAATTCTACCCGAACATTTGTTAAAAGAACCCTAAAGGAAGATGTTTGAGTTTCTTCTGCAGTTTCCCCTTCGTCTCTTTCCTGCTATTTCCTAAGTCAAGTGTTTATTAAAGCATTGAAAACGTACTCCAGTGTTGGTGCGTGTATCGTCCAGAGGTAAACTCAACGGAACCCTAGACCCGATGCCGGTGAAACAGAGGGAAGCAGAGTGAAGGTAACAGACCCGCTTAAACCAACAGCTCCACCGAGAGTTATTGCTACATATATTGAATAGAAGATTCTGATTTATTGTTCACATACTGACTGTTTTGAAGAATTTTTGCAAATATTACTGTTATTAGAATATATGAAGTATAATTCACGTAATATTTAGCAGCACTGCACTATGAGTATTTAGTTACCTAATTGGTATAGGACTTTCTCTGTTGATATCGGTGACCTAACACATCTGTGAGAGTTCTTACCATACTCCAGCCATAATAGCAATTTTCTTTTCAAGGATCATACTGTTGCTTATGCCTATCTGTTACTGGCACCTCTTCATTATGGATGGACTGCCCAATATCTAACATTTTGTGTTTAGAGTGAGACTGCCTTTAAGCTACATGGTTTATGTTCATCATTCATTTTTCATCTCAGCACGGATCAGCTGACATTGCTTGAACTGCATTGCCTTATTTCCGTTTTAGTGGCTTTGGTCCATTCTTACTTTTGTTACTGCTTTTTACATAGCCCTGACCTTGACTGAATAACTGATCATACTTGTTACCTACTTACCCAGATGATTGGGATAGGCTGGCTGAGTCGGGCTGGCCATTCAGGCATTTTCACCTCCACAGTACTTTGGTGCAGTGCCTCCGGACGATACAAGCACCAACACTTGAGTACGTTTTCAATGCTTTATTGAACAATTAACGAAGGAAGTGGCAGGAAAGAGGCAGAAGGGAAACTGCAGGGAAAGCTCAAATACCTTTCTGTAGGATTCTTGACAAATGTCCTTTAGAGTTGAATATTACAGTAGAATGCGCTCCGCTCGTGGGACACGCTCTTTGCTCGCCTGGATAGGCCTCTCTCACTTGGCTAGCAGCCAGTACGTAGCACGAACAAAAGTCTCTGCCACAGACTTGATGGGATAAACCCGTACGAACCTCTACAACAAGATACAGGATGTACTGGTTTTGCGGTGAATGTCAGTCACAGTGCTTGAACCTTTAAGTCAAACCCAGCAACACTATGCTGTAAAGTTACTTTAGGATATGTCCTCCAACCGAGTCACCAGACCCCTCTCCAGACCAGCACTCTGCATGATCCTTCCATGAAGGGTCCTCCCCTGGGATCTCCTCGGTTGTCCAGCTTCTTTACTCTGGATAGACAGCTCAGGACCATTCCTCGGCTGCTGTGGTAGGCCCCAGACAAGCTTCTGGGCCCACCCATGCGCCGCAGCGACGCGGGCCTCCAGGACGGAGGACCACGAGGTAGCACTCTAACGCATACCCGTCGGCCAGGAGGGCCAGCAAGTGGCTGTAAAATGACCCTAAAACATGGCGTCTGTCCCATAAATACCCTCTCCCAGAATCCCATTCGGAAGAACACCTCCACCGAGTTGTCTCCGGGACAGAAGAGCATCCATACGCTTTGACACGTTGCCTTTCCAACACTAGCCGATAGTAACGACACCCACCGGCCCAGTATGGAAACACATGCAACGTCAGCCAAGCTGGAACAGACAAATCTAACTTCCCCTAACGAGCAATTTACCTATCAGATGGTATATTGCAAATCTACCAGCGCTACAAATACTTTTTCAAAGCACTGTATGCTATAAATAAAATAGCCATAGCAACACATAGGTGCAGCTAGCTTGAGAAAGGAGCGCGCCCGAGTGCGCATGCTCCGAAACGCGTCGCCTTACGGCAGTACAGCACATACTTCGGATGTGCGTTCCAGTGTCCCTGTCTCCCAATCAACTGCTCGGCGGTGGCCAAGCCTCGTTCTGGACAATCGCTGTTCCCGGAAGTCTATGCCACACAGACCAGCCGTCAGCAAGAGAGAAAAAGACTGTGGGACAGAGGAGGACGCTATCCCGTATGCCTATACTGAGTTCTCTACGCCGGACTATTTAAGTTTGAAATGTGAGTGATTTTAATACTAATACGCTATTAAATGTACAGTTTACTAAGAGGCGCCTTTCTTGTTGTTTTTCCCTTTGTATATTTGGAGCGGCTTCACCTCCCATCTAAAGGCTGCCCTGCACATAGACTGCTTTCATCTCACGGAGAGCGCATTGCTCTAAAGGACATATCTTCAGCAACATTTAATATATCACAAATCAAGTAACCTGCGCTATTTTGCCTTTTCTTGTGTGCATAATTCCTTTGTTCACTGAAACCTTCCAGGACTCTACAGATGGAGGATTAGTACTCTTCCAAGACAGAACTATACAATTCCTAGCATGAAAAAAATAATGAGGTAAGTAAGGTCCCTATAGCTGTGAAGGGAGCTAAATCATCCACCAAACCAAGCAGACAATGTCTTATAGAAGGACTTAAAGGTATGGTAGTCAGGGCCAACAAGAGAGCACGGAGAAGTATGATCAACAGGGTAGTGGGGGGAATCAAGCCTCTGTAAGTCTAAATCAGCAAGGTAATACTGCCGGTAATACCCTAATAAAGGAACCAACACTGAGTGATGTCTTTACTGCTGTACAAGCATGTAATAATTCTCCACTATCTCTAACAAGTCAAATACTGGCATTAAAAAAGGATATCATGGTTATAAGACAGGGGAACCAAAAAATCTGTGAGCGCACCACGGACTTGGAGAACAGAGTTAGCACAACAGAGCACGCCTTGCCTTCCATAAAAAGGGAACATCAACAAACCAAAGAACAAATAAAGAATCAAGCACAGAGATTGGATAACTTGGAAAATAGGCAAAGACGTAATAATGTCCGTATTCTGGGTTTTCCTGAGCATGAAGAAGGTCAATCAGTGACCGTTTTTTTTTTTTTTTTGAAAAATGGATAATGGATGCACTGGGTATGGAGGGTTTTTCAAGACATTTTACAATTGAACGGGCCCATCGCATCCCTAGTCTCCCACTCCTCTCTGGAAGCAATCCCAGGCCAATTATTATCAAAATGCTAAATTATAGAGATTGAGATTTAATCCTGTCCAAAGCACGGCAATGATGGAATATTGGGTACAACGGTAATAAAATATTCCTTTTCCCAGACATCTCAATTGAAGTACTGAAAAAACGAGCAAAATTTGTGGAAGTCAAGCGCATTTTGTAGCTAAAATAAATAACATACTCAATGTTATATCCAGCTAAGTTAAGAATTATGGACGGAGATAGGTGTTTTTTTTGAGAACCCAGGTGTGGTTAATGTTTGGTTGGATTAATGAAACACAAAGGAAAATGGAAAGAAAACTGCTTGAATGATGACTAACTCATCAACAGCTTTTTTTTCCCCTTTCTTTTTCTCCTTTCTTCTTTTTGACATCTATATTTGGATACCGAAATGGTGGACTATTTATTGATATTTATTTGGCACAAGCACAACACTTGCAATGTGTTAGAAAGTCCACTTATACGAGTCCTGTGTGGACTGTGATGAGGGGTTGGGGTAGTCTCCAACCAAGTTTGGGTGGTAGTTATTCCCATGTGTCACTTACCTGGTTGGAGGCCGAAATGCCGAGAGGGCTCCCCTTGCGGCTGAGGGCAGTACACCCCTGAAGTTGGGTACAGAGGGTGTAGTGCCGAGAGAAGCACAGGTTGCCAGATGGATTCCAGAGAGAAGAGCTGGTGGGCACCAAAAGGACACTGGGTAATACAGGAAACACAGCTGGGCTAAAGTCTATAAGAATCCTCGGTAATACTTGGCAAGGTGTGCTCAAGGAACAGTAGTGAAAGCCAGGCCAGGGGTCAAACACAGTAGATCCGGCAAGAGGAAGAGGCAGGTTGCAGAAACAGGGACAAGCCAAAGGTCTGGTATCAGGAAGCAGGCAGGAACAGGTACTGTAGCAAAGTCCGTGATACAAGCCAGGATCAGGTACTGGAGAGGACAACAAGTCGGTAAATCAAGCCAGGGGTTCAAACCAGGAGAGCAGATCAGACAGGTCAGGAACAAGCTTGGTCACAACAGCAATCCAAATAGTAATTGCACAGAGCCTCAGGAACACAGGAAGACTGACAAACCAGCAACTGCAGACACTAGCAGACTTCCTTATATAGGCCCATGTGACTTGCTGGTAGAGATACTGGGTCCTAAAGTCCTTCTCCTGCCAGAGATGCTGGGTCCTAAAGTCCTTCTCCTGCCATAAGTGCTGGTAGAGATGCTGGGTCCTAGAGCCCTTCTCCTGCTCTTGGTTCCTTGACAACTGGCACTATTGCCAGTTCTCCTATGGCCATTTCCCTTACACCATGTATGGAAGAATATGTATGAGGGGGTGGGTTGGGGTTAGGGGGGTAAGTGTTGGGTTTTTTTTTCTTCCTCGTTTTTCTCTTTTGCTCCCTCTCTCTCTCTCATTATTATCAGGAGAAAATCTATTTTTATTGGACACTCCCTTTGCCATCTTAAATTTCTTTACTGGTTACTCTGGGAAATATGTGAAATAGTCTTCTCGTGTGGCATATGGGATACTCTATCTATTCTATTAGGGAACCAATGGGCTTTATAGACGGTGGGAAAAGAAACAATGAGTAGAAAAATAAAGGTGTTGTCATGGAATGTGAGAGGAATGGTGGATAGGGGGAAAAGACAAGCAGTATTTGAAGCGATTGAGTTTTACAAACCTGCAATTATTTTTATTATGTCCATCTTGAGCGAGAGGACATGACACTTTTTGAAAAAACAAGATATCCGTACCAAATTCATGCCGTACACTCTACATACTCAGGAGTCCTTGGTCTCTCGATGCGATTTACATGCAAATAGAGTTTTAAGGACCCAGAAGGGCATTATATCGTGCTGTGGTGTTCACTAAATGATAAAAACTTCATGTTGGTGAATGTCTATGTCTCTCCACCTTATAATGATAAAGTGATGAAAAAAGTTTTTAGGAAAATGGCACAATGGCCGACTCTACCAACCTTAGTAATGGGAGATTTTAATAACATAATGAACGAAGAGGAAGACAGATATAGCACCATAATAAGAAAACAGAGGATTAAGAGAACTAGGTTTGCTGGCCACATACAAGAGATGGGGTTAATAGATATGTAGAGGATTAGACATCCATTAACAACGGAATATTCATGTTGCTCGAGCACATATGGATCTTTGTAAAGAATAGATCTGGCTTTGGGGAATGATAACTTTCTTCCATGGTTACATTCAATCCAATATGGCCCTAGAGGGCTGTCAGATCACTCCCCACTTATACTGACTATGGAGATGCAGGGACAATTATCTTCCCCACCATGGAAAATAACCTACAGTGGCTGTCATTGATGTCAGAGAAGGACTTCATAGAATCACAATTGGTAGAATTTTTTTAGCAAAACAAGGACACAACCTCGTTTTTAGTAGTCTGGGATACTATGAAGGCTTTTCTACGTGGAATAATGATCAAAGAAATCTGTAAAATTAAGAGCTTATCAAGATGGGGGGAGGAGAAGGTAATGCAAATGGTGAATCAGACAGAGCAGGATTATATTACGGACCCTACAGAAGGCATTTAGCATAGCAGGAGGCCCAAAAAAATTATAAAACATTATCTTTAACTAAAACAA
The DNA here is from genome assembly GCA_037952925.1 of Lithobates clamitans. Lineage (NCBI taxonomy): Eukaryota > Metazoa > Chordata > Amphibia > Anura > Ranidae > Lithobates > Lithobates clamitans. The sequence continues at coordinate 703,743 of JBBGZY010001168.1, forward strand.
AAAATAGTAGATTTTTTCAAAAACAGAAACATGAGATGGGGGAACAGGTGGGACGTATGTTGGCTGTGATAGCTCAAGCACAAGGGGGCCCAATAGCTATTGCAGCAGTCAAAGATGCAGGAGGGGTGGTGATGCACAATACAAGTAGTATTAAGAATATATTTGTTGGGGGCGTGGTCTGGAGCTGCATGGAATAAGACGTGTGGTGTGAGAGCTCCGCTCGAGGCCTATCCTTATACTTAATCCTGAGGGATATTCTCGCCACAAAACATCACCCCTGAACATCTGTCCACCCTCTAGACCTGTGAAGACATGTCGCCTCCTAAAAGATCCAGTGCTATAGCTAAATTGGACAAATACCGGCACGAGGAGAGAGACCCGGTGGAAGAAGATGGCGCCGAGGCCCCCCACGACGAGGAAGATCAGTCGTCCAGGGACACGGCTAAAGTCCTCGAGGCCGTCGCCCTATGTCAATCCACCCTCACCTCCAGGATTGAGGAGGTGAAGGTAGACATCTCCTTAATCCGACAAGACATCCACAAGCTACGGGACCGGGTGTCAGAGACGGAGCGCCGCATCGGCCAAGCAGAAGACGACATACACCCTCTCCAGATCACCACTGAACAACTCCAACATCAGTTGAACGCTGTCCTCTCCAAACAGGACAACATGGAGAATCGCCTCCGCAGGTGAAACCTCCGATTCGTAGGCCTGCCTGAGAAATCCGAGGGCCCAGACCCCCCCATGTTTCTGGAAAACCTGCTGATTAAATCCTTTGGCAGAGATGCTTTCTCCTCCATGTTTGTAGTGGAGCGCGCCCACCGCCTTGCTGAAAAACCACCACCTGCTGGAGTTCCTCCTCGGACACTAATCGCCAAGTTCCTCAACTACCGTGTTTGTGATACTATCCTGCGCCTAACAAGAGAAAAGGGTAACATTCCAGTCGGGAACGTGACGGTGGCGGTGTTCCCGGACTTTTCGGCAGAGGTGCAGAAGAAGAGGGCAAGGTTCACGGAGGCGAAGCGGTTGCTACGGGTGCGCCACCTGCCATACGCCATGCTTTTCCCCGCCCGCCTCCGGGTGGTGAGCGAGGGAAAGGCGCACTTCTTTGAGGATCCACAGACCGCGATTTCATGGCTGGAGCAGATTGACGGGGCTGGTCCGGCTCGCTCTTAACTTCCGCACCCCATGTGTGGCCTCTACTCTCCCTTATGATTGAAACCGACCGCCAAACACCATCACCCAATCTGCGCCTCCTTCATCGGAACCGGTACTGTGAATTAACCGCTTGCTTTGTTTTTTTATCCTGTTTGCCCCCCCCTCACTAGTTCCGATTCTACTTACTAAGACACAACCTGAGCACCATCACGTTTATGCTTAGGCAACACGTCTTGTGCTCTTCCCCCCTCATTGCTAAATTGATCTCAGCTGCCTCGAGCGGACCACCTTCAAATACACTCACTGAACCTGGTTGTCCTCCCCACACAACCGTGCACTGTCCAGTTTGTTCGCCCACTTGACCCGAACGGTCACCCCGCAGCATTGGCATTTATGCCACTTGTGCTCTTCACAAACAATCTTTTGTTTCCCTGGCCGGCCTCTGCCCTAATGCAGCTAGCGAATGGAAGAGTGTTGAATCTGCTATGCCGGTCCAGCGTTTTTGCAGTACTTTTGTTTTATTTTGTTTTGAACACTTTTCTACATTTTTTTTCACTTGTTCCAGATATTCAATTGATGCACTCTGTGTACTCTATTATATCTGTATTAATGTTATTATACTTATCTAAGGTAAATTCTAAGATGAACTCTGCTGGGCTATCCACATATGCATGCTGGCCTAGTATATGCCATGTAATTCTAATGCCGGTCCAGCATTTCATATATGGCCATTTTGTCTCTTGGAAGCACAGCAGACAGGTTGACTGTGATAAAGTGTACCAGGGATTGAGAGTAATATCCATGGATATGCACTGTCCTCTGGGTATCCGACTGCTCCAACTGCTCACACCCAAAGCACAATGACCTCACTTAAAATAATTACCTAGAATGTCCGGGGTCTGGGTGAGAGAGTTAAGTGTTTGGCGGTCCTCTCCCACCTCAAATCTCTTCGGGCGGACATTTCTGTGCTGGTTGAGACTCATTTGGCCGGTCAAAAACAGATGAGCCTCAAGAAGCCATGGGTAGGATGTCTATACCAGGCCCCTTATACCACCAACTCGCGAGGGGTGGCAATTCTCATTGCTAAAACTCTAAGCTTCCATCTTTACACACTGCAGTCGGATCCCCTGGGCAGATTTCTGTTCTTGCATGCTTCTGCCGAGGGGATGGAGGTGCTCCTCCTCGCATTTTATGTCCCCCCGCCATTTGCATTCACTGTATTGCAAGCTGGGGTCGCCTTTATGGCCAAACACCCATCTGTCCCGACTATTTGGGCTGGGGACTTTAACATGATTGTCGCTCCAAGCCTAGACCGGTTTAGTTCGGTCACCCCTCCGGCCCCTGCACCCAACATCACAAGATTCGGGAAATTCCTAGCGGAATTTGCCCTTATAGATTCATGGAGACACAAACACCCACAACAAGTACGCTATTCTTGTTTCACCCCCGCACGCACAGCCATGTCCAGGTTGGACTACATCTTTCTCACTCCTTCCCTAATCTCCCATCTTATCGACGTGGGCTTCGACGCTAGGGTACTATCGGACCACTCCCCATATTGGATCAAAATACACTTACCAAACCCACCTACGACACATGTATGGAGATTAAATCCGTTTTGGCTTAAAGTTCTGACGGATTTGGAATCCATCCAAATTGAGCTAAACCATTATTTCCGCATTAATGAAAACTCAACCTCATTCGGATTTGTCTGGGAGGCCTTCAAATTGCACGCCCGCACGCTTCTATCCACGCGTATTAATAGACACAAAGCAACGTCTAAACTTTTACTTAAACAAGCGGAGGAGCACCTGGATGCACTGGAGCAGGCCTTTCAGGTTGATCCGACAACTACAAATGCCTCCCTTCTACGCAGACAGGTTAAGCTCACGGATCAATTACACCTCCAAAAGGCCAAACAGGGTATCTTTTTTAGCAAACAACGCTCTGTTAAGTTGAACCTTGAAATAAAGGACATCAATGCCAATAGAGCTGCATTCGTCTCATACATGGTTTACTTCAGAATATACACTATAAACAGCGGTCCACTCCTCTAAGTCAGGAGTGATCCCGATTACAAGTGATTTCAGATATTTATAGAGAATGGTTATACAGTAATCTTAAGGCGGGCACAAGCCCAAAGTTACACATCACAAGTACGCATTTTTTGCAAGTATTTCAATACAGTTCTTGGCCAGTGTTCTGAGTTTTCTGGGTTACTTTGAACTGGCTAATTTCAACTGTCAAGTTATTTTGACAGAAAGAAAGAATAATTATTTGGAAGAAGTTAATTTGGCTTTTAAACAGGGACTTTCTATGTCAACATCTTTCCTATCACATCTTTTCCGAGAATTGTGTCATATCATTGGCAGAACATTTTAATGTCAACTGGTCAGCCACATGTGTTGCAATACCAAAGAATTCAGAAACATTTTACTGAAAAACAAATATAATATCAAAACTACAGTTTCATATTGAAGAAGGACTCTGGATAAGTAAAAGATATGGTTCCTATATTTCCTATATCTTCACAGCCCCTCCTGTGTTTAGAATTCTTTCGGTATCCCTTTTAAGCTTCTTCTGTGTCTTTAGGTTAAGCTTCTTCTGTGTCTTTAGGTTGATCTCCAGGTATACGGATCACCATCTCATGACTCGAGACCTTAAGGGCTCAGAAGAACCAATATTAGTACCAGCACGTGTGATTTTCAAACAACATTTGCATAACATAGGTGCGCATTAAGCGACTAGGATTATGAGGACCATAATTCCTACAATATATAGAATACCATGTAAAATTCCAAAAACCATCCTGCAATACCAGAAAACCAGTTGGGGGGATTGAGCCAGGAAAGCCAGCTTTCCCAGCTTCCCTCAACCCAAGCAGTTTCGGTATGTTCTTTGCGAAATTTAACCTTCATTTGTTGTACCTTTTCTACATGCGAAATGATGGTATCTTCAGTCTTAGTATCATTTCCGATGTAGTTACAACAAGTAGTTCCCACTATGGCACATATTCCTCCTTGTCTGGCCGTGAGATAATCCAGCACCAGCCAGGGCTGCAAACCTCTTTTTTGATCATCTTCAATTCTATAGCAAGGGCTATAAAGTTTCTATCATACAAGGCAGTAATGTTATCCATCAGGTCTGCCAAATCAATGTTGAAACTGAAAGCCTTTTTAATACAACATCTATTTACCCAAGGAATTGAAAACAATGGTTTAATCTCTCTGTCATGTGATTCAATACTTGTGAAATTATCATCTGACTTAGGATAAAATGTAGGCCTATCAGGAGAATTGTCATTTTTCTCATTAATCTCGGAATCTTCTTCTTCCTCTTTTCCTCCTGGGATTTCATCTTCTCCTGGAGCTGACTGATCAGTGAGATCCCTTTTAATAAGGTGCACTAAGCCTTTTTTAAGAAAGTGTACAGGTATTTTGTGGATTTGTGTTTCTTGAAAGTCATTATCCTCCATATACCAAGTAGCAGGTATGACTCTACCAAAGTAACAAACCCCATTAGAATTCAAAGGAACCCAAGTATATGCTTTCTTTCCACATATGAAGTAATAACCTGGTGGGGCAGCACAAGCTTTATTGAAATTATATCCTTGTAGACACATCAATAGCTTCATATTATTCTGCCGAGAATGTTGACGATGTGTGTAATCATGTAATTCCTGATATCTGTCAGTACTCCACACAAAATCCTTACCATCAAACCAATACTTGATATCGGCATCATCCATGCAGTTGGAGTTCCCAATCAGTCGGGTAGTATCCTGGTAACCCTGGGAAAGTAACTCAGGTGTGTAGGTTCGAGTAAAGTTAATGCAGACAGCTGGTTTTCTCAATGGAGCATTTGTGAACAGTAGAAGTAAAATAGCTCTGTCAATCATTGTTCTACTGACTTCACCAAAGTGTGCACTGTCCTCTATTTCAGCTAAAGTGCTAGGTATTCATAACAAAAGTATAGTCTTATGAGAAATAGGTGCATGTGTGCATATCCAGCAATTAGTAATTTTCAGTTTCTTGGCAGCTTGCATCTGAAACCGGTTCAAGTTGTGACATTTCTTCCATTACAGTAGCATTAAAAAGAAAAGTGTCTTGTATCTTACCCTTTTCTTTCTTGTATGTCCATTCATATGCCATGACTGTAATCCATACCACCACTCCACCACAGAGGATAACACTCCAGAGCTTCACATTCATCTTAGGCCCTAGGAGATTCATTCTGCAGTCTTCTTGATCGCGCACGAGTCAGTGGAGGAGACCTGGAAGGTAAAGGTACAGAAAAATTCTTGCCAGCGGCAGACCGGCTTATATTCTCTTTTGGAACAACAGACTTCTTACAGTATGAACCATGCACCCAATACTTATAGTCTTTCAGCTTCACTGCAGTAGGAGACACAAGAATGACCTGAAATGGTCCTTTCCACTTAGGAGACAAAGTAGTCCGAGGTGTGTGATTCTTGATATACACCCAGTCTCCTAACTTTAGTCCATGAGTTCCTTCCCTTGTGTCCACAGGTTGTCCTGCTTTCGCTCTGGAAAAAGTATCAGAAAACACATTTGCCAATTTGCAATGTCCATTCATTAAAGTCACTGTCTCTGGCTGCACAAGAGATGAATGCAGTCTTTTAGGCGGTCGCCCAAATAATATGTCAAAAGGTGACAGTCCAAGCTTCTCTTTAGGGGTAGTCCTAATGGTTGCCAAGGCTATAGGTAATGCTTCTACCCATGTGCTTTGTCCATTAGCAGTTATTTCGGCCAAATACCTCTTTAGGGTTTGATTGCTGCATTCCACCATCCCACTAGCTTGAGGTCTGTAAGGAGTATGCAATTGCTGTTTCATACCTAAAATGTTCACTACTTCTGCCATGAGTTTATTATCAAAATGTGTCCCTCTATCTGAGGAAATTATTGACCCTATACCAAACCTTGGGATCAATTCCCTCAACATTTTACCACAGTTCTGGCATCATTTTTGGACGTGGGCCAAGCCTCTGGCCAGTTCAAAAATTGATCAATACAAACCCAATAATACTTAAATCGACCACAAGGGGGCATATCCGAGAAGTCAATTTGCACAATTTGAAATGGCTCCTCAGTATGTGGAATATGCTTCATGGGAGTGGGCACTGACTTTCCAATGTTATGCATTTGACATATAGAACATTCAGTAACTTTTTAGCAGCATATGCAGAAAAACCTGGAGCCCACCAATCTCTGGCTACCACCCGACTCATCCCTCCTGTTGAGACATGGCAAGGCCCATGGCTCAAAACAAACAAAGAAGGAAACAATGTCGGAGGAGCAACCAGTCTGTTTTTTAATCTACATATACCATCTGTCCCACAAACAGCTCCCTTTGTGGTCCAAAAGGATGTATGAGGCGAGCTTGCCTGTAGAGCTGATACAATATCCAGATCCACTTGAAGATCTGTGAGCAGGAATGTTGGAAGCGCTGTAGTTGGCTCATAAGAATGTATAACATCTTTAGCATACCTATCAGCCAAAGCATTTCTAAGTGATATACTATCATCTGCTCTAGTATGCGCTTTACATTTAATTACTGCAACTTTAAGAAGCAGCTGGACCGCTGCCAATAATCTAACAATTAACTCTTTATGCTGTATAGGGGTTCCTGCTGCTGCCAGATAACCCCTCTCTTGCCAGAATTGTGCAAAACTATGCATTATGTCTACAGCAAAGGCTAAGTCACTATAAATATTTACAATAGCCCCTTCTGCTTGGGGTTAATAAATTGCTAGCATAAGGAGCAAATCTAAAGTCTCCCTTTACTTCAAGTATATTTTACTCCCATACCTTCAGCAGTCAGAACTATAGTTACTCCTATATTTATTACTATACCTCTGTCTAGTAGATAGTCAGGGGAGTATGGCGATAAAATAAAAGAACATTTATGACACTGACCTCCCATTCTTGCTTATAGAGGTTCAGTAACTTTGGCAGTAATTATATCATTACTTACCCCAATCAAAATTACCTGCTGATTCGAAGTGGAAAAATTGGCATCACATATATTTAACAAACAAACAAATTCAAGACAGCAAGTTCAGGGAAGGAATGAAATTTGCATTAATCAAATCACCATACTCCACTATCTGCTGACCCTAAGCCCCCACTCTTGGGGCATTTCTTAACATACATCTTAGTTCTGCTAGACTTAGCTCATTTTTCCCTTCTACTTTGAACAGCTAAGACCTATAATTGTAGAATATTGAGGTAAAAACTGTCTACAATATCCCACTAATCCAAGAATCCAAGGAATGCTCTCAACTGTTTTAGAGCCGTGGGCATTCGTTGCTTTGCAATTACCTTCTTCTTTTTTGGCTGTCAAATGTTTGATACCTTGGGAGACACAGTGGGCCAGGTATTGTACTTTTAATTTAACCCATTGTACTTTTGCAGCATCTACTCTTTGTCCTATACTGGCTAAAAAATTAATTAAAGAGATAGAATCCTCAGTACAAGTCTGTTCATCAGAGGATGCTAGCAAGAGATCATCCACATATTGCACTAATATTGATCTCATGGGTGGCTGCCACTCATCTAATTTACTCTTGAGCGCCTGAGAAAAACAACTGGGGGAATCATGATACCCCATTGCCAATCTGGTCCAGGTAAGTTTCTTTTTCTCAAACATGAAGGCTAGCAACCATTGATCATCTGGATGAACAGGAACACTAAAGAAGGCTGAGGCAAGATCAATTACAGTAAAGTGAGTTGCTGAAGGAGGTATTGTTGCCAGCATAGTAGAGGGATTGGGTACCACAGGTACTGATGGTATAATTACCTTGTTGACTGCACGCAAATCATGCACCAACCTCCATCGACGGCTATCCTCTCCTGTTTTTATAGGTTTGGGAACTGGATAAATTGGAGTATTAGCTGAACTCCTACAAGGAGTAAGAACACCCTCCTGTAGTAACTTCTCTATTACTGGTTTAATATTTTCAACTGATTCAGGAGCTAAGGGGTATTGAGGTAGTCTAGGTACTGGTACTGTAGGGTCTCTATTTAACCGCACAGGAGCAACTTTCATGAGACCAGGAGTGTTCGCTCCTGTTACCAATATGGAGGAGTTAATTTTTTGTTTGGCCTCTTCTGGAATTCCTCCCTCCATATCAGCTACTAATAAAGGCATAAACAACAAGTCGGTTGCTTCCTCTTTTAACCTATGCGGTATATCAATTACATTTTTATCTGGAGATAAAGCAATGGTTACCCCATCTTAGAAGGTAAATCTCTTCCTAATAAATTACAGGGGGAATGTGGAGACAATACAATTGAGTGTTCTGTTGGATGCTCTCCCAATGTCACCGGTACAGATTGTGTAACCCTTGGTGAGATTATATTATTACTTACTCCAACCAAAGAAACTCCTTCATTGGAGAATGGTAAGTTGGGATCAAAGACATTTAAAAGAGACCGTGAAGCCCCTGTGTCTATGAGTCCACGCAAATCAATACCGTTTACATTTATTACAACTATTGGCTCATAAACAGAATCAACTTCAATTACAGCTAAAGCTTGATAAAATGTGTCATCTATATTGTCAACACATCCCAGCTTATCCTACAGTCCTTGGCCATATGCACACCCAATCCGCAATTGAAGCAAGTGGGGGAGGCACGAGGCTGCAGGGTTGGAAATCTTACTCTATTTGGGATGATTTGTTGGTATTGGGACTGAATTCTAGGGTTAATGCACTGTCCCTCATTTTGTCTCCAATTGCCACGTCTTTGCCGTGGCGCCCCATAATTAGAGATATATACCACTCCCGAAGGTGGGTAAGGGGGGCCGCTACCGGTACACCCTGAGGTGTTACCTGTACTGTAGATACTGATACCCCCTTAGGTTCAGGGGCTTTTTCTTTAGCCTCTGATAGTTGCATATTCATCATCTTTGTTTTCTCCTTCTTTACTACCTTGTCTTTCCTTTTTTGTAACACTTCGTAAGCTATTTGAGCAATCTCAACTAATTCAGGGGCAGGTTTCTTTCTCCATCCCACCATACGAAGCTCTATTTCTTCCCTAATCTCAGGCTACATTCCATCCACCAATACATTCACCAACTCTGGTCACTTCATATCACTTTCATCATCTGGAATCCAATCACTATGCTTCTAAATAGCATCCTTGAATCTATTCCAGTAATCTAACACATTGTCAGAGAGGTTACCTGGTTGGGCGCCGGGGCGTGTTGGCGCTCGCGTTCCTGTCCGTGCTGGGGCGCGTGCCCCTGGGGGCGCCGGTGTGTCTGGGCTGGCCGACCGTGGCGTGCAGGGTGGCGTTCGTGCGTACGCGCGTTCGCGTTAGCGCGCGTCCGCCTGTGGGCGTTGCTTTTGACGCGACCCGGTTCGGTGGGCGTGCACGCCGGTGTCGGGGGCGCGCTCGGGCGCGTGCGGGGGCGCGGCGCGCTTTGGCGAATCGGCGCGTGCACGTGCGCGGCGTTTTGGCGCCAATCGGCCTATTTGAAGCTTGCCTCCATGCTGACCCAGTGCTGCCTGATCAAACAGCTCTGTACCTTGTTCCGTGATCATCCTGTGTTCCTGTATCCTCGTAGTGCTTACCCGTTGTGACCCGGCTTACCCTTTGGACCTTCCTTGACTGCTGCCTGAACCCGACCCCGGCTTGTCTGACCTTGTTTCTGCCTTACCCTCTTGTACCGCTGCTGCCAGCCCGTTGCCAACCTCTGCCTGTGTGTGACCAGCCTGACTAGTTCCTGCCCAGCATCTGCTCTATCCAGCCTGAAGATCCACCGGTTGCTTGCCAGACCATTGTGCTCCAGGACTCTACTTCAGGCCCTCATACCACTCCGCATTCGTGGCCTCCTGTCTACTCTACCAGGGGCCCCGAATCGGATACGTAAGGGAGCCTACCCTCTGCCCAAGTGGACTCACCTGTCTGGTAAGTGTGGGACCTGACAGTATCAGGCAGCCATGACTGAGTCCGGGCAGGGGGCCTCCCCCATGGATGAACTGTGCAGGCACCTAGCGGGCCTTACTCAAGCTGTTAAAAGTCTTCAGGAAGGCTACACCAGATTGGAAGGGCAGGTCCAGGCCCTCTCAGCCTCTCCTTCAGGAGCAGCATCCAACCCGGCCTCGGCACCCTCTGTAGTGATGCTTCCACCAGAGCCCAGGGTACCTACACCCGAAAAGTTTTCCGGAGATCGCAGTAAGTTCCAGGCGTTCCGCAACGCGTGCGAACTATATTTTGCCCTGCAACCCCGTACGTTCTCCCTGGAAGCTACTAAAGTGGGGTTCGTCATATCCTTGCTGACTGGTGAACCTCAAACCTGGGCCCACCATCTACTGAAGCAAAAGGCTCAATCTCTTGACTCCGTGAGTGATTTCTTCCTAGCCATGTCTCAACTGTATGAGGACCCTCAGCTAACGGCAACGGCTGAAGCCACTTTGCATTCCCTCCAACAAGGTCGCAGAGCGGCTGAAGATTACGCCGTGGAGTTTAGGCGTTGGAGCTCGGACACGGAGTGGAATGACGCTGCTTTGCGTCACCAATATCGGCTGGGATTATCAGATCCCCTAAAAGATGAACTGGCACGAGTGGGGGTTCCCCAGACATTAGAGGAGCTCATCAATTTGTCGATCCAAATTGACCGTCGCCTCAGGGAAAGACGCTCTGAAAGATCCGTTGGTCATCCACGTCTCACCTGGATGTTGCCCAGGGTCCCTAGTGCCCCGCACCAAGCTCCGTTGGTCTCGTCTGCTTCCGCCCAGGAAGGTTCGGAACCTATGCAGTTGGGACTGCTCCGTCCCTCTCTGTCTCCGGAGGAGAAGACACGAAGACGCACACTCAACCTGTGCTTGTACTGTGGAGAGCCCGGTCATTTTGCAAGAGCATGCCCCAATAAGAGACGTAAGTGTCTACCGTCCTCCTCATTGTGTGCACCTGTCCTACCTAGTGCCGGTAGCCATTTAACACTCTCCATTGTCTTACAGTTACCTGGAAGGAACATCCCAGTACCGGTCATCATTGATTCGGGGGCATGCAGTGGATTCATTGACCGGACCTTCGTTGAAACCCATCACATCCCCACTCAAACTAAAGCCCAAGGACTGGCAGTTTTTCTAGCAGACGGTTCCACCCTCCGTTCCGGACCCGTCACCCAAGAAACGGTTCCTCTTTTGGCCACCATTGGCCCGGAACATCAGGAACTATTACGCCTAGATGTCATCTCCTCTCCTCTCTTCCCAATTATCCTAGGAATACCTTGGCTACAGGCCCACAATCCTAGCATCAACTGGGCTACGGGCAAAGTTCAGTTTTCCTCTGAATATTGCAGACAAAACTGCTTACGGGGAATCCCATCAACCTCCTCCCAATGCCTGTGCATGGACTCTGAAACTAAGCTCTACCAAGACCTTCCTGAACCCTACCGGGATTTCCTAGACGTGTTCAGTAAGAAGGGGGCAGAAACCCTTCCAGCACATAGATCCTATGACTGCCCAATAGAACTTCTACCGGGTACCGAAGTTCCTTTTGGTAGGATCTTTCCTCTAACTGAGCAGGAGCTGGGCACCTTGAAAACTTACATAGACGAAAACCTGAAGAAAGGGTTCATTCGTCCTTCCACGTCTCCAGCTGGGGCAGGCATCTTCTTCGTGGAAAAAAAAGATCACTCCCTACGTCCCTGCATTGATTACCGGGAGCTTAACAAAATTACTATAAAAAACAGATACCCGCTACCCTTGGTTCCTGAGCTATTTCAGAGGTTAGGATCTGCTACCGTTTTTACTAAACTAGACCTCCGTGGAGCCTATAACTTGATCCGCATAAGAGAAGGAGACGAGTGGAAGACAGCTTTTCATACTCGATTTGGTCATTATGAGTACCTTGTCATGCCTTTCGGTCTGTGCAACGCACCGGCAACATTCCAGCATTTTGTCAACGACGTCTTTCATGATTTACTGGATTTATATGTCATCGTTTACCTGGATGATATCTTGGTCTTCTCCGCCTCCCTGATGGAGCACCGCAAACACGTACGAACCGTACTCTCCCGGCTAAGACAGCATGGGCTTTACGCCAAACTTGAAAAGTGCGAATTTGAGCTCCAATCTATCCAGTTCTTGGGTTTGATCATCTCTCCTGATGGCATTAAAATGGATCCTCAGAAAGTATCCGCTATTCTGGAGTGGCCTGCACCGACTGACAAAAAAGGAGTACAACGTTTTATTGGCTTCGCCAACTTCTACAGGAAGTTTATCAAGGGATTTTCTTCAATCATAGCTCCCATTACGGAACTTATTAAACAGGGATGCCGGTTCCACTGGACCCCTAAAGCACAAGAGGCCTTTGAAAGACTCAAAGCGTTGTTCACCTCAGCCACCATTCTTAAGCACCCCAATCCTGCCTTGCCTTTCGTCCTGGAAGTGGATGCTTCCGAAGTTGCAGTCGGAGCTGTACTGTCTCAGAGACAGGGTGCCAAAGCACTCCTGTACCCAGTGGGATTCTTCTCACGTAAGCTGTCTCCTTCCGAGAAAAATTATGACGTGGGTGATCGGGAACTTCTGGCCATCAAGGCAGCTCTGGAGGAATGGCGTTATCTCCTGGAAGGTGCAGCACATCCCATCTTGGTCTACACAGACCATAAAAACTTAGAATATCTAAGAACGGCCAAGAGATTAAAACCCCGGCAGGCCAGATGGGCACTTTTTTTTTCCCGATTTATTTTTCATATTACGTACAGACCTGGATCCAAGAATGTCCAATCCGACGCCCTTTCCCGAATGTTTCTCGACTCTGAAAGAACCCTGTCCCCAGACACCATTCTCCCTTCTGGAAATTTCCTAGTTCTACAGGAAGACTTAATTTCTCAAATCAGGCGAGCCTCCTTGAGAATGCCCCCACCTGCTGAAGCCTGTGCCAAGGATGGACTGCTCTGGTTCAAGAATAGGATTGTGGTCCCTGAGGAGCTGAAAGCACGAGTACTAAGCTTGTGCCATGACCACAAACTTGCTGGTCACTTCGGCACACGGAAAACAATTGACCTTGTCCAACGTTCCTTCTGGTGGCCTCATCTTACCAAGGATTGTAAGGCATATGTGGAGTCCTGTGATACGTGTGCCAGAAATAAGACTAGCCGGTCAAGAGCATGGGGCCTACTGAAGCCATTACCAGTCCCAGAGAGACCTTGGGCCATGATTTCTATGGACTTCATCGTTGAGCTCCCACCATCAGAGGGTTTTTCGTCCATTTTTGTCGTAGTAGACAGGTTGTCTAAAATGGCCCATTTTCTCCCCATGAAGGGCACCCCCTCAGCCATGGAGACCGCCTCTATCTTCATCAAAGAAATCGTCAGACTACATGGAGTCCCGACCAATATAGTCTCAGACAGAGGCGTCCAGTTCACCTCCAGATTCTGGAGATCCCTTTGTGGTGCCCTTGAGATCGAGTTGTCCTTTTCCTCAGCCTACCACCCTCAGTCCAATGGACAAACCGAGAGGACGAACCAAACCTTGGAGCAATACATCCGCTGTTTTTCAGCTTTTTCCCAAGATGACTGGGCCTCCCTGCTTCCCATCGCAGAGTTTTCATATAATAACTCATTACACTCAGCGACTAATCAGTCTCCGTTCTATGCCAATTACGGTTTCCACCCATCCTTCTTGCCTGGAGCATTTCCTGAATGCCCCGTTCCTGCAGTATCTGAGACCTTGGATTTTTTCTCCAACAACAACAAATTGCTACAGGAAACCATGACCAAGGCTCAGGAAGACTACAAGAAGATCTTTGATAGAAAGAGACGGGGAGAACTTGTGCTAGAACCTGGCAATTCTGTCTGGCTGTCCACCGCGAATCTCAAGTTAGCTTGTCCATCCAGGAAACTGGGTCCCAAATACCTGGGTCCTTTCTTGATCAAAAGGAAGATCAACAATGTGGCATTTGAATTGGACCTCCCTAATTCCCTGAGGATACATCCAGTATTCCACGTATCTCTCCTAAAACCGGTCACTCCTAATTTCTTTACTGGTCGTTGCATTGGTCCACCCAAACCTATTGAGGTTGATGGCGAAGAGGAGTTTGAAGTGGAAGCAATTCTTGATTGCAGAAGAAGGCGCAATCAGGTACAATATCTGGTAAAATGGAGGGGCTATGGTCCCGAAGATAATTCGTGGGAGCCAGAAAGCAATTTACATGCTAACGAACTTCTACAATCCTTCAAAACCTCTCATCCCGCAAAGATGGCCCAGCTGGGCATCCGGAGTCTGCCCTTGAGGAGGGGGCACTGTCAGAGAGGTTACCTGGTTGGGCGCCGGGGCGTGTTGGCGCTCGCGTTCCTGTCCGTGCTGGGGCGCGTGCCCCTGGGGGCGCCGGTGTGTCTGGGCTGGCCGACCGTGGCGTGCAGGGTGGCGTCCGGGCCACCCTAGCGCGCGTCCGCCTGTGGGCGTTGCTTTTGACGCGACCCGGTTCGGTGGGCGTGCACGCCGGTGTCGGGGGCGCGCTCGGGCGCGTGCGGGGGCGCGGTGCGCTTTGGCGAATTGGCGCGTGCACGGCGTTTTGGCGCCAATCGGCCTATTTGAAGCTTGCCTCCATGCTGACCCAGTGCTGCCTGATCAAACAGCTCTGTACCTTGTTCCGTGATCATCCTGTGTTCCTGTATCCTCGTAGTGCTTACCCGTTGTGACCCGGCTTACCCTTTGGACCTTCCTTGACTGCTGCCTGAACCCGACCCCGGCTTGTCTGACCTTGTTTCTGCCTTACCCTCTTGTACCGCTGCTGCCAGCCCGTTGCCAACCTCTGCCTGTGTGTGACCAGCCTGACTAGTTCCTGCCCAGCATCTGCTCTATCCAGCCTGAAGATCCACCGGTTGCTTGCCAGACCATTGTGCTCCAGGACTCTACTTCAGGCCCTCATACCACTCCGCATTCGTGGCCTCCTGTCTACTCTACCAGGGGCCCCGAATCGGATACGTAAGGGAGCCTACCCTCTGCCCAAGTGGACTCACCTGTCTGGTAAGTGTGGGACCTGACACACATGCTCACCTTTCTTCTGCACAACATCCATCAATGCTCGCATATCTTGCAAATACATTCCATACATCCACATACTTTTCTGACACTGCACAATCAATCAAAATCCACATATCCATATGTAGCTTGTTACGTTTTCTCTATCCACATCACATAACTTTTTATACCACTTCTTTGGACATCTCTCTAAGTTGGGCAGATCTGCAATAATTGCCCTAATCTCATTAGGTTTCCAGGGGATATAAACTTTTCCTATTCTTGCGGTATAATTACCCTGGTCATCTTCCTCCCCCGGTAAAGCCACCTCTCTCAAAGGCATTTGTCCAAATGGTTCCAATTTGGATTTAAAATACTCCTTTGTCCTTAGTCTAACTTCTGGGGTGCGCTGGGGCAGTAATCCCATCCGTTTCACCTGTAGCCTAGTTAACACAGGCGAGGCATGATCTCTAGAACTCCTTGCAGGAGGAGTACTAGTATCAGTTTTACTCAATTTATTAAATCTTGCTAAGGCATATGCTCTTGCTGGAGTTCCCCATCTTTTTCAAATGTCATTGTATTATCTACATCATAGAATGATTGTTCTCTACGGTAATGCAGGGAATACTGTTTATTAACAAGTTTACCTATGTGTTTATACTGTGGAGTTTCTATCATAATACTTGGAGTGGTCTGCTGATAACCAGGCGCTTCTCCTGTATCCCCATTAGCTGACTCCCCTCCTGTAGTCTCCACTTGCTATACCATAGGTGCAGATGCTCCTAATAATTCCCTTATTATTGAGTCATAAGGGGAAACCCAAGCATTGGGTATTTTATCCTTATTTTCTACATGTAAAGCAGCTTTCTCTGAGCACATTTTATAGGGGGGGTGGTTTTATATCTTTCCTGGATACTTCTTCCCAGGCTGCTAAACATTCAACCCCCCCACAATCAGACCTTTTAAAAAGCAAATTAAACAATGCATCAATTGCAGGTGTATCAAGGGACCCCTCTGGCGACCACCCTTTAGATGGGTCCTCTTTATACTCCTTTTTTGTTAGTTTACACCATTTCACATGATTTTTCAGGGCATCTGGGTCTCCACTCACCATCATTTTAATGATAGGAGCACTTGGTTGTAATTTAACAATACTTAGCCCTGTTGCTTTTGCTATTTTCAATAACTTTTTTGCCCTTTCTTTTGTTAACCCAAATGTATTCATGACAGGCAAAACATTTTTTTGTTCAAACAAGTTTCCCATATTTATCACAATCTCTTATTAATCTCTTCAGAAATGACAATAGTTTGGAACTCCGGGATCGAGAGCTCCACCGTTTAACATTATGGCTGTGTACCAGCAGCCCAGTACATAAGTTGAGATATCTCGCTCGTTCTACTCTCAGGACGACGTCTCCTTTCTGAGTGGTAATAGGCTAGTCCCTATCTAGACTCCCTATTCCAGAGAACACACAGCAGGTCATTCACCCATTTGTGGATATCCGCTGAAGGCAATACCTATCCGCCTTAGGACCACAAACGTTCAAAAAACATCATTCACCCATTTGTGGATATCCGCTGAAGGCAATACCTATCTGCCTTAGGACCACAAACGTTTATGCAAAAAAAATTCAACACCACCACCAACTTCTACTCACTATTTAGAAAATTTAGAAATTGTGGTACCTGCACTTATACATCCCTTCATAAAATATATATATATATATTGTCATTTAAAATGATCATTCTTTAGCATGCTTTAAATTATAATAGGTACCTTTAACATTCTCAGCAACCATGCAGAGACAAAAATGCAGGCAAAATTAAAAAAGGAAACGTGTTACCTTCTGTGGCTGCACTCCCCCAACCGGTCCCTCAACACCGCACAGAAAAGACAGTATTTATCATGAGAAAATAAAAGTTTTCTCACCTGAGGCCTCTTTGCTGCTGTCTGTCCTGGAGAGGGTGGAGAGACGGTGGTGGAGATGCAGTCAAGAAGAAACGTCAGGGGTCACCAAATGTTAAGTTGAACCTTGAAATAAAGGACATCAACGCCAATAGAGCTGCATTCGTCTCATACATGGTTTACTTCAGAAAATACACTGTAAACAGTGGTCCACTCCTCTAAGTCAGGAGTGATCCCGATTACAAGTGATTTCAGATATTTATAGAGAATGGTTATACAGTAATCTTAAGGTGGGCACAAGCCCAAAGTTACACATCACAAGTACGCATATTTTGCAAGTATTTCAACACAGTTCTTGGCCAGTGTTCTGAGTTTTCTGGGTTACTTTGACCTGGCTAATTTCAACTGTCAAGTTATTTTGACAGAAAGAAAGAATAATTATTTGGAAGAAGTTAATTTGGCTTTTAAACAGGGACTTTCTATGTCAACATCTTTCCTATCACATCTTTTCCGAGAATTGTGTCATATCATTGGCAGAACATTTTATTGTCAACTGGTCAGCCACATGTGTTGCAATACCAAAGAATTCAGAAACATTTTACTGAAAAACAAATATAATATCAAAACTACAGTTTCATATTGCAGAAGAACTCTGGATAAGTAAAAGATATGGTTCCTATATTTCCTATATCTTCACAGCTCATACGAACTAGGCGAGCGGGCTGGTAAGCTTCTTGCTTTCATGGCGCACCTGGATCACAAGCCCGCTGTGGTGGTGACTCTCCGGTTGGCGTCGGGACTCATGGTAACAGACCCAGACCAGGTGGTAGAGGAGTTCAGGACCTTTTATTCGGACCTGTATTCTTCTGCCGCGCACTACACTCAAAACGACCTCTCGTTATTCCTTCGTGACATTGCGTTCCCAAAACTCACTCCAGCACAAGTTGCCCAACTTGAGGCACCCATCACCACTGATTGCATAGCGGAGGCCCTGGTGCACCTCCCTGCTTCTAAGACCCCTGGTTCGGACGGCCTTCCACTCAAATTTTACAGCCAATTTAGTGAAACTCTAATCCCCAAGTTATGTAAATTATACAAGCATATATTCGACTCGAACATACTCCCAGCCTCCATGGGTAAAGCCCTAATTGTCCTCATACCCAAGCCAGGAAAAGATTTACACTTCCCCGAATCGTACAGACCCATTTCCTTACTCCAACTAGATGTCAAAATACTTGCCAAAATTTTAGCTCTCCGCTTAAACAAAGTTATCCTTAGCTTAATACACCCCGACCAAACTGGTTTCATGCCCAACAAAAACACTGCCTTTAACCTTAGACGGCTCCATATGAACCTCCAATCCCAGCACACGGACACTGGCTCTAGAGTGATAGTCAGCTTAGACGCCGCCAAGGCGTTCGACTCTGTGGAGTGGGACTACCTCTGGGAGTGTTTACATAGTTTCGGGTTTGGTCCAAACTTTATAAAATGGCTCCAACTACTGTATCAGGCCCCTACAGCCCGTATACAAGTTAACGGTAGAACCTCCCGTCCGTTCCATCTCTCCCGTGGTACTCGCCAGGGCTGCCCCATATCACCCTTGTTATACACCCTAGCAGTAGAACCCCTAGCCATAGCTCTTAGACGACATCCCGGCATCAAGCGTCTCCGTCGCAGCCAACTGACAGAGGTCATCAGCCTGTATGCAGACGATATGCTTCTGTACCTTGCTGATGCTGGTCCCTCCCTTCAATCAGCCCTCCAGACAATTACGGCTTTTGGAGTGTTCTCTGGGCTCCAAATTAACTGGACCAAGTCCCACATACTCCCACTGGACTTAGTTGCTCCGAGTGCTGATCAGGCTGCACTCCCACTGGTCAGAACCAATAATATTAAATATCTGGGCGTGCTCGTCCCCAGGTCCCTCAGTGATTACATCTCTCTTAACGTTGAACCTTTATTCCAGGTCCTCAAGACTAAAACGCAAACCTGGTCCCATCTCCCCCTAGGTATCATGGGCCGTATAAATCTTGTAAAAATGATACTCCTTCCCAAACTTTCATATATTTTTTGGCAGGCCCCACTGTACCTCCCCCTGCGCATATTTAAATCTATGGAATCCATTATAAATACGTTTATCTGGGGGTCTTCCCGTCATAAATTGTCATGGAAAGTTCTAAAATGTCCGACTGAATTGGGAGGAACAGCACTCCCCGATCTTTTTCTTTATTATATAGCATCCCAACTATCCCACTTTTTTCATTTCAACCAACCTGATAGAGAGAGATACTCCACATTGGTCTGTCCCCAGACCCCAAACCCAATATTCCACCCCTTTCAATTATTATTTTGCGGTCCACACAACTCATTTCGTAATGATAACACGAAGCAAATGTTATCTCACCACTGTAGGATCTGGCAACATGCTATGCGTATTGGACAGGCTCCAACCCCCCACTCCCATACACCTCTCTGGCAAAATCCACACATGCCCAAGCTAAACTCTGTCCCTGACCATAGATTGTGGGTGGACAAGGGAATTATATACCTTTCGCAGGTGGTGTCGGGCGGATTGGTCAGATCCTTCCAGACCCTTAGGGATAGCTTCACCCTACCCAACCACTTGTTGCTCCGTTACTACCAACTCAGGCACGCACTCTGTACACATCCGTGTCTTGAGATCCTGCTCCTGGTAGACAATGTCCTCGGTGAAGACTCTAAAAAATTGATATCTCATATATATATACATACCTTATGACACCTATAGCAGAATCCACAGCCCTTCAATTGAAGTCCCGCTGGGAGTCGGACCTGGGGACTCTGCCTGACGAGGACTGGAAGGAAGCACTAACCAATTGTAAAACAGTGTCCCCCAAATTATCTGATCGCCTAACCAACCTCTACATCCTCCATAGGTCATACTTAACGCCCTATCGCATCTCCAAATACAGACCGGGTCACGATCCCAATTGCGCCCAGCTGCAACCACCTAAATGCGTCATTCCATCATCTAATATGGGCCTGCCCATCGGTACAAGGGTTTTGGACACAGGTGGCCCGGTTCCTCCATGACCGCATGGGTTCTCCAGTATCTCTCTGCCCCCGCCAGTGCGTGCTGGGACTCCTCTCACTCCCTGAAAATGAAAACTATTTGAATACCCTCCTGCAAGAAACCCTATTCCTTGCTAGAATGCAAATCGCCAAGACATGGATGAGAGGTCCCCCCCCAACAATGCAACAATGGATCAGGGCCATCAACATCACCCTCCCATATAAAAAACTGCTTTATATTCATAGGGGTGCCCTGATAAATACCATAAAATCTGGGACAGATGGGTGGAAGACGCTTCCAATTGTGATGTGGAGATCTAGCCTCATTTATGGAGATTAAATATATAAACCATAGAAACAGAAACCTGACTGTTATTGGAAATAGTCTATTTCCTCTAGAATGTTTTTCCTCATTTTGATCTTTGGAGTACCATAAAATACATGTTAAGCCTGCATAAACTGTTAACTGGAACGCTTCGATAATGTGGTGCCGGTTGCACCATCTCTCCGAATGTTTGTATTCTCTTTGTTCTATGCTCAATAAATGTGGTTTTTTGATTAAAAAAAATATATATATTTGTTGACTTTTATACCTCACTATATGAGTCTAAGGTGTCAAAGTGAACGAATCAAGTCAAACAATTTCTGGATAAATTGGATCTTCCAAAACTCAAGAAAAATATTTTCTTAATGGTCCTATATCCCTGGAAGAGGTAAAACAAGCAGCTGCACAGACCCAAAATAATAATAAAGCACCAGGGATGGACGGAATACCGACGGAAATTTATAAGAAATTTGGTAAGATCTTGTTACCAGAATTATTAGAAGTATTAAATGATGCATTCAGAAAACAAAAACTTCCAGAGTCAATGCAGGAAACAATAATAATAGTGATTCCAAAACGAGGTAAGGACCATGTTACCTGAATCTTATCATCCTATCTCTCTCCTCACTTCAGATGTCAAGATATTGGCTAGGGCCCTCTCAAATAGGTTATCAAGATACACTAACACGCTAATCCACGGGGACCAAACGGCTTTATTCCAACGAGAGCAGCATCAATAAATATTCGTAGACATTTTTTAAAATATGCAATAATGGATAATATGGGATCTAGAGCAATACTGTGCTTAGATGCACAAAAAGCCTTTGATACTGTGGAGTGGGAATACATATGGGTTGTATTGGAGGCTTTTGGTATAGGCCTGGGATTTATAAAATGGGTAAAAATGTTATACAGGGACCCAAAAGCAATGGTAATATCTAGCTCGTTTACTCTGTCTAGAGGGACAAGGCAGGGTTGTCACCTGTCCCCACTATTGTTTGCCATAGCCGTGGAGCCTCTTGCCCTTGCCATTAGACAATCAGTGGAAATAATTGGGTTTCGTCGGGCGGGGAGAGAGGATAAAATAACCCTATATGCAGACGATGCTCTTATTTTCCTGGGGGATATCTCAAAGTCATAAACAAAACTTATGAGCCTCGTCTCCACATTTGGGCTATTTTCGGTCTTTCAGATCAACTGGGATAAGTCTGTATTATTACCACTAGATGAGTTAAAAACCCCTCTATTAGATCAAGCTTCCCAGATCTAAATTAAACATACAGTGAAATACTTGGGGATAGAGATATCTCAGAATGTAAAAAACTATATTAACTTGCATCTTAAACCTTTATTAGCGAAATTTAGGGATAAAAGTCGAAGCTGGTGTAAGCTTCCGTTGACAGTGAGTGGCAGAGCAAATCTTATTAAAATGATTTGGATCCCACAATTACTTTATGTGTTTCATAATTCCCCTGAGTGTATCAGAGTATTTTGGTTTAGAAAAATTGAATCTCTTTTTAGAGAACTTATCTGGAGGAAAAAACAACCAAGAATGAAGTTAACTCACTAATGCTAACCAAAGAAGCCGGGGGACTGGCGATTCCCCACCCTAAAAACAATTTTTTAGCCTCACAGCTACAACAATTTTGCGGATGGACAGTAGTGTCAAACTCTGATCCTATACAGAACTTGTTGCTATCAGTATATGACGAATACTCATTAATTTCTTTATGGAGTCCAGAAACGAACTGTCCGATTAAAAGATTTATAACGTGTAAATTATTTTACAAAGTATGGCAGGAAATGAAAAAATTACTGAAATAAAGGGCTATACGTCATATACTCCAATATGGAACAATAGTAGTTATGGGGAACTGATGAAACTGGAAGGGTTTGAGATATAGAAGCTCAAGGGATTAAGGTAAATGGTACAGTTATTCCAGGAAGATGTGATGAAAAACATTGAATTAAGAAACAAATATAATATCCCAAATCAAAGATTTTTTCAATTTTTACAGCTTAAGCATGCATTAATAGCACAGGGCCGATCACATGAATTTAAATAAATATATAAATATAAAATATATAAATTTAAATAAATCAGTCGTAATAACCTTGTTGGATAAGACAGAAAGAAAAAAAGGGTCCGATATCACAATTATATGATATATTATTTGATAAAAAGCTGTGGACATACCAGCAAAGACAGCATGGTCTGGCGATATGGGGCCGATTTCAGGTGAACAGTGGGCACTGGCACTGTCGGCAATACCCCTGGCCTCCCTATCTCCAATGCAAAATTTAACACAATTATTTATCCTACACAGGGCTCACTATACACGGGAAAATTTATTCAAATGGAAACGTAGAGATACAGTCCAATGTCCCAGATGTAAAGGGAGCCCTGCTAATTTAATACATATGCTATGGAGATGCCCTAAACTCCATCGTTATTGGTATGAGGTTGTGTCTATGATTAACAACGCTTTTGGGACTGGGTTGTCTCCAGAGCCGGGTGGATGTCTTCTGGGTATCCTGGATGATTCCGGGATCCCGGAAGACATCATGGTATCAATAATAAGGAGTCTATTCCTGGCCCGTAAGCTTATAGCACAAAAATGGATATCCCCATACCCGCCAACAGTAGCAGAATGGAAAACACAATTAAGGAAAACCCTAATTAAGGAAATATATGTCGTTTTACATAGAGACTGCCCAGGGAAATTTGAAAAGATATGGAGAAGATGGTCTGATAATTTGGATAGATGATAGAGAGGGGGGAAATTTGGAGATATTTTTGGATGGGAGGGTTGTGGAATGTTGTTTGTGATGTATGTACAGTATATAAAAGCAATAAAAATGATTTGATTAAAAAAAAGGGATGGTAGTCACCTCCTGTACACACATCAAAATATCCTTCCAATACCCCTGTATACCAGGACATTCCCAGAAGATATGCATTAATTCAGCCCCCCCCCTGCAGGACAACAAGAAGTGACTGAAATATATATATATATATATATATATATATATATATATATATATATACGTGAAGAAATTTGTAATGAATCAGTTGGTCACAGGCTGAAATTAGTCTGGTTAAATCTTGCCTCCTTAACCTTCAAAACATTCGCAGAATTCGCCCCTTCTAACTAACGACACCACAGAACAACTTATTCACTCCTTGGTTATATTCCACCTTGACTACTAAAACTCCCTCCCCACTGGCCTAGCTTTACTTAGGCTATCCCTCCTTCAGTCTATTATGAATGCTGCTACTAGACATACAGTAGGGATGGAAAGTATTCAGACCCCCTTAAATGTTTCACTCTTTGTTATATTGCAGCCATTTGCTAAAATCATTTAAGTTCATTTTTTTCCTCATTAGTGTACACACAGCACCCCATATTGACAGAAAAACACAGAATTGTTGACATTTTTGCAAATTTATTAAAAAAGAAAAACTGAAATATCACATGGTCCTAAGTATTCAGACCCTTTTCTCAGTATTTAGTAGAAGCACCCTTTTGATCTAATACAGCCATGAGTCTTTTTGGGAAAGATGCAACAAGTTTTTCACACCTGGATTTGGGGACCCTCTGCCATTCCTCCTTGCAGATCCTCTCCAGTTCTGTCAGGTTGGATGGTAAACAGTGGTGGACAGCCATTTTTAGGTCTCTCCAGAGATGCTCAATTGGGTTTAAGTCAGGGCTCTGGCTGGGCAATTCAAGAACAGTCACAGAGTTGTTGTGAAGCCACTCCTTTGTTATTTTAGCTGTGTGCTTAGAGTCATTGTCTTTATGGAAGGTAAACCTTCGGCCCAGTCTGAGGTCCTGAGCACTCTGGAGAAGGTTTTCGTCCAGGATATCCCTGTACTTGGCCGCATTCATCTGTCCCTCGATTTCAACCTGTCCCTGCAGCTGAAAAACACCCCCACAGCATGATGCTACCACCACCATGCTTCACTGTTGGGACTGTATTGGACAGGTGATGAGCAGTGCCTGGTTTTCTCCACACATACCGCTTAGAATTAAGGCCAAAAAGTTCTATCTTGGTCTCCATCTTGGAGCCCTTCAGGTGTTTTTTAGCAAACTCCATGCGGGCTTTCATGTGTCTTGCACTGAGGAGAGGCTTCCGTGAGGTCACTCTGCCATAAAGCTCCGACTGGTGGAGGGCTGCGGTGATGGTTGACTTTCTACAACCTCCTCCCATCTCCCGACTGCATCTCTGGAGCTCAGCCACAGTGATCTTTGGGTTCTTCTTTACCTCTCTCACCAAGGCTCTTCTCCCCCGATAGCTCAGTTTGGCCAGACGGCCATCTCTAGGAAGGGTTCTGGTCGTCCCAAATGTCTTCCATTTAAGGATTATGGAGGCCAATGTGCTCTTAGGAACCTTAAGTGCAGCAGAAATTTTATTGTAACCTTGGCCAGATCTGTGCCTTGCCACAATTCTGTCTCTGAGCTTTTTAGGCAGTTCCTTTGACCTCATGATTCTCATTTGCTCTGACATGCACTGTGAGCTGTAAGGTCTTATATAGACAGGTGTGTGGCTTTCCTAATCAAGTCCAATCAGTGTAATCAAACACAGCTGGACTCAAATGAAGGTGTAGAACCATCTCAAGGATGATCAGAAGAAATGGACAGCACCTTAGTTAAATACATGAGTGTCACAGCAATGGGTCTGAATACTTAGGACCATGTAATATTTCAGTTTTTCTTTTTTAATAAATCTGCAAAAATGTCAACAATTCTGTGTTTTTCTGTCAATATGGGGTGCTATGTGTATATTAATGAGGAAAAAAATGAACTTAAATGATTTTAGCAAATGGCTGCAATATAACTAAGAGTGAAAAATTTAAGGGGGTCTGAATACTTTCCGTCCCCACTGTATACTGTACACCATCCTCAACTACAGATATCACTCAAATCATCCTCTCTGCTTCTCCCAAGACATCTTGCTTTCACCTACAGGACTTTTCAAGAACCTCTCCCATCCTATGGAACTACCTACCCCAGTATGTCCGGTCAGCTCCCACCCTGTTCGCCTTTAGGCGATCCTTGAAAACTGATTTACTCTTTGAGTAAATTAGCTAACATAGGACCTGTTTTATTAGCGCAAGCATAAAAAAATTTTCTGGGACCTCGCGGGAAGGTGGACGCCTGAGAGAAGAGCTCCCGCCGCTACACTGCCTCTCAGCTCCAGGCTCAGCTCTCACCGCACTGCCAGCCACACAAACATGGGGACAGCATTGCAGAACTCCTCTGCCTCCCGCTCGCCGCGTAGACAGCAGAGCGGCCTGAGTCAACACATCCCCAAACTATTCCGGACCCAGAGAAGCAACATAGTGGCTTCCCGCCGTCAGTTCAGTCACCACACGGAGCGCCATCTAGACTCCCCACCTCAGAGCAGGGAGATCACACAGCACACCCCCAGCAGCATCCAAGCCTGTGTGATCTAAAAGACACCCTGTCAGTGGCCATTGCTGACCTGCGACTGGACATCCGCGCCATCGCTGATAGGGTACAGGAGGTAGAGAAGACATCGTCCCTGCATGACACGGTCCTCCGCCGGGTGACAGAAAAGGTGGACACGCAAACCTTACAACTGGGGGACCTCCAATGTCACATAGAAGATTTGGACAATAGAGGCAGACGCCATAACTTGCGCATCAGAGGTCTGCCAGAGTCAGTTGAACCTGAGCAACTAACTACCACCATTACAGGCTTGTTTAACAACTTACTGGACAGACAGGCACACACCAAGGTGGAAATGGAGTGCATTCATCGTGCACTCAGACCCAAAGGGAGAGATACAGACCCCCCAGAGATGTGGTGTGTTGCTTGGTGGACTACAACTTGAAGGAAGACATACTCCGCAAAGCGAGAAACAGGATCCAGCTATCACATGGGGGCTCTGACATCCACATTTACCAAGATCTCTCTGGTATCACTCTTCAACATAGGAGAGATCTGAAGCCCTTGCTGGAAACTTTACAAGCCAAAGGCATACATTATAGGTGGAAATTTTCTTTCGGCCTATCAGCTACTCATCAAGGTCGCACAGCCCTGTTGCGAGTCCCCGAAGAACTGCAGTTCTTTTGTGCCATCCTGGGCATCCCTGAGGTGGAGGTACCAAATTGGTACGCAGAGTTTCGTCGCCACATGCCCAGAAAAAAGCTACACAGAGAAGAACCCATGGAAGTCCAGGAAACCAGATACCACAGGCACAGATCGGCATCAGGTAACAGATCTCAGACATCTGCCAGAATCCCCACGCCCTCGGAGGGCCAGACGTGATTTTGGACCGAACCGAGGCCAATCCCCGGCGATCTGAATAGAGAGGCACCCAGGCCATGGCTAAGTACTGTCCTATGTTATTTTTTTCTGTTTTCCCCAGCTATTGTGTTTTACCGGTTGTTTTTTGCAAAAAGTGCTCTCCCGTATTTGACTTCACACAATCCCGGCTACCACGCCCTCTGAGAAGGGCCTCAGACACTGGCAAGGTTTGATTCCCTAATGGCTATTCCAAGGATCTGCTGTCACTTCTTCTAGGAGACTTTCCGCACCTCTAAATACCCTCTATTGCCAGAGAAACCCACAACAGTGCTATCATATTGAAAATGTCCATAATAGCATACATAAACTATAGGAGTAAACATACACTATAAAACAGTGCTAATGTTGAGCAAAACTATATAAGAAATCATGCGGCCAACTACGCATAAAAAACATCAGACAGAGAAGTAGAGAGTCCGTGAAGTGGTCAGAGGAATGTCCATAAGTGACAATACAGCCGTATCCCAGTGTGCGCCTTCCACCGGTCAGTGAAATTTCACCCTGTGTTGACACTCTCCCCCTAGGGGGTCAGACTCACCAGATCTGCAAATCATAAAAGCCTCCAAGAGCAAAAAGATGTCCTCAACACCTCTCTCTCAATACCACTCCGGGGGGTTTTCAGGGGGGGTCACAACTCCACACAGATGAGTAGAAAGAAAAAAAGTGTGCACATAGCGTAATTCTGTTTATTGAAGTCAAAACCCACAATCTTCAAAAAAACCCTTCAATCTATATACGTACATATAAAACAGTCAATCAAGCAAAATAGAAAAGGTTGCGTGTCACCATTCAAAAGATCAGCCGGCTCGGTGCCCAGGGGAACAGATCACTTCCTGGTTGTAGATCGGGCTGTGGTGGAACGCAAACCTCACTTCCGGCGTCGTGTAGGCCACGCCCTGACGCGTTTCGTCATATCCTGACTTCGACAGAGGGCGTGGCTACACGGCGTGATGAGAGGCTTATAACACCCGCCCCAATCCTGACCGCCAATCACAAAGCAACAAGCCAGATGTCAGGCGCACGACGTCAGACCTGGAGCCAAGCGGTGGCTCAGCATAGGGAAAAGAGGAGGGGGCGTGTTTAACCTCACTGCACACAACGAGTGGCAGTAACAATGTGTTGAGATCCATGAGATGAGTGATCGCTCATCACGAACGTCCACATAATGCACATCATTACAAAACCACTAGCCGGCATGCGTACTAGTTAATATACGAGATGCCGCTACAATAGATAAAAACAGGCATGATTATGCAAACAATAGATAAAAACAGGCATGAATATGCAGACTACAATAGCACTAGGAGCAAATTAAACTAGTACTAGAAATCAACATAATATAATAGTAGCGGTACAATGACCACTTGCAAATCGTAATTGCAAAAACATTTTTAAGCATATTTCTTTAAACAGTATACATTAAAAGGAACCATATTCATAAGAGGGTAA
Source organism: Lithobates clamitans (assembly GCA_037952925.1). Classification (NCBI taxonomy): domain Eukaryota; kingdom Metazoa; phylum Chordata; class Amphibia; order Anura; family Ranidae; genus Lithobates; species Lithobates clamitans. The sequence continues at coordinate 731,965 of JBBGZY010001168.1, forward strand.
ATAGATAAAGATAATACTGGTTAGTGTAAACCAGACATCATTATACATCTGCATAAATAAATAAATAATAAATGAATTGGAAACAATGACATATATCATACATATATAAAGATGTCATACTGAGGACCAGAGTAAAAAAATTAATAACTTAATAAAATCAAATTAATAATAATTCAGATTAGTAGAGTAATTGAAGAACTCTATATCAGAGATAAATATTGCTCATATACCAACATTATAATCATTAAAATTAAAATAATAAAAAATTATAATAATAATAAAAATTATATTTACGAGTCACTAATAAATCAATTGATGTCTAGGTCAACGTTTAACCCCTTTGGCGCCAAAGTATCAGCCAAAAATATCCACTGGGTCTCTCTTTTAGAGAGATCACGGACCAGATTGGAACCCCTCCATTTTGGCTTAAGATGGTCAATGCCCCAAAACTTAAGACCCGACGGGTCCTGGTTATGCACAAGCTTGAAATGTAGAGACACGCTGTGGTCTTTGAAGCCTAGTTTGATGTTGGCTATGTGTTCTGCAATTCTTACTCTTAGAAGCCTTTTTGTGCGACCGATATACATCAAGTCGCACGGGCATTGAAGGGCATAGACCACTTGCGACGTGTTGCATGTGATGAATTCATCAATGGCAAATTCTCTACCATTGGAGGTCGACCTAAAATTTTCCACAGCCCTAAGGGGCCTATTGACCTCTCTGCAAGCTCGACATCGTCTACAGCAAAAAAAGCCATTTCTATCCCAAAAAGTGGGCATCCTGGACGGAGGGTCAAGTACTTTCTGCACTATTTTGTCAGCAAAGCTAAGAGACTTTCTGTATATAAATCTGGGCCTCTCAGGCAGAGCAGAATGAAGAACTCTATCCATCAGCAACACATGCCAGTGGGCCGAGATAATGTCTTCCACCTCCTTATATTGGGAGTGGAATTCTGATAGAAAGCTCCATTCATGGCTCTCTCTAGCCATTAGAGGTGGAGCTTCATCCAGCAGCGACGATCTTGGTTGGAGGGCTAATTCATGTATAATGGAATCCAGCATCACCTCTTGATACCCCTTCTCCATGAATTTTTTCTTTATAACCTGTGCTTGAATCAGAAAATCTGTATCATCCGAACAGTTCCTTTTTATTCTCGTTAGTTGTCCTTTAGGGATGTTCTTAAGCCACATCGGATGGTGGCCACTAGTGATGGGTAAGTAGCTGTTGGAATCAGTGGGTTTGAAATAAACCTTAGTTGCCAGACAATTCCCTTTCCTGAAGATGGTGACATCCAAAAAATGTATGTCACTCTGACTAGCCTCACTAGTCAATACAATGTTATTCGTATTAGAGTTGAGTTCTCTCAAAAATTCATGGAGGCTGTCACTGGTACCATCCCAGATAAAGAATAAATCGTCAATATACCTCCTGTATAGCAAGAGTTGATGGCGGGCGACCGAAAAGATAGTTTTGTCCTCCCACTCACCCATGAACAAATTTGCTATACTAGGGGCAAATTTTGCCCCTATAGCTACACCTCTGCACTGAGAATAGAACTGACCGTCAAACCAAAAGAAGTTATGGCCTAAACAGAAATCTAAGGCATTCCTAATAAAAACTTTATGACTGTGTGGCAGGTCGTCACGCTGGGATAGGGCCCAATTAAGGGCTAGAAGAGCATCGTCATGTTGGATCACTGAATAAAGTGAAGCAACATCCGCGGTTACCAGATACACTTCTTGTTTCCCTGTTAAGTCAATCTGCTGAAGAATTTGCAGAAGACTTTTAGTATCCTTAAGGTATGCCTTGGTGCATATAACACTGTCCTGTAGGAAATGATCAAGGTATTGGCCCATACGAGATGTAATGGAACCGATCCCATTCACGATTGGCCTACCTGGAGGGTTATTCAGATCCTTATGTATCTTCGGTAGAGTGTAGATCGTGGGGATTCTACTACTACTCGGCACAAGATATTTTTTCTCACGGTTAGATAGCACACCCAAAGCATATCCACTTTCAACCAGATTTCTCAAATCTTTCTCGTACTGTACAGTAGGATCTTTTGACAACTTCACATAAGTATTGCTATCATTGAGCATTTCAGTAAGTTGGTCGTGATAAAACTGTTTATCTAAAATCACTACTCCTCCTCCTTTATCGGCAGGCCTGATGACAATTTCCTTCCTTTTCTCCAGCATAGTAATTCCATCCAATATATACTGCGGATTTACATTCTTTTTTGGCACTATACACTCTAGATCCCGTGTCACTAGTCCTTTAAATACATCGATATTCTGATTCGCACTATTCAAGGGGTTAAACAATGACTTATTCCTTAACCCACTGTCAGTTGGCACCGAAGCCATAGCTGTAACGCTGACAGGTTGGGAATTTTTATTCAGAAAGTATTTTTTAATATTCAACTTTCTAATGTACTTGTGTACATCAATGAACACATTGAATTTATTAATCGGCCTTTTTAGGCCGCATTTTAAACCCAAATGTAAAATATTTGTTTCCTTGTGTGTTAGAACTGCCTTACTGAGGTTAAAGATGCCTCCTAATCCTGCTCTCTCCTTCTTTTTCTGGGCCCTTCGTCCCGCCCTGCAGCCCCTTGTTCTCCTCTCGGTCAGTTCTATTCTCAGTGCAGAGGTGTAGCTATGGGGGCAAAATTTGCCCCTAGTATAGCAAATTTGTTCATGGGTGAGTGGGAGGACAAAACTATCTTTTCGGTCGCCCGCCATCAACTCTTGCTATACAGGAGGTATATTGACGATTTATTCTTTATCTGGGATGGTACCAGTGACAGCCTCCATGAATTTTTGAGAGAACTCAACTCTAATACGAATAACATTGTATTGACTAGTGAGGCTAGTCAGAGTGACATACATTTTTTGGATGTCACCATCTTCAGGAAAGGGAATTGTCTGGCAACTAAAGTTTATTTCAAACCCACTGATTCCAACAGCTACTTACCCATCACTAGTGGCCACCATCCGATGTGGCTTAAGAACATCCCTAAAGGACAACTAACGAGAATAAAAAGGAACTGTTCGGATGATACAGATTTTCTGATTCAAGCACAGGTTATAAAGAAAAAATTCATGGAGAAGGGGTATCAAGAGGTGATGCTGGATTCCATTATACATGAATTAGCCCTTCAACCAAGATCGTCGCTGCTGGATGAAGCTCCACCTCTAATGGCTAGAGAGAGCCATGAATGGAGCTTTCTATCAGAATTCCACTCCCAATATAAGGAGGTGGAAGACATTATCTCGGCCCACTGGCATGTGTTGCTGATGGATAGAGTTCTTCATTCTGCTCTGCCTGAGAGGCCCAGATTTATATACAGAAAGTCTCTTAGCTTTGCTGACAAAATAGTGCAGAAAGTACTTGACCCTCCGTCCAGGATGCCCACTTTTTGGGATAGAAATGGCTTTTTTTGCTGTAGACGATGTCGAGCTTGCAGAGAGGTCAATAGGCCCCTTAGGGCTGTGGAAAATTTTAGGTCGACCTCCAATGGTAGAGAATTTGCCATTGATGAATTCATCACATGCAACACGTCGCATGTGGTCTATGCCCTTCAATGCCCGTGCGACTTGATGTATATCAGTCGCACAAAAAGGCTTCTAAGAGTAAGAATTGCAGAACACATAGCCAACATCAAACTAGGCTTCAAAGACCACAGCGTGTCTCTACATTTCAAGCTTGTGCATAACCAGGACCCGTCGGGTCTTAAGTTTTGGGGCATTGACCATCTTAAGCCAAAATGGAGGGGTTCCAATCTGGTCCGTGATCTCTCTAAAAGAGAGACCCAGTGGATATTTTTGGCTGATACTTTGGCGCCAAAGGGGTTAAACGTTGACCTAGACATCAATTGCTTTATAAGTGACTCGTAAATATAATTTTTATTATTATTATAATTTTTTATTATTTTAATTTTAATGATTATAATGTTGGTATATGAGCAATATTTATCTCTGATATAGAGTTCTTCAATTACTCTACTAATCTGAATTATTATTAATTTGATTTTATTAAGTTATTAATTTTTTACTCTGGTCCTCAGTATGACATCTTTATATATGTATGATATATGTCATTGTTTCCAATTCATTTATTATTTATTTATTTATGCAGATGTATAATGATGTCTGGTTTACACTAACCAGTATTATCTTTATCTATTTACCCTCTTATGAATATGGTTCCTTTTAATGTATACTGTTTAAAGAAATATGCTTAAAAATGTTTTTGCAATTACGATTTGCAAGTGGTCATTGTACCGCTACTATTATATTATGTTGATTTCTAGTACTAGTTTAATTTGCTCCTAGTGCTATTGTAGTCTGCATATTTATGCCTGTTTTTATCTATTGTTTGCATAATCATGCCTGTTTTTATCTATTGTAGCGGCATCTCGTATGTTAACTAGTACGCATGCCGGCTAGTGGTTTTGTAATGATGTGCATTATGTGGACGTTCGTGATGAGCGATCACTCATCTCATGGATCTCAACACATTGTTACTGCCACTCGTTGTGTGCAGTGAGGTTAAACACGCCCCCTCCTCTTTTCCCTATGCTGAGCCACCGCTTGGCTCCAGGTCTGACGTCGTGCGCCTGACGTCTGGCTTGTTGCTTTGTGATTGGCGGTCAGGATTGGGGCGGGTGTTATAAGCCTCTCATCACGCCATGTAGCCACGCCCTCTGTCGAAGTCAGGATATGATGAAACGCGTCAGGGCGTGGCCTACACGACGCCGGAAGTGAGGTTTGCGTTCCACCACAGCCCGATCTACAACCAGGAAGTGATCTGTTCCCCTGGGCACCAAACCGGCTGATCTTTTGAATGGTGACACGCAACCTTTTCTATTTTGCTTGATTGACTGTTTTATATGTACGTATATAGATTGAAGGGTTTTTTTGAAGATTGTGGGTTTTGACTTCAATAAACAGAATTACGCTATGTGCACACTTTTTTTCTTTCTACTCATCTGTGTGGAGTTGTGACCCCCCCTGAAAACCCCCCGGAGTGGTATTGAGAGAGAGGTGTTGAGGAGATCTTTTTGCTCTTGGAGGCTTTTATGATTTGCAGATCTGGTGAGTCTGACCCCCTAGGGGGAGAGTGTCAACACAGGGTGAAATTTCACTGACCGGTGGAAGGCGCACACTGGGATACGGCTGTATTGTCACTTATGGACATTCCTCTGACCACTTCACGGACTCTCTACTTCTCTGTCTGATGTTTTTTATGCGTAGTTGGCCGCATGATTTCTTATATAGTTTTGCTCAACATTAGCGCTGTTTTATAGTGTATGTTTACTCCTATAGTTTATGTATGCTATTATGGACATGTTCATTTTATTTTTTTAAAACGGCTGCTGTCTTTTTAAGCACTCAGTTTAGATACTGTAAGTCTTTTTATTCTTTTTATTTTCCAGTTTGTAGTTCTATCTCTGTGTAAAACATTAGCTTATCCATTTGGCGCTGAGTGGTGTGCTGCAGGCCTGAGCAAACCTATCCTTATATCTCGTTTCCTTTCTTGGCTGCCATGGATGCGTTGATGTTCTTGAGTAGTAGGACTATTGATATTGGAAATGTGTTTGCAGTCAACGAGCAGACCGCTGCACAGACTAATATTAATGGTTTACTTACCTCTTTGGGACATCTGTGCGTTTGAACAGTATGTTAAAGAAAAAATTATAGTTAGGAGCCTCAGGTGGGATGTAGTTCCCCAAGATGGGCTTGACGATCCAGAATCCATGAAAGAATGGTTTGATTTTTTTACGGGCATGGGATTTAAGTTGCAGGAGTTGGTCCTTGCACGTAAACGAAAGAAAATGTTCATCTTAGAGGGTAAAATCAATGAATTTCGTTTGCAATTAGACCCATTAAAAGATTCACAACAATTAGTGGACTTTAATGCCCGTATTAAAAGGAAACTCGAAAAAGTTGATAAGGATACACAGAAAAAGAAAGCCAAAAAATTCCAGAGAGATTTGGCTGACTTCAGATCCGGCTCTGTGTATCTTTGGCAACAAGTTAAGAATGATGAGAACGTTAATCCTAGGAGAGGGTCTGCGCTAACAGCACATCCCTCTAATAATTCATCAAACATCATACCGTCTGGGGTGGATGGAGGAAGGGAGAATTTACCTGGCCGTCCCCCCCACTCCTACTCTACCCCAGTCAGGGGTGGTGTGGGACGAGGTGGATTAGATGATAGGAGAAGTACACCTACTAATCCCCATCACCCTATGCCCTCTAGCAGCCACTATCAAGTCCCTGTTCACAACAGATATGAACCCCTGAGGGATAATGGTGATAGAACAAATTACCATTCCCCTCGTCCTTTTTTAGGGAGGGGAAGGGGTTGGCAGAAACGGGGTCGTGGTTACCCCCAACGCAGAGGGAGGCCCCCGCCCCACCCACAGGCGAGACAGCCCTATGTAGAACCGCAGTGGAGGGAGTACCCCCAATGGGAGAGGGATTATGCCGGACATCCCAATCCATGGAGAGGAGAACAAGGGGCTGCAGGGCGGGACGAAGGGCCCAGAAAAAGAAGGAGAGAGCAGGATTAGGAGGCATCTTTAACCTCAGTAAGGCAGTTCTAACACACAAGGAAACAAATATTTTACATTTGGGTTTAAAATGCGGCCTAAAAAGGCCGATTAATAAATTCAATGTGTTCATTGATGTACACAAGTACATTAGAAAGTTGAATATTAAAAAATACTTTCTGAATAAAAATTCCCAACCTGTCAGCGTTACAGCTATGGCTTCGGTGCCAACTGACAGTGGGTTAAGGAATAAGTCATTGTTTAACCCCTTGAATAGTGCGAATCAGAATATCGATGTATTTAAAGGACTAGTGACACGGGATCTAGAGTGTACAGTGCCAAAAAAGAATGTAAATCCGCAGTATATATTGGATGGAATTACTATGCTGGAGAAAAGGAAGGAAATTGTCATCAGGCCTGCCGATAAAGGAGGAGGAGTAGTGATTTTAGATAAACAGTTTTATCACGACCAACTTACTGAAATGCTCAATGATAGCAATACTTATGTGAAGTTGTCAAAAGATCCTACTGTACAGTACGAGAAAGATTTGAGAAATCTGGTTGAAAGTGGATATGCTTTGGGTGTGCTATCTAACCGTGAGAAAAAATATCTTGTGCCGAGTAGTAGTAGAATCCCCACGATCTACACTCTACCGAAGATACATAAGGATCTGAATAACCCTCCAGGTAGGCCAATCGTGAATGGGATCGGTTCCATTACATCTCGTATGGGCCAATACCTTGATCATTTCCTACAGGACAGTGTTATATGCACCAAGGCATACCTTAAGGATACTAAAAGTCTTCTGCAAATTCTTCAGCAGATTGACTTAACAGGGAAACAAGAAGTGTATCTGGTAACCGCGGATGTTGCTTCACTTTATTCAGTGATCCAACATGACGATGCTCTTCTAGCCCTTAATTGGGCCCTATCCCAGTGTGACGACCTGCCACACAGTCATAAAGTTTTTATTAGGAATGCCTTAGATTTCTGTTTAGGCCATAACTTCTTTTGGTTTGACGGTCAGTTCTATTCTCAGTGCAGAGGTGTAGCTATGGGGGAAAAATTTGCCCCTAGTATAGCAAATTTGTTCATGGGTGAGTGGGAGGACAAAACTATCTTTTCGGTCGCCCGCCATCAACTCTTGCTATACAGGAGGTATATTGACGATTTATTCTTTATCTGGGATGGTACCAGTGACAGCCTCCATGAATTTTTGAGAGAACTCAACTCTAATACGAATAACATTGTATTGACTAGTGAGGCTAGTCAGAGTGACATACATTTTTTGGATGTCACCATCTTCAGGAAAGGGAATTGTCTGGCAACTAAAGTTTATTTCAAACCCACTGATTCCAACAGCTACTTACCCATCACTAGTGGCCACCATCCGATGTGGCTTAAGAACATCCCTAAAGGACAACTAACGAGAATAAAAAGGAACTGTTCGGATGATACAGATTTTCTGATTCAAGCACAGGTTATAAAGAAAAAATTCATGGAGAAGGGGTATCAAGAGGTGATGCTGGATTCCATTATACATGAATTAGCCCTCCAACCAAGATCGTCGCTGCTGGATGAAGCTCCACCTCTAATGGCTAGAGAGAGCCATGAATGGAGCTTTCTATCAGAATTCCACTCCCAATATAAGGAGGTGGAAGACATTATCTCGGCCCACTGGCATGTGTTGCTGATGGATAGAGTTCTTCATTCTGCTCTGCCTGAGAGGCCCAGATTTATATACAGAAAGTCTCTTAGCTTTGCTGACAAAATAGTGCAGAAAGTACTTGACCCTCCGTCCAGGATGCCCACTTTTTGGGATAGAAATGGCTTTTTTTGCTGTAGACGATGTCGAGCTTGCAGAGAGGTCAATAGGCCCCTTAGGGCTGTGGAAAATTTTAGGTCGACCTCCAATGGTAGAGAATTTGCCATTGATGAATTCATCACATGCAACACGTCGCATGTGGTCTATGCCCTTCAATGCCCGTGCGACTTGATGTATATCGGTCGCACAAAAAGGCTTCTAAGAGTAAGAATTGCAGAACACATAGCCAACATCAAACTAGGCTTCAAAGACCACAGCGTGTCTCTACATTTCAAGCTTGTGCATAACCAGGACCCGTCGGGTCTTAAGTTTTGGGGCATTGACCATCTTAAGCCAAAATGGAGGGGTTCCAATCTGGTCCGTGATCTCTCTAAAAGAGAGACCCAGTGGATATTTTTGGCTGATACTTTGGCGCCAAAGGGGTTAAACGTTGACCTAGACATCAATTGCTTTATAAGTGACTCGTAAATATAATTTTTATTATTATTATAATTTTTTATTATTTTAATTTTAATGATTATAATGTTGGTATATGAGCAATATTTATCTCTGATATAGAGTTCTTCAATTACTCTACTAATCTGAATTATTATTAATTTGATTTTATTAAGTTATTAATTTTTTACTCTGGTCCTCAGTATGACATCTTTATATATGTATGATATATGTCATTGTTTCCAATTCATTTATTATTTATTTATTTATGCAGATGTATAATGATGTCTGGTTTACACTAACCAGTATTATCTTTATCTATTTACCCTCTTATGAATATGGTTCCTTTTAATGTATACTGTTTAAAGAAATATGCTTAAAAATGTTTTTGCAATTACGATTTGCAAGTGGTCATTGTACCGCTACTATTATATTATGTTGATTTCTAGTACTAGTTTAATTTGCTCCTAGTGCTATTGTAGTCTGCATATTTATGCCTGTTTTTATCTATTGTTTGCATAATCATGCCTGTTTTTATCTATTGTAGCGGCATCTCGTATGTTAACTAGTACGCATGCCGGCTAGTGGTTTTGTAATGATGTGCATTATGTGGACGTTCGTGATGAGCGATCACTCATCTCATGGATCTCAACACATTGTTACTGCCACTCGTTGTGTGCAGTGAGGTTAAACACGCCCCCTCCTCTTTTCCCTATGCTGAGCCACCGCTTGGCTCCAGGTCTGACGTCGTGCGCCTGACGTCTGGCTTGTTGCTTTGTGATTGGCGGTCAGGATTGGGGCGGGTGTTATAAGCCTCTCATCACGCCATGTAGCCACGCCCTCTGTCGAAGTCAGGATATGATGAAACGCGTCAGGGCGTGGCCTACACGACGCCGGAAGTGAGGTTTGCGTTCCACCACAGCCCGATCTACAACCAGGAAGTGATCTGTTCCCCTGGGCACCAAACCGGCTGATCTTTTGAATGGTGACACGCAACCTTTTCTATTTTGCTTGATTGACTGTTTTATATGTACGTATATAGATTGAAGGGTTTTTTTGAAGATTGTGGGTTTTGACTTCAATAAACAGAATTACGCTATGTGCACACTTTTTTTCTTTCTACTCATCTGTGTGGAGTTGTGACCCCCCCTGAAAACCCCCCGGAGTGGTATTGAGAGAGAGGTGTTGAGGAGATCTTTTTGCTCTTGGAGGCTTTTATGATTTGCAGATCTGGTGAGTCTGACCCCCTAGGGGGAGAGTGTCAACACAGGGTGAAATTTCACTGACCGGTGGAAGGCGCACACTGGGATACGGCTGTATTGTCACTTATGGACATTCCTCTGACCACTTCACGGACTCTCTACTTCTCTGTCTGATGTTTTTTATGCGTAGTTGGCCGCATGATTTCTTATATAGTTTTGCTCAACATTAGCGCTGTTTTATAGTGTATGTTTACTCCTATAGTTTATGTATGCTATTATGGACATGTTCATTTTATTTTTTTAAAACGGCTGCTGTCTTTTTAAGCACTCAGTTTAGATACTGTAAGTCTTTTTATTCTTTTTATTTTCCAGTTTGTAGTTCTATCTCTGTGTAAAACATTAGCTTATCCATTTGGCGCTGAGTGGTGTGCTGCAGGCCTGAGCAAACCTATCCTTATATCTCGTTTCCTTTCTTGGCTGCCATGGATGCGTTGATGTTCTTGAGTAGTAGGACTATTGATATTGGAAATGTGTTTGCAGTCAACGAGCAGACCGCTGCACAGACTAATATTAATGGTTTACTTACCTCTTTGGGACATCTGTGCGTTTGAACAGTATGTTAAAGAAAAAATTATAGTTAGGAGCCTCAGGTGGGATGTAGTTCCCCAAGATGGGCTTGACGATCCAGAATCCATGAAAGAATGGTTTGATTTTTTTACGGGCATGGGATTTAAGTTGCAGGAGTTGGTCCTTGCACGTAAACGAAAGAAAATGTTCATCTTAGAGGGTAAAATCAATGAATTTCGTTTGCAATTAGACCCATTAAAAGATTCACAACAATTAGTGGACTTTAATGCCCGTATTAAAAGGAAACTCGAAAAAGTTGATAAGGATACACAGAAAAAGAAAGCCAAAAAATTCCAGAGAGATTTGGCTGACTTCAGATCCGGCTCTGTGTATCTTTGGCAACAAGTTAAGAATGATGAGAACGTTAATCCTAGGAGAGGGTCTGCGCTAACAGCACATCCCTCTAATAATTCATCAAACATCATACCGTCTGGGGTGGATGGAGGAAGGGAGAATTTACCTGGCCGTCCCCCCCACTCCTACTCTACCCCAGTCAGGGGTGGTGTGGGACGAGGTGGATTAGATGATAGGAGAAGTACACCTACTAATCCCCATCACCCTATGCCCTCTAGCAGCCACTATCAAGTCCCTGTTCACAACAGATATGAACCCCTGAGGGATAATGGTGATAGAACAAATTACCATTCCCCTCGTCCTTTTTTAGGGAGGGGAAGGGGTTGGCAGAAACGGGGTCGTGGTTACCCCCAACGCAGAGGGAGGCCCCCGCCCCACCCACAGGCGAGACAGCCCTATGTAGAACCGCAGTGGAGGGAGTACCCCCAATGGGAGAGGGATTATGCCGGACATCCCAATCCATGGAGAGGAGAACAAGGGGCTGCAGGGCGGGACGAAGGGCCCAGAAAAAGAAGGAGAGAGCAGGATTAGGAGGCATCTTTAACCTCAGTAAGGCAGTTCTAACACACAAGGAAACAAATATTTTACATTTGGGTTTAAAATGCGGCCTAAAAAGGCCGATTAATAAATTCAATGTGTTCATTGATGTACACAAGTACATTAGAAAGTTGAATATTAAAAAATACTTTCTGAATAAAAATTCCCAACCTGTCAGCGTTACAGCTATGGCTTCGGTGCCAACTGACAGTGGGTTAAGGAATAAGTCATTGTTTAACCCCTTGAATAGTGCGAATCAGAATATCGATGTATTTAAAGGACTAGTGACACGGGATCTAGAGTGTACAGTGCCAAAAAAGAATGTAAATCCGCAGTATATATTGGATGGAATTACTATGCTGGAGAAAAGGAAGGAAATTGTCATCAGGCCTGCCGATAAAGGAGGAGGAGTAGTGATTTTAGATAAACAGTTTTATCACGACCAACTTACTGAAATGCTCAATGATAGCAATACTTATGTGAAGTTGTCAAAAGATCCTACTGTACAGTACTAGAAAGATTTGAGAAATCGGGTTGAAAGTGGATATGCTTTGGGTGTGCTATCTAACCGTGAGAAAAAATATCTTGTGCCGAGTAGTAGTAGAATCCCCACGATCTACACTCTACCGAAGATACATAAGGATCTGAATAACCCTCCAGGTAGGCCAATCGTGAATGGGATCGGTTCCATTACATCTCGTATGGGCCAATACCTTGATCATTTCCTACAGGACAGTGTTATATGCACCAAGGCATACCTTAAGGATACTAAAAGTCTTCTGCAAATTCTTCAGCAGATTGACTTAACAGGGAAACAAGAAGTGTATCTGGTAACCGCGGATGTTGCTTCACTTTATTCAGTGATCCAACATGACGATGCTCTTCTAGCCCTTAATTGGGCCCTATCCCAGTGTGACGACCTGCCACACAGTCATAAAGTTTTTATTAGGAATGCCTTAGATTTCTGTTTAGGCCATAACTTCTTTTGGTTTGACGGTCAGTTCTATTCTCAGTGCAGAGGTGTAGCTATGGGGGAAAAATTTGCCCCTAGTATAGCAAATTTGTTCATGGGTGAGTGGGAGGACAAAACTATCTTTTCGGTCGCCCGCCATCAACTCTTGCTATACAGGAGGTATATTGACGATTTATTCTTTATCTGGGATGGTACCAGTGACAGCCTCCATGAATTTTTGAGAGAACTCAACTCTAATACGAATAACATTGTATTGACTAGTGAGGCTAGTCAGAGTGACATACATTTTTTGGATGTCACCATCTTCAGGAAAGGGAATTGTCTGGCAACTAAAGTTTATTTCAAACCCACTGATTCCAACAGCTACTTACCCATCACTAGTGGCCACCATCCGATGTGGCTTAAGAACATCCCTAAAGGACAACTAACGAGAATAAAAAGGAACTGTTCGGATGATACAGATTTTCTGATTCAAGCACAGGTTATAAAGAAAAAATTCATGGAGAAGGGGTATCAAGAGGTGATGCTGGATTCCATTATACATGAATTAGCCCTCCAACCAAGATCGTCGCTGCTGGATGAAGCTCCACCTCTAATGGCTAGAGAGAGCCATGAATGGAGCTTTCTATCAGAATTCCACTCCCAATATAAGGAGGTGGAAGACATTATCTCGGCCCACTGGCATGTGTTGCTGATGGATAGAGTTCTTCATTCTGCTCTGCCTGAGAGGCCCAGATTTATATACAGAAAGTCTCTTAGCTTTGCTGACAAAATAGTGCAGAAAGTACTTGACCCTCCGTCCAGGATGCCCACTTTTTGGGATAGAAATGGCTTTTTTTGCTGTAGACGATGTCGAGCTTGCAGAGAGGTCAATAGGCCCCTTAGGGCTGTGGAAAATTTTAGGTCGACCTCCAATGGTAGAGAATTTGCCATTGATGAATTCATCACATGCAACACGTCGCATGTGGTCTATGCCCTTCAATGCCCGTGCGACTTGATGTATATCGGTCGCACAAAAAGGCTTCTAAGAGTAAGAATTGCAGAACACATAGCCAACATCAAACTAGGCTTCAAAGACCACAGCGTGTCTCTACATTTCAAGCTTGTGCATAACCAGGACCCGTCGGGTCTTAAGTTTTGGGGCATTGACCATCTTAAGCCAAAATGGAGGGGTTCCAATCTGGTCCGTGATCTCTCTAAAAGAGAGACCCAGTGGATATTTTTGGCTGATACTTTGGCGCCAAAGGGGTTAAACGTTGACCTAGACATCAATTGCTTTATAAGTGACTCGTAAATATAATTTTTATTATTATTATAATTTTTTATTATTTTAATTTTAATGATTATAATGTTGGTATATGAGCAATATTTATCTCTGATATAGAGTTCTTCAATTACTCTACTAATCTGAATTATTATTAATTTGATTTTATTAAGTTATTAATTTTTTACTCTGGTCCTCAGTATGACATCTTTATATATGTATGATATATGTCATTGTTTCCAATTCATTTATTATTTATTTATTTATGCAGATGTATAATGATGTCTGGTTTACACTAACCAGTATTATCTTTATCTATTTACCCTCTTATGAATATGGTTCCTTTTAATGTATACTGTTTAAAGAAATATGCTTAAAAATGTTTTTGCAATTACGATTTGCAAGTGGTCATTGTACCGCTACTATTATATTATGTTGATTTCTAGTACTAGTTTAATTTGCTCCTAGTGCTATTGTAGTCTGCATATTTATGCCTGTTTTTATCTATTGTTTGCATAATCATGCCTGTTTTTATCTATTGTAACGGCATCTCGTATGTTAACTAGTACGCATGCCGGCTAGTGGTTTTGTAATGATGTGCATTATGTGGACGTTCGTGATGAGCGATCACTCATCTCATGGATCTCAACACATTGTTACTGCCACTCGTTGTGTGCAGTGAGGTTAAACACGCCCCCTCCTCTTTTCCCTATGCTGAGCCACCGCTTGGCTCCAGGTCTGACGTCGTGCGCCTGACGTCTGGCTTGTTGCTTTGTGATTGGCGGTCAGGATTGGGGCGGGTGTTATAAGCCTCTCATCACGCCATGTAGCCACGCCCTCTGTCGAAGTCAGGATATGACGAAACGCGTCAGGGCGTGGCCTACACGACGCCGGAAGTGAGGTTTGCGTTCCACCACAGCCCGATCTACAACCAGGAAGTGATCTGTTCCCCTGGGCACCAAACCGGCTGATCTTTTGAATGGTGACACGCAACCTTTTCTATTTTGCTTGATTGACTGTTTTATATGTACGTATATAGATTGAAGGGTTTTTTTGAAGATTGTGGGTTTTGACTTCAATAAACAGAATTACGCTATGTGCACACTTTTTTTCTTTCTACTCATCTGTGTGGAGTTGTGACCCCCCCTGAAAACCCCCCGGAGTGGTATTGAGAGAGAGGTGTTGAGGAGATCTTTTTGCTCTTGGAGGCTTTTATGATTTGCAGATCTGGTGAGTCTGACCCCCTAGGGGGAGAGTGTCAACACAGGGTGAAATTTCACTGACCGGTGGAAGGCGCACACTGGGATACGGCTGTATTGTCACTTATGGACATTCCTCTGACCACTTCACGGACTCTCTACTTCTCTGTCTGATGTTTTTTATGCGTAGTTGGCCGCATGATTTCTTATATAGTTTTGCTCAACATTAGCGCTGTTTTATAGTGTATGTTTACTCCTATAGTTTATGTATGCTATTATGGACATGTTCATTTTATTTTTTTAAAACGGCTGCTGTCTTTTTAAGCACTCAGTTTAGATACTGTAAGTCTTTTTATTCTTTTTATTTTCCAGTTTGTAGTTCTATCTCTGTGTAAAACATTAGCTTATCCATTTGGCGCTGAGTGGTGTGCTGCAGGCCTGAGCAAACCTATCCTTATATCTCGTTTCCTTTCTTGGCTGCCATGGATGCGTTGATGTTCTTGAGTAGTAGGACTATTGATATTGGAAATGTGTTTGCAGTCAACGAGCAGACCGCTGCACAGACTAATATTAATGGTTTACTTACCTCTTTGGGACATCTGTGCGTTTGAACAGTATGTTAAAGAAAAAATTATAGTTAGGAGCCTCAGGTGGGATGTAGTTCCCCAAGATGGGCTTGACGATCCAGAATCCATGAAAGAATGGTTTGATTTTTTTACGGGCATGGGATTTAAGTTGCAGGAGTTGGTCCTTGCACGTAAACGAAAGAAAATGTTCATCTTAGAGGGTAAAATCAATGAATTTCGTTTGCAATTAGACCCATTAAAAGATTCACAACAATTAGTGGACTTTAATGCCCGTATTAAAAGGAAACTCGAAAAAGTTGATAAGGATACACAGAAAAAGAAAGCCAAAAAATTCCAGAGAGATTTGGCTGACTTCAGATCCGGCTCTGTGTATCTTTGGCAACAAGTTAAGAATGATGAGAACGTTAATCCTAGGAGAGGGTCTGCGCTAACAGCACATCCCTCTAATAATTCATCAAACATCATACCGTCTGGGGTGGATGGAGGAAGGGAGAATTTACCTGGCCGTCCCCCCCACTCCTACTCTACCCCAGTCAGGGGTGGTGTGGGACGAGGTGGATTAGATGATAGGAGAAGTACACCTACTAATCCCCATCACCCTATGCCCTCTAGCAGCCACTATCAAGTCCCTGTTCACAACAGATATGAACCCCTGAGGGATAATGGTGATAGAACAAATTACCATTCCCCTCGTCCTTTTTTAGGGAGGGGAAGGGGTTGGCAGAAACGGGGTCGTGGTTACCCCCAACGCAGAGGGAGGCCCCCGCCCCACCCACAGGCGAGACAGCCCTATGTAGAACCGCAGTGGAGGGAGTACCCCCAATGGGAGAGGGATTATGCCGGACATCCCAATCCATGGAGAGGAGAACAAGGGGCTGCAGGGCGGGACGAAGGGCCCAGAAAAAGAAGGAGAGAGCAGGATTAGGAGGCATCTTTAACCTCAGTAAGGCAGTTCTAACACACAAGGAAACAAATATTTTACATTTGGGTTTAAAATGCGGCCTAAAAAGGCCGATTAATAAATTCAATGTGTTCATTGATGTACACAAGTACATTAGAAAGTTGAATATTAAAAAATACTTTCTGAATAAAAATTCCCAACCTGTCAGCGTTACAGCTATGGCTTCGGTGCCAACTGACAGTGGGTTAAGGAATAAGTCATTGTTTAACCCCTTGAATAGTGCGAATCAGAATATCGATGTATTTAAAGGACTAGTGACACGGGATCTAGAGTGTACAGTGCCAAAAAAGAATGTAAATCCGCAGTATATATTGGATGGAATTACTATGCTGGAGAAAAGGAAGGAAATTGTCATCAGGCCTGCCGATAAAGGAGGAGGAGTAGTGATTTTAGATAAACAGTTTTATCACGACCAACTTACTGAAATGCTCAATGATAGCAATACTTATGTGAAGTTGTCAAAAGATCCTACTGTACAGTACGAGAAAGATTTGAGAAATCTGGTTGAAAGTGGATATGCTTTGGGTGTGCTATCTAACCGTGAGAAAAAATATCTTGTGCCGAGTAGTAGTAGAATCCCCACGATCTACACTCTACCGAAGATACATAAGGATCTGAATAACCCTCCAGGTAGGCCAATCGTGAATGGGATCGGTTCCATTACATCTCGTATGGGCCAATACCTTGATCATTTCCTACAGGACAGTGTTATATGCACCAAGGCATACCTTAAGGATACTAAAAGTCTTCTGCAAATTCTTCAGCAGATTGACTTAACAGGGAAACAAGAAGTGTATCTGGTAACCGCGGATGTTGCTTCACTTTATTCAGTGATCCAACATGACGATGCTCTTCTAGCCCTTAATTGGGCCCTATCCCAGTGTGACGACCTGCCACACAGTCATAAAGTTTTTATTAGGAATGCCTTAGATTTCTGTTTAGGCCATAACTTCTTTTGGTTTGACGGTCAGTTCTATTCTCAGTGCAGAGGTGTAGCTATGGGGGAAAAATTTGCCCCTAGTATAGCAAATTTGTTCATGGGTGAGTGGGAGGACAAAACTATCTTTTCGGTCGCCCGCCATCAACTCTTGCTATACAGGAGGTATATTGACGATTTATTCTTTATCTGGGATGGTACCAGTGACAGCCTCCATGAATTTTTGAGAGAACTCAACTCTAATACGAATAACATTGTATTGACTAGTGAGGCTAGTCAGAGTGACATACATTTTTTGGATGTCACCATCTTCAGGAAAGGGAATTGTCTGGCAACTAAAGTTTATTTCAAACCCACTGATTCCAACAGCTACTTACCCATCACTAGTGGCCACCATCCGATGTGGCTTAAGAACATCCCTAAAGGACAACTAACGAGAATAAAAAGGAACTGTTCGGATGATACAGATTTTCTGATTCAAGCACAGGTTATAAAGAAAAAATTCATGGAGAAGGGGTATCAAGAGGTGATGCTGGATTCCATTATACATGAATTAGCCCTCCAACCAAGATCGTCGCTGCTGGATGAAGCTCCACCTCTAATGGCTAGAGAGAGCCATGAATGGAGCTTTCTATCAGAATTCCACTCCCAATATAAGGAGGTGGAAGACATTATCTCGGCCCACTGGCATGTGTTGCTGATGGATAGAGTTCTTCATTCTGCTCTGCCTGAGAGGCCCAGATTTATATACAGAAAGTCTCTTAGCTTTGCTGACAAAATAGTGCAGAAAGTACTTGACCCTCCGTCCAGGATGCCCACTTTTTGGGATAGAAATGGCTTTTTTTGCTGTAGACGATGTCGAGCTTGCAGAGAGGTCAATAGGCCCCTTAGGGCTGTGGAAAATTTTAGGTCGACCTCCAATGGTAGAGAATTTGCCATTGATGAATTCATCACATGCAACACGTCGCATGTGGTCTATGCCCTTCAATGCCCGTGCGACTTGATGTATATCGGTCGCACAAAAAGGCTTCTAAGAGTAAGAATTGCAGAACACATAGCCAACATCAAACTAGGCTTCAAAGACCACAGCGTGTCTCTACATTTCAAGCTTGTGCATAACCAGGACCCGTCGGGTCTTAAGTTTTGGGGCATTGACCATCTTAAGCCAAAATGGAGGGGTTCCAATCTGGTCCGTGATCTCTCTAAAAGAGAGACCCAGTGGATATTTTTGGCTGATACTTTGGCGCCAAAGGGGTTAAACGTTGACCTAGACATCAATTGCTTTATAAGTGACTCGTAAATATAATTTTTATTATTATTATAATTTTTTATTATTTTAATTTTAATGATTATAATGTTGGTATATGAGCAATATTTATCTCTGATATAGAGTTCTTCAATTACTCTACTAATCTGAATTATTATTAATTTGATTTTATTAAGTTATTAATTTTTTACTCTGGTCCTCAGTATGACATCTTTATATATGTATGATATATGTCATTGTTTCCAATTCATTTATTATTTATTTATTTATGCAGATGTATAATGATGTCTGGTTTACACTAACCAGTATTATCTTTATCTATTTACCCTCTTATGAATATGGTTCCTTTTAATGTATACTGTTTAAAGAAATATGCTTAAAAATGTTTTTGCAATTACGATTTGCAAGTGGTCATTGTACCGCTACTATTATATTATGTTGATTTCTAGTACTAGTTTAATTTGCTCCTAGTGCTATTGTAGTCTGCATATTCATGCCTGTTTTTATCTATTGTTTGCATAATCATGCCTGTTTTTATCTATTGTAGCGGCATCTCGTATGTTAACTAGTACGCATGCCGGCTAGTGGTTTTGTAATGGTGTGCATTATGTGGACGTTCGTGATGAGCGATCACTCATCTCATGGATCTCAACACATTGTTACTGCCACTCGTTGTGTGCAGTGAGGTTAAACACGCCCCCTCCTCTTTTCCCTATGCTGAGCCACCGCTTGGCTCCAGGTCTGACGTCGTGCGCCTGACGTCTGGCTTGTTGCTTTGTGATTGGCGGTCAGGATTGGGGCGGGTGTTATAAGCCTCTCATCACGCCGTGTAGCCACGCCCTCTGTCGAAGTCAGGATATGACGAAACGCGTCAGGGCGTGGCCTACACGACGCCGGAAGTGAGGTTTGCGTTCCACCACAGCCCGATCTACAACCAGGAAGTGATCTGTTCCCCTGGGCACCGAGCCGGCTGATCTTTTGAATGGTGACACGCAACCTTTTCTATTTTGCTTGAATGACTGTTTTATATGTACGTATATAGATTGAAGGTTTTTTTTGAAGATTGTGGGTTTTGACTTCAATAAACAGAATTACGCTATGTGCACACTTTTTTTCTTTCTACTCATCTGTGTGGAGTTGTGACCCCCCCTGAAAACCCCCCGGAGTGGTATTGAGAGAGAGGTGTTGAGGAGATCTTTTTGCTCTTGGAGGCTTTTATGATTTGCAGATCTGGTGAGTCTGACCCCCTAGGGGGAGAGTGTCAACACAGGGTGAAATTTCACTGACCGGTGGAAGGCGCACACTGGGATACGGCTGTATTGTCACTTATGGACATTCCTCTGACCACTTCACGGACTCTCTACTTCTCTGTCTGATGTTTTTTATGCGTAGTTGGCCGCATGATTTCTTATATAGTTTTGCTCAACATTAGCGCTGTTTTATAGTGTATGTTTACTCCTATAGTTGCTATTATGGACATTTTCATTTTATTTTTTTAAAACGGCTGCTGTCTTTTTAAGCACTCAGTTTAGATACTGTAAGTCTTTTTATTCTTTATATTTTCCAGTTTGTAGTTCTATCTCTGTGTAAAACATTAGCTTATCCATTTGGCACTGAGTGGTGTGCTGCAGGCCTGAGCAAACCTATCCTTATAGTGCTATCATATTAACCTAACATTCGAGAGACACAATTGCTCTATTAACTGGACATCACCAGAGGGGGTTTTTTCTTTTTCTTTTTACAGGTTCACTCCTCTTTGTCTACAGGTCCGCACATCTTAGGTCGCAAGACGTCTAACGGTATTTACTTCATATCACTGTACCTGGTTTTGCAAATTGACTGTCACAGGCTGTATTGCTTGCTTGCTTTTTTGTGTGGGAGGATTGGAATTTGTAGGATTGCGCTGGTGGGCTTGCTGGAACCTCTACACTATTATTCAACCCAGATATCCCATTCCCTGAATCCATTCTCCTCCAAAGGACTCCCCCAGATGTCAAACTCAATACCCTTACTTATACGCTTGTCCCTTGGCCCCCTTTAACACTCCACTCCCCAAACAGGGATACATGCCCAGGGATATTTTTTGCAAATATCGGAGGTTCTGGTGAGCCCATGTAAATCTTCTAACAAGGTTTTTTTTTAATGCTTATGTTGATTGCATTATAATGATTACCCTGTATCAAATGTCCCATGCTGTGAATAGGGGGAAACCCTTGTCCGAAGTACTTCCGATGCCTCCCTGGATGGGACAGAACCCCAGCAACACACAAAATGGCAGCAGGCTTATCATTGCTCCTCACAGGTAATCTGATGCCTTTGAAACACCTTTGGGAATTTGTATAGGAAACTTTTCATCTTTTTTTTTTTACTCCTTTTAAGTTGACGCATAACCATGGTCTGACTTTGGGATATAGCGCCGCTCTTACTGGTAATCACACAGTTTGTTATGGTTCAATGATGGTAATTAAAAGCTACCTTGTTGTCTAGTTGGACAGGATAGATGCCCCCCCTTTACACATCTAATTTTGTTGTGTAACGAATGGACAAAAGAAGGACACTACAGATACACTCCCCTTGAGCAGAGTCGCCTCCACCTAGATAAGGGCAGATCACACGGCCAGCCCATACAAGCACTTAACCCACATATCAAGACTGCAGGTGACACGAATAAGGCATTCCTACAGCAAGTTACCCACGCACGTGAGTTCACCCACCGAAGGCGGTAACATCGGTGGACTGAGATGTTAACTGTACACATCTTTCCCGTGTAGTCTTTCTCAACCCCCCAAACAGCAGATTGGACGAAAAGATTTGGACGTAAAGATTTGGAATATCGCTACTTGACGCCATCGCATCATCACAGGCGGTGTTCGTATCTTGTAGCAAGATATATCACGTCACAGGAGCTTTGACTCCCTGGTTATTTGATGCCATTTTTGATGGTTTTCTAATCGCATGATCATAAAATATGTTTTTTTGTATTTTTTGTATGTTACTTAATTGTTGTGTATCAATAAACTATCTTATATTTTAATACAATCCTTTGTCTACTGCATTGCCTATAAAATCCCATATTGAGGTGTACATTTGTTTTCAACAGCAGATTGGACTAGAGTTAGCCCCTCATGGAGAGGCTCTCTCTACCCTCTCTCTGTAACTCCCCAAAACCTCTGTTTTAGGAAAAGGGACAGTTCCCTTACCCTATCGTTTTACGGTTTAGGAGTAGGTCTTTCCTACCCCTACTCCCTCCTCCCTCCAGTACCCACCCCATCTATCCCCCCTCCAGTACCCACCCCCATCTATCCCCCCCTTTACCCTCATTACAACATCAGTACCGATCACACACATAGAGTGTGTACACCCTAGTATATTATGCCGCCTCCAGGCTCTGGACACATACCCTCCAGGTCAGGCTATATTCTTTGAATGTTAAGGGACTCAATACTCCCGAAAAGAGACCATAGCTGCTTCTCCTCCTAAGAAAGGCCAAGGCTGATGTGGTCTTTCTTCAGGAAACACAGTTCAAAACGGATAGTATCCCCAAACTACACAGTCCCTTTTATCCAACAGTATATCACGCCACCAATAATGACTCAAAATCTAAGGGTGTATGTATCCTAATCTCGAAAAACTGTCCCATTCAAATCCAGGATACAGAAGTAGACACTAACGCCTGTTCATTTTTCTGAAAGGCAAGTTGTACAATAAACCTATAACCTTAGCCAATCTTTACGCCCCCAACAGGCAACAGATCCCCTTCTTTTGCAAAACCCTACAAAACCTCATCGCGTTCCAGGGGGGCCTGCTGGTTGTGGGTGATGACTTCAGCTTGGCCCTCACACCCTCTCTGGACTCCTCGTCAGGATCATCCACCATAACTTACAGAGCACTTCGCGCAATCAAAACTCAGCTCACCAACCTAACCCTCCATGACACCTGGCGCACACTACATCCCAACACCAAGGACTTCACCTTCTACTCTCCCCATCATCACAAGTACACAAGGATAGACTAATTCTTCTTGACCCAAGCTGACTTAGACTTCCTCCTGACTGCTTCTATAGACCTAATGATCCTATCGGATCATCATCCAATATCCAAAATCCATTTCTTTCCCGTCAATGCCCTCCAGCCCTAAATGTTAGCATCTAGACAACTCTCTCCTTACTAACCCTGAACACATAAAGAGAATAAACACTTGCTTGTCGCATTACTTTCAAGAGAATGCGTCCCCCGAAACCAACCCAATGACCCTATGGACAGCACATAAATGTGTCATCAGGGTGAACTTATTTTCATTGCTGCGAAACAGCGGAAAGCCAGACAAGCACGTATCGCGGAACTTTCAGCAAATATTCATTCTCTAGAAAAAAAGCACAAACAATCTTTAGCTAAACAAACCTTTCAAGAGCTGCTAAGAGCCAGGGGAGAGCTCCTCGAGGAACTGGGGAAATTGACTAGACGCAAATACGCCCTATCACAACACATCTTCTACGAGTTTGGCAACAAATCGGGCAAAATGCTTGCCAGAGCCCTCCAAAACAAAAAAGCGCACCTGACCATCCACTCTATATTGGACCCCTCAGGGAACAAAATAGAGACATCAAAGGGTATAGCACATCAATTCGAACAGTTTTACTCTAAACTATATAACCTACCTACCCACCCGATGACTGACCCAACCCGAGACAGAAAACAGATGATAGACGATTTTTTGACACAATATGGCCCCCATCCCATCTCCGCCGACAAGGCTGCTGAACTAGATAACCCACTCACTTGGGAAGAGACCATCGAAGCCCTTAAACAAATTTAACCGGGCAAAAGCCCCTGTCCTGATGGCTTAACTATCAGCTATTACAAAACCTTCCCAAATATACTTATTCCGCAGTTCCTGACGACTTTCAACTTACTACCCACACACCCTGAAAGCTTTAAGGATCTCCTGGAAGCTCATATTGTATTGATACCGAAACCGGTTAAAGACGCGACCTTGGTCTCCAATTACAGACCCATATTGCTCATAAATGTCGACGTGAAGCTCTACGCAAAAGTAATAGCAAATTGCATATTCCCTTTACTCCCATCCTTGGTCTCTTTGGATCAAATGGGATTTATCCCCGGTCGCGAGGCTAAGGTTAATACCCTTAAGGCAATAAACATACATCAATGGCTATCCTCTTCCAACACCCCCCGGTTTTTTCTGTCCCTCGACGCAGAGAAGGCGTTCGACAGAGTGGCCTAGGACTATATGACAGAAGTCTTAGTAAAGTGTGGTTTCAAGATCGCATGCTCCAATATATCCTCGCTCTTTACTCGTCCCCAGCCGCGAGAATCAGAGTCAACGATCACCTGTCGGATGCCTTCTCTGTGTCGAATGGAACCCGTCAGGGTTGCCCAATGTCCCCAATTATATTCATACTTACGATGGAACCTATACACCGTAGGCTTAGGACCAATATGGACATTAAAGGAGTCTAAATCAACAACACACAATACAAGCTGGCAGCATATGCCGACGACATCCTTCTATTTCTCACAGACCCCATTATCACAATTCCTAACCTAACCTGTCTCCCTATCCGACTCTACGGTGACATTATGCCAAGCCAATTTCCCTTTCAGATGGGACGCACATGCAATCACTTATCTGGGGATTCAGTTACCAGCTAAATTAGAGGACCTATACTCCAGAAACTTCACACCCATCCTGAAAACAATACAAAAGGACCTTCAGCATTGGAACAGATGAATGTGGTTGGACCACCAAGTCAGTCTAAATAGACAGTCAGGTAGACAAAAAGGTAAAGCTCACCTCTCACCACATCCCAGAAAATCAGCAAAAATATATGAACAGGAAGAAGACCCCAGGGATTTTGTGGGTGGGAGGGAGATGGGAAGTATGGGTATATATAAAGGTGAAAGGCATCAGGGTATATAAAAATAATAATATTTTATACAAAATTGCACAAAAATAGAAAATTTAAAAGCAATTAAGTATACAATAACTGCACTTGATCATAAACATAAAGGTTCTACTGGTGAAGAACTCATACATGAATGATACATATGGAAAAATCCAACATGTTTCGGAATGTTTGGGATGTTAATTCCTAAGTCCTAAGGTATAAGGATAGTGTATATAGTCAAGTATACTATACTGCTATAGAATATAATATGTAATTTGTATATATAGCATATCAAGTATAGGGGTTATAAGGGCTAGTCAAGGTTAGTGGATATACCGCTAAAAGAGATCTATAGGGTAATGGAGCATATATAAATCCTACTCTATGATAGTGGCCGTGAATTTAAATGCAGCGAGCCTATAAGGTAGCTGCAAAAAGAAGGGTCTAAAGCTCATATATCATATATAAGAATAAGCTATTTTGAAAGCTAGGTAGACATACATACATACATCTCCTTTACCAAATAACAAAAAATTTAATATAGCCAAATATGAGGATCCAATCTTTTCAAATCCAGCATGCGGTGCTATAAATTAAACAACACTATAAATAAAGATGATCCTGTTGAAAAAGTCCTCTACGGACGAAATGCTATTAGGGTGTGGTTCAATCTATGTGGGTGTGCAGGCTGTCAAGTTGGGAGAGACAGACAACACAGAGGCTCATGAAAGTGACAGCTATAGCCGGTGTCTTCCTGAGTAAGTTCCCCCGGCGGATAAGGACCCCCCTGTACTGCGCAGGCGCAGCGCTTGCACAGTACAAACGACTAGGAGCCGCCGAAAATAGCCGAAGCTGAGAAACTTCAATCAGCTGTACACGGCGCCTGCGCCCTAGGTCCAGGTTCAAGCCCTACCATCCAAGTGGACCTAGAGGGGGAATAAAAAAGTGCAGAGCGAAGCGAGGCTGTGCCCGAAGTGTGGCGAGCGATCTGTACCTGGGGGAATGGGAGAGAGCTCTAATGGAAGATGAGGATCTCTCTTTGTACCTGCGCCACATCAGGTTATGGCGCAGGTACATCGACGATATCTTCATCCGATGGGAGGGACCTGTTGAACTACTTCATACATTATTGGAGGTTTTGAATAATAACGCATTTAACTTGAAATTTACGATGGTTCACAACCATAACTCCGTAACGTTTTTGGATATTGAAATATTTAAGAACCCCAACAACCATTTAGCCTGCAAGCTCCATCGCAAACCCGCATCTGGAAATACAATCCTACATTCTAATAGCTTTCATTCGAGACCCCTAATCAACTCCATTCCCTTCAGTCAATTTTTGAGGATCAAACGCAATTGTTCCAACAATGATGACTTCCTTAGAGAAGCCAGATCCCTCAAAAGTCGACTCCTAGATAGAGGGTACAGCCATAAGTGCTTGAAAAAAGCTTTCAATAAAGCTAATGCTCGTGACAGACAAGACCTGTTACGATCATCTGGCAGATCCATCTCTGCTCCAAATCCCTATACTAGGATAATCACAACCTTTTCAAATGAACACATGGAGCTGAGAAAGATTCTCTCTAAATATTGGCACCTCCTCACCAATGACTCAACGGTGGGCCCCTTTGTGTCACCTGACCCCCTGGTCACCTTCCGACGTGCCACGTCGGTGGGTGACCGTCTGGTCAGAAGTGAATTTAGGGGCCTTACTCTGGGAGACCCTTGCAACACCTTGGGCACCTTCCCTTGTGGCTCTTGTGGTTACTGCCGGTATATGAATACTAGCAAGAATCCATACCTCCCCAATGGTTGGTTGTTTTCTGCTAAACACTATGCCAACTGCCAAACCACATTCATTGTATATTTGATACAGTGCGAATGTGGCTGCTATTATGTGGGCAAAACCATTCAGAAATTATGCAAACGCCTTTATTGCCATATATTGGCAATGAAAACTAAAAATCCAGATTTCCCCTGGGGACGACATATGGCCATAGTCCATGGTGAAACCTTTCCAAAGATATCAGTATTAGTCTTGGATCGGCTACACCAGAATCCTCGAGGAGGTGATTTAAACAAATTGCTCCTCCAGCGGGAGATGAGGTGGATTTCCACTTTAAATGCCACCTCACCTCCAGGCTTGAACGAGATTCTGAGTTTCAAACCCTTCCTCCAAGGATTCACATCAGGTGGCTATGAGGGTGACATGTAGGTGCCCTCATACCCTACTCTGGTATTGCCTATTCTCTCTTTTTCTTTTCTCTCTTTTTTCTTTTTCTTTTTCTCTTTCTTTTTCTTCACTTTCATTCTATCATTCTTTCTAATTGTAACTGTGTTGTGTATCCATCATGCGATTTTCTTATATAATATTAATATTGGAATGTTGGCTTAAGATGTACTGTCATTTGCTGTGTCTGTTTCATTAGATCATGATGAGACTACAGCTAATACAAGTCCTGTTTAATATTCTCAGACTATGTACATAATATGAAAACTCTAGAAATGCAATGTAAAATTATAATATCTTTCTGTTCATTGCCTTGTACTGTATTAATACTGCATGCTAATGATTTTTAATTTTGTACATTTTTCCTTATGTTTTAGCCACCACTCCTTCTGGTCTCCCACAGTTTAATCATCCTATGCTTCGTAATTAATTGACTTCTATTCAGGCGAGCATCTATGATCAGGTATTGGTCGGGGTTTTCCTCGGCCCTGCGTTGTCCCCCGACATGGGTAGGCTCCACGCATAAGTGTGTGGGGCCCTACTTTGGATGCTCAGTGATCCGCTTTGTCCCACCGTCCGTGCATGCGCTGTGCGGCGGACTCCCGGATCCACCACAGTTGCGTCCCTCTTTCCGTGTCGGCGGCGCTCTGACGTCTGACGTCATCGCGCTCGCCGGCGCGGTGACGCCGTTGCGCCGGGGGAACGTGCATTAGGCAACGGAATACCTCCTTGCTGACACTTCAGTCAGCTGTTGGAGGTGTGTCGCCTAATTTTTTGCAGTCCTCCCCTTCGTTCTCGTCCCCTATCCTATTAGATTTATGATTGTGAGAGCTTCCGCCCCTTTGGAGGCGGACCTGTCTCACAATCAGCTGGCTTATATTTCTGTAACATGCTTGTCTCCCTGTCATACACCCTGCACTCTTCTTTTGGAGCAGACGTATCTGGACTCTTACCCATAGAGTAAGTACTTCTGATTGTGCCCATTTTACCTATACTCTATCTACACTTCAGCAGTTTTGCATATTCTAATTATCTATTACATATTTTCAAGCAGAGGAACATGTAATATATGTCTTCATTTACAACTTATGAGCAACTATGCACCTACCTAGCTTTCAAAATAGCTTATTCTTATATATGATATATGAGCTTTAGACCCTTCTTTTTGCAGCTACCTTATAGGCTTGCTGCATTTAAATTCACGGCCACTATCATAGAGTAGGATTTATATATGCTCCATTACCCTATAGATCTCTTTTAGCGGTATATCCACTAAGCTTGACTAGCCCTTATAGCCCCTATACTTGATACGCTATATATACAAATTACATATTATATTCTATAGCAGTATAGTATACTTGACTATATACAATATCCTTATACCTTAGGACTTTGCATTTATATCAATTGAGCCGTTCCTTGTGGACCGCATGGGCCGGGTATGCCCTACGACTTTGCCTGCTGGAATGCTGCCACCCATGTAATTTACATGGAGTAAACTACTTCAATATGTTCTGCCAACGTTGAAAATATATGGACTGAAAGTCTAAACTGCTCCACCCTTTTTTCTTACAACTTGGTAGATCAGAATTTGGAGTATCATCTTTAAACATTTTATTTTCTTTGATTCTTACAAACAACTATAATCGGTGTAAACTAGTAAGTCCTTTCCTTTTTTGGTGTTTCATTATTCTTTTTGTTCCCCCCCATTTTTTCTAAGCCCCCTAATTAATTTATATATGTCCACATGATTGTATATGCTTATTACTTGTATACTTGGGTTTAGTATGTCTCTATTTCCATACACTTTTGCAGACTACATATTACAACTGCACAGGAAATCCCTGAAGAAGGAATTAACATCCCAAACATTCCGAAACATGTTGGATTTTTCCATATGTATCATTCATGTATGAGTTCTTCACCAGTAGAACCTTTATGTTTATGATCAAGTGCAGTTATTGTATAATTAATTGCTTTTAAATTTTCTATTTTTGTGCAATTTTGAATAAAATATTATTATTTTTATATACCCTGATGCCTTTCACCTTTATATATACCCATACTTCCCATCTCCCTCCCACCCACATAATCCCTGGGGTCTTCTTCCTGTTCATATATTTTTCAGCATTGGAACAGGGGCACATTTTCATGGTTTGGGAGGGCGGCAATCTTGAAAATGAACCTTCTCTATTTGCCACAAACGATTCCGATCAAAATACCACCCTCATTCTTCGCCACTTACAAACAGTTCTGCCTAAAATTTCTTTGGGCTGACAAACATTCTCGGGTAAG
Organism: Lithobates clamitans; assembly: GCA_037952925.1. NCBI lineage: Eukaryota > Metazoa > Chordata > Amphibia > Anura > Ranidae > Lithobates > Lithobates clamitans. The sequence continues at coordinate 761,133 of JBBGZY010001168.1, forward strand.
TTGGGAGAAACTGGTGACACCTAAATCGAGGTGAGGAATAGGTCTCCCCGATATACAAAAAAATTACTGGTCATGCCACTTAAGCAGAATTGTACATTGGCACCTTCACAAACAGGCTAAAGCCTGGATAGGCATAGAGGAGGCGTTTTCCTCTTTTCCTATCCAACACCTCCCATGGATAAGCCCCCATGGAACCCCAAGGGACAGCAAGTCCCACCCCCTGATCGGTCCGACACTTCAGACTTTTCGCACTATATGCCACAAATTGAAAATTGCCTCATCGCCAGGCCCAATGACACCGCTTGACCGGAATCCAGAATCCGGTCTTTCCTCCGGGAGTCACTCACCTTGACACTAATAGTAGACCCATGATACAATCCATTAGAGCAGAAGCCTTATTCGACAAAGGGAAAATTGTGCCTTACTAAACCCTCACAACTAGACTAACTGACACACACATCCCCTATTTTAACTTCCTTCAGATACATCACTTTCTACTCAGCTCTACCCCACAATCTCAGTGGTACAGAGACCACATACCTTTCGAAGCCATATGCAACAGCTCCGAACCCCGAAGACATATAGTGTCTGATATGTACGCCTTACTGTTCGCCAAGATATCCACCAAAGATGTATCCTGCCAAAAATGGAATAGAGAACTGACCACAGACCTCACACAAGAGGACTGGGATAAAATCTTTACCCATATACATAAAGGGTTGTTGAATGTCTCCACACAATAAAACGGTTACAAAATATTTTCCAGGTGGTATAGGACCCCTGACAGGATACATAAATTTCACCCTAGCATCCCTCCTTTATGTTGGAGATGCAACACCACTCATGGTTCTCTATTGCACATTCGGTGGGAATGCCCCCTAATCAGTGGCGTAGCGTGGGTTGTCAGCACCCGGGGCAAGGCAAGTAATTTGCGCCCCCTAACCTGCGGACTTTTAGCACTCCCCGAGTCCCTTCAAATACAATAGTACTGACCTACCTGATTCCTATACTGACCACTACACTAACCTACTTGATTTCAACACTGACCAACCCGATTCCTTTACTGACCACTACACACTACATCGACCACTATACTGAGAACTACACTGTCCACTACACTACATTGTCCACTACACTGACCACTATACTATACTGTCCACTATACTACACTGACCACTATACTGTCCACTACACTGAGAACAACACTGACCACTATACTGTCCACTACACTGACCACTATACTACACTACACTGTCCACCATACTACACTATACTGACCACCACACTACACTGTCCACTACACTGAGAACTACACTGACCACTACACTGTCCGCTATACTACACTGACCACTATACTGTCCACTACACTGAGAACAACACTGACCACTATACTGTCCACTACACTACACTACACTGACCACCACACTACACTGTCCACTACACTGACCACTACACTACACTGTCCACTATACTACACTGACCACCATACTACACTACACTGTCCACTATACTACACTATACTGACCACCACACTACACTACACTGACCACTACACTACACTGTCCACTACACTATGCTGACCACTATACTGTCCACTACACTACACTGACCACTATACTACACTACACTGACCTCCATACTAAACTACACTATACTACACTAACCACTATACTACACTATACTGACCACCATACTACACTACACTGACCACTATACTACACTATCCACTATACTGACCACCATACTACACTGACCACTATACTACACTGTCCACTATACTGACCACCATACTACACTACACTGACCACTACACTGTCCACTATACTATACTGTCCACTACACTATACTGTCCACTACACTATACTGTCCACTACACTATACTGACCACTATACTGTACTGTCCACTACACTATACTGACCACTACACTGTCCACTACACTAACCACCATACTGACCACTATACTACACTACACTCACCTCCATACTAAACTACACTATACTGACCACTATGCTAACCACTATACTATACTACACTAACCACTATACTGTCCACTATACTACACTACACTGACCATTATACTACACTGTCCACTATACTACACGACACTATACTGACCACCATACTACACTGTCCAGTACACTACACTGACCACTATACTACACTGACCACTATACTACACGACACTATACTACACTGACCACTATACTACACGACACTATACTGACCACCATACTACACTGACCACTATACTACACGACATTATACTACACTATACTGACCACCACACTACACTATACTGTCCACTACACTGACCCCCATACTGACCACTACACTACACTGACCTCCATACTAAACTACACTATAATGACCACTATACTAACCACTATACTATACTACACTACACTGACCACTATACTACACTACACTGTCCACTATACTACACTATACTGACCACTATACTGTCCACTATACTACACTATACTGACCACTATACTACACTATACTGTCCACTATACTACATTATACTGACCACTATACTGTCCACTATACTACACTATACTGACCACTATACTACACTATACTGACCACTATACTGACCACTATACTAATCACTATACTACACTATACTACACTATACTGTCCACTATACTACATTATACTGTCCACTATACTACATTATACTGACCACTATACTGTCCACTATACTACACTATACCGACCACTATACTGTCCACTATACTACACAGCCTACACTATACTGTCCTGCCTACAGTCAGTCACTCTCGCCCCCTCCCCTGGGCCAGTAACATGACTCTCACGAGGGAGTCTCACTTACCTTCTTATCCTGGCCTGCATCGATCTGGAGGAGGAGGAGAAGACAGCGGCGGCTCACATTGTTGCTTCTCTCCCCTGCACTCTGCCTGCTGCCATGTTCAGTGTCCAGCGCACTGTGATTGGGCATATGGGGTCATGTGCGGAGGTGGGACTTCAGGAGCGATCGAGGACAGGCCAGCCCTATGCCTCACATGACCCCCATACGCCCAATCACAGGGCGCCAGACACTTAACATGGCGGCCGGAGCATGGGGAACACAGAAACTTGAAATTAGGAGGAGGCAGCCAGTAGTGACACATACTGGCGCCCCCCTAAATGTCACGCCCGGGGCCACGGCACCCCCTGCACCCCCCACGCTACGCCACTGCCCCTAATCCAACCCTATTGAAAGGAGATACATTGTCTTACCTCACAAATCACAACATACACTCCGGATTTCACGCTAGCCCAATATCTTCTCCACCATGCTTTCATTCCCCAAGCGGCCTACTCAAAATCACTAACTCTACACCTCATCAGTGCTGCAAAACTCTGTGTACCCACTCACTGGAGGACTACTCCCCCCTAATATAAGCAAATGGCTCCGCAGAGTCGGGAAAATAGCTGAGATGGAAGATTTAATCCATCAAGCTCAAGACACTCCAGCGAAATTCCTTAAAACATGGGCTTGCTGGCTTCATTTCAAAGAATCAACGGATTAACGTACCATCATAACAGACTCCTCATAGCTTGACCTGGGGCCTTACATCATTGAATAACATATATAACGGACATCTATTCATGGTTTTCATCACTCCCTCCCCCCTTACCCATCTACTTGTATTACAGACTGGGCCTAGTGGACTACCACTGAACCAAGAATTTGCAATAATAATGGGACTCAAGCATATACCCTAATATTCCACATAACACATGTAGCATATCCGAGATACCGGCATGTTGGCAAAGCAATATCAGACAGAAGATGCCCTCCCCACGTACAGTTAGTTCCCGACACGGGTAGGTGGGAGACGCGGCAATATACCCGGTATCCGGAAGACATACAGTGGGGACTGAAAGTATTCAGATTCAGATTTTCACTCTTTGTTATATTGCAGCCATTTGCTAAAATCATTTACGTTCATTTTTTTCCTTATTAATGTACACCCCCCCCCCCCCCCTTATTGACAGAAAAACACAGAATTGTTGACATTTTTGCAGATTTATTAAAAAAGAAAAACTGAAATATCACATGGTCCTAAGTATTCAGACTATTTGCTGTGACACTCATATATTTAACTCAGGTGCTGTTCATTTCTTCTGATCATCCTTGAGATAGTTCTACGCCTTCATTTGAGTCCAGCTGTGTTTGATTATACTGATTGCACTTGATTAGGAAAGCCACACACCTGTCTATATAAGACCTTACAGCTCACAGTGCATATCAGAGCAAATGAGAATCATGAGGTCAAAGGAACTGCCTGAAGAGCTCAGAGACAGAATTGTGGAAAGGCACAGATCTGGCCAAGGTTACAAAAACATTTCTGCTGCACTTAAGGTTCCTAAGAACAGTGGCCTCCATAATCCTTAAATGGAAGATGTTTGGGACGACCAGAACCCTTCCTAGAGCTGGCTGTCCGGCCAAACTGAGCTATCGGGGGAGAAGAGCCTTGGTGAGAGAGGTAAAGAAGAACCCAAAGATCACTGTGGCTGAGCTCCAGAGATGCAGTCGGGAGATGGGAGAAAGTTGTAGAAAGTCAACCATCACTGCCTCCCTCCACAAGTCGGGGCTTTATGGCAGAGTGGCCCGATGGAAGCCTCTCCTCAGTGCAAGACACATGAAAGCCAACATGGAGTTTGCTAAAAAAACACCTGAAGGACTCCAAGATGGTGAGAGATAAGATTCTCTGGTCTGATGAGACCAAGATAGAACTTTTTGGCCTTAATTCTAAGCGGTATTTGTGGAGAAAACCAGGCACTGCTCATCACCTGTCCAATACAGTCCCAACATTGAAGCATGGTGGTGGCTGCATCATGCTGTGGGGGCGTTTTTTAATGGCAGGGACTGGACGACTGGTTGCAATCGAGGAAAAAATGAATGCGACCAAGTACAGGGATATCCTGGACGAAAACCTTCTTCAGAGTGCTCAGGACCTCAGAATGGGCCGAAAGTTTACCTTCCAACAAGACAATGACCCTAAGCACACAGCTAAAATAACAAAGGAGTGGCTTCACAACAACTCTGTGACTGTTCTTGAATGGCCCAGCCAGAGCCCTGACTTAAACCCAATTGAGCATCTCTGGAGAGACCTAAAAATGGCTGTCCATCAACGTTTACCATCCAAACTGACAGAACTGGAGAGGATCTGCAAGGAGTAATGGCAGAGGATCCCCAAATCCAGGTGTGAAAAACTTGTTGCATCTTTCCCAAAAAGACTCATGGCTGCATTAGATCAAAAGGGTGCTTCTACTAAATACTGAGCAAAGGGTCTGAATACTTAGGACCATGTGATATTTCAGTTTTTCTTTTTTAATAAATCTGCAAAAATGTCAACAATTCTGTGTTTTTCTGTCAATATGGGGTGCTGTGTGTACATTAATGAGGAAAAAAATGAACTTAAATTTTAGCGAATGGCTGCAATATAACAAAGAATGAAAAATTTAAGGGGGTCTGAATACTTTCCGTCCCCACTGTATATAGCAGGATTCCACTACACTTCCCTTAGCAAGTCCATATGCCTTATTACGGTTCTAGAACTTTCTACAGTTTTAAATGTTCTAAATGATTGTTCTATGCATTGTTCTGTTGTGGATCATTTATTATTGATTCTTTTATTGTTCTGGCTTCTTTACACCTCCTGCAGTCTTATGCCCCGTATACATGGTCGGATTTTCCGACAGAAAATTTGCGATCGGAGCGTGTCGTCGGACATTCCGACCGTGTGTGGGCTCCATCGGACATTTTCCATCGGATTTTCCGACACACAAAGTTTGAGAAACAAAATCCGATCGCGTCAATTCCGACCGTGTGTGGCCAGTTCCGACGCACAAAGTGCCACGCATGCTCAGAAGAAATTCCGAGACGGAACAGCTCGGTCTGGTAAAATGAGCGTTCGGAATGAACACAGCACTTTCGTCACGCTGCAATGTTTTAAATAGTTTAATACAGCGCACTCTGTTCATCTTTATGATGTGAGAAGAATGAAGTAGTTTTGCTGCTCATATTCACAGACTTCTCACAAACTTCTTTCTTTATTCTTTTTCGGGATTCCCTCAATATATTTTGATTTGTCACATCTGACCAAATTTCTTTTTGGTTGTTTTTAAATTATATCTAACCACTTCCCTACCGGGCCAATTCTGACATTTCTCTCCTACATGTAAAAATCATCATTTTTTTGCTAGAAAATGACATAGAGCCCCCAAACATTATATATGTTTTTTTAGCAAAGACCCTAGAGAATACAATAACGGTTGTTGCAACTTTTTATCTCACACAGTATTTGCGCAGGAATTTTTCGAACGTGTTTTTTTTGGGAAAAAAAAAACAGTTTTGTGTTTAAAAAAAAAACAAAACAGTAAAGTTAGCCCAATGTTTTTGCATTTTGTGTAAGATGAAGTTATGCTGAGTAAATAGATACCTAACATGTCACGCTTCAAAATTGCACGCGCTCGTGGAATGGCGCCAATGTTCGGTACTTAAAAATCCCCATAGGCGACGCTTGAAATTATTTTACTGGTTACATGTTTTGAGTTACAGAGGAGGTCTAGGGCCAAAATTATTGCTCTCGCTCAAACGTTCGCGGCGATACCTCACATGTATGGTTTGAACACCGTTTTGATATGTGGGTGGGACTTACGTATGCGTTCGCTTCTGCGTGCGAGCACACGGGGACAGCGGCGCTTTAAAATTATTTTTTTTTTTTATTGTTAATTATATTTTTTTTTTTTGACACTTTTTTGAAAAAAAAAAAAAATTTGATCACTTTTATTCCTATTACAAGGAATGTAAACATCCCTTGTAATAGCAATATGACATGTCAGGTGCACTTAATAGTGAGTTATGGGGTCAATAAGACCCCATATCTCACCACTAGGCTGGGAAGCCTGAAATAATAAAAAAAAAATGATCGCCGCTTCCCAGCCGAAGCGGCGCCGTTTTTTTGAATGGAGAGGCCGGGCGTGACGTCATAACATCGCGCCCGGCCTCCGACGATCATAGAGACTCCGGCGACCATCTGGTCCGCCGGAAATCTCTATGATCTACATCCGGCGCCGGCGGATCCACCCTCCGCCTCACCAATCGTAACGGTGAGTCGGAGCAAGCACCGGAGGGCGGCGGGAGGGGGGGGCGTCCCCTCTCGCCTCCCATAGGAATGATCAAGCGGTGGAACGGCCGCTATGATCATTCCTACGGTGTAGAGATTCGCCGTCTGAAACCGGCAATATCTGAATGATGTCTGTAACTACAGGCATCATTCAGATATACCTGCCCAAAGCCCAGGACATCATATGATGTGGGCGGGCGGGAAGTGGCTAAGGGAGTGCAGTCTGGTCCAGAAGTCCCAGAGATCAGGAAAGCAGCAGATGACATGTATGTTCCCAGGCTGTGGTACTACAAGAGGCTGCATATTTTGCCAGACCAGACTGAACCCAGGTCATCACTCTCTGGTCTTCCTTCCACGCTTCCTTCCCGGCTGTAGCTCTGGTGTTGGAAATGTGGCAGGAGGAGTAGGAGAGTAGGACCTGGAGGAGGAGTAGGACCTGGAGGAGGAGGAGGAGGACCATGGGTGAGGAACTCACATAGGAGTCGTTGGCCCTCCTCCATCTGCATCATTTTGCAGGCAGTTATGCCAGCAAAGTCCTCCTCCACAGTGTGGAGGGTTCTCAGGGCCTCAGTAGCCTTCCAAAAGAGTCCTATGGCAGCCTCCTCCAGGTTACTCCTTTGTCTTTGATGGTGGTGGGGAGGGACCTGGATATCAGGCAGCCTGCTTGGCCCGGCCACCTCCTGGCTGAGACTTCCCTATGTATGAAACAGGGACATGGTTTTAGTTTTTGCTTCATCAATCACAATCAGAAATTAGTACTCCAAACTAACATCTAGTTAACATCATTGATTGGACAACCAGAAATATTTAGAGGAATGCTATACCTGGCTCAAGCTGGGCTCCTCCACATGTTGCTGCCTGAAAGGCCCAGGTTGGGTGTCAGAAGCCTCAGCTGGGGGGGAAGGAAGCGTTGAAGGAAGAGTGGAGAGTGCTGGCCTGGGTTCAGTCTGACCTGCCAGAAAATGCAGCCTGTCATAGTACCACAGCCTGGGGACATAAACATCATCTGCTGCTCCTGATCTATGGGAATCCTGGACTTTCTTGTGCTTCCTTAGATAAGTGCTCCTCAGACCACCAATTAGGATCTTCAAATAGGTCATGTCTGCCGTGGGGATCACCGACTTCACAAATTCCAACAAATTATCCAGCGCTGCCTTCCTCTTTGTTTGGTTCTTATAATCAGGGTGGTTTATCTGCCACAGACAAGGCAGCTCCCTGAACATGTCAATGAAGATTGGCATAAAGTCCTCATCTTTCAAGATATCCATTTTCACTGCAAGACACAACACAAGACAAACCCTAATGTCAGCCTAAAGTCTTCTAAACTTGTGCAAATACAGGACTCAATCTAGAAGCAGTATAGGCCCAATGTCAAATGTTACCTTCGCTATCACGATCGGCGCCTCTGTTACTCCTTCCTCCGCTCACAGATTGTACATACTACGCACGCATGTTACGCTTTATAGACACTGCGCATGCGTGAAACTCTGCCCGCCCCTGAGTCAGAGCAGGTGTTTGATAATTACACCAATGAGGAGGAGGAGGAGGAAAGCCTAGAGCCTGAAACGTCCCGATCCAGAAGGAGACGCTTTAGGCATCAAATATGTCCTTTGGGGAGATGTTGGAGATGGTCGACATAATGAAGAGGGCCGACTATGATGGAAAGTATGGACCTTACTCCAACCCCAATGTCAGAAAGGCCAAGATCAAGGTGAAAGTGGTCAAGAGTCTGCACCGGAATTTCGGGGTACGACGATCGAAAGATCAGCTCAGGAAGCGGTGGTCGGACCTGAAATTAAGAGAGCACGAGCAGTACAGAAAGATCCGGAGAGTGCTGCAAAAAAGTAAGTAGTTGTGCTGTGTTCCTATTCTTTTTATGTTTATTACGTTCGTGCTGCTCCATGTGCTTTTCTTAACTGTTGTGCAGTTTAAAATGGCAACTTTCATGTTCATGGGCACATTATTCGTTCGTACCAAACATTATTCGTTCGGCCTAGAAAACACCATGGTTTTGGCCATATGCATTTGGCCACATTTTTTAGGGCCTACTTGTCTAAAACTAATTTGGTTGGGTAGATGGGTTTGTAATTAGAATGAAATGCAAACTAGATTCTGTGTAAGGAGAGGACACTCAGCAGCAGTTTTCACATCTGGAGACTGGAGCACTGGTGTGGGACACAAGAACACCCTTTTTATTAGGGGGTCCCACACAGGTGCTCCAGTGTATACTATCGGGGTGTCTCCATCTGTGAAGCTTGTACAAGACAGGTAAAGTATTCATGCTTGACAAAGGACAAGAAAAATGCTACATCTTGGAACTCTGGCCACAAAAAAAATTGTACCCCATTTCCAAACAATGTTTCATATTTATAGTTCTGCCATCAAATATCTGTGTGCTAAGTATACCTTTTTTTTTTTTACATAGGGGAGAAAAGACTCAGGGGACACCCCTCATCCGAGGAGACCAGAGACTCCCCACCTCTGGAAGAAGGGGAAATCCACCCCAGACAAACAGAGCAGGAGGAGGAAGACGTGGTGGAAATTGGCACCACATCAGGTGAGTGTCTGCGACCACAGGCTCAGGTAAGAGATGGATGCCAGCATATTTATAATACCTGTTTTTTTTTGGTTTCTATCTTTTTAGGTGATCGTGATGTTGTGGATCCAGATAATTTCACCTCGGAAAGTGCACAGATCCTGATCGGGGAGATCATGGGGTGTAATAGGGACTTGGAAAACATCAAGAAAAACATCAATGATGTTCTTCAAAAAAATAAGAACATCATTGATGTTTTGGGGAGAGTTTAAAACCCCTCCAAATCCCTTTGTTTTTTGTTGTGCTACAATTTAACATTTTTTGTCAAATTGTAGAAAAGCCAAATTTTGAAGAGGCACACAGTGTGTCAACATGTGCTATCTGCCATCACGGGAGATCAATGGACGTGTTTTGGGGGTGCAACCCCTTCCTCAATAATAAAGTAGCTGAGATCCCCCCGTGATGGCAGGTAGCACATGTTGACATTCGGCTATTTGTGTGCATCTTCAAAATTTGGCTTTTCCTGGGGTGACTTCACCCCATCTGAACGCAATATCAAACACAGTTTGTAAATACTCATGTCTGATATTGCCTTCAAGTTCTACCAAATGTGAACTTTGTAAGTTCAAGATTTGTGTCTTTCTTGTTGGTTTTAAACATGCCTGTTTTATCTTAAATGGACATTTCTACTTTTTCTAATGTGACCCCAAAAATTGTTATGCAACAAACATGTTGGTTTGTTTTAAAAACCTTTTCGAAATGCACATGTGATTGTGCAGGTATTAAAAAGATTGTTAATCAAGAATGTGTAAATTATTGTCTCAACGCTACAACACTTTTGTGGTGCTCTAATTGCTGTTTTATGTGACAATGGGTGTTATTTCCTAAGGGCAAATCCACTTTGCACTACAAGTGCAGTTTCAAGTGCACTTGTAGTGCAAAGTGTCTTTGCCTTTAGTAAATAACACCCAACAGTGCTTTGTAAGGTTACACAATCACGCCATTTTCAGGACTCACCACATTTCTGTCAGGGTCAGCTAAAACAAACACAAGCAGTAAATGTCACCAAAGATTTGCTTTTTTTTTTATTTGAAAAAGGTTTTACACATTGTCTGGCATATTGATAGCCCCCCTACCGGCAAAGAATTCAAGGTATCTTAGCCAGACATCACAGGCACTAAGGGGGGGCAAGTCAGGACAGCCACTTTCAAGCGCCATCAGGGTTGGTTCATTTTGAATTCCGGCCTCAGGCCCAACTGAGCCAGCATAGTTGGCAGAATGTTGCCGTAAAAAGTTGTGTAGAACACAGCACGCCAGGATAATATGATTCAGTTTGTACTCCGCCATATGTATGGGTGTAAGAAATAGGCGGAACAAGCTGGCCATGATTCCAAACGTGTTCTCCACCACTCTTCTGGCTCTGGCCAGCCAGTAATTAAAAACCCTCTGGTCCGGGGTGAGGGTCCTCATCGGGAATGGCCGCATAAGACGGTCCCCCAGTGCAAAAGCTTCAAAGACGAATGGGAGTCCTTCCACATTGTCTTGAGGTGGCAAGTCCAAGCTGCCATTCTGGAGACACCTGTAGAACTCTGTCTGGGCGATGACTCCACCATCGGACATCTGGCCATTCTTCCCCACGTCCACATAAAGAAATTCATAAGTAGCCGACACCACCGCCAACATCACTATACTATTGAACCCCTTATAATTATAATAGTACGAGTTGGGTGGTGGGATGATGTGGACATGTTTCCCATCAATTGCCCCTCCGCAGTTAGCAAAGTCCCACCGCTGGGCAAATGGGCGAGGCTACAGTCTGCCATTCCTGTGGTGTGGAAGGAAACTATGAAGTAAAACAAAAAAAAAATTAGTCTTTTTGCACATAAACATGGAAAGCAGATTAGACACAAACAGTCTTGGCCAACATCAAGATACCATTTATTTATGGGAATTTTTTAAGACCAAAGTATAAGGTACACCTATCAGATCTCCCCTCCCCTCTCATGGGCCATTTCTAACATTATAGGGGGGAACTCTTGGACAGGTAACCCTCTCCACTTCATTGAGAGATGAATGCCTATATAATGTGTATTACTTTGAACAGACCCTCCTTAGTTACACTATTGGCAGCCCACTGGACAGGTAAGAAGTGTCATAATACAAAGATATAAATACACATTGTACACATTTTAGCACATTTGGACATTCTGCTATTACCTATCAAGATAATAATAGGATACCCAAACTTTAAACAGTACCATTTGAAAGTATACAGGCAGGCCCTTGCACTACATGCTTTGGGGAATTCATCCATAAATTTGACCACAAAAGAGGTGGGTATAGTGTGTATGGGTTTGGCAAAGTCAGCAGATAGATGATTGAGGATAGATAGAGAATTGGTATCAGCTGACTTAGCAGTTGGGGGGAGGGAGGGTTCAAAATGATTTGGGGACCCCCCAAAAAAAGCCTCTGGAACTCTGCCTGAATTTGAAGCACCAATCACATTTAAAAACATTTTAGGGAGGGGGCATGGCCTGGAGCGGCATGGTGTAGGACGCTAGGGAACAGAGCTCCGCCGGCCATATATCCGATCTATTAAATCCTGGGACTATCTGAATAGCTGAACACCCGAAAATCATCCCTACTGCTTTGGGAACCCCCCTGGATCATGTCGCCGCCAGGAAAAAAAATTACTTCTGCGGTTGCAAAGCTGGGACAGTACCGCCGTCAAGGAGCTGAGTCCCAGGGAGAAGATGGCGCCGCCATGCAGGGGGAGGAGGGGGCAGTCGGAGCAGATATCACCAAAGTGCTTGAAGCTATAACAGCATGCCAAGAAGCAGTAACAGTCTGCCAGACCACTGTCACAGCGAAGATTGAGGAAGTAAAAGTGGACATTTCTCTTGTAAGACAGGATTTTCAGAAGCTGAGAGAGAGTGACAGAGGCAGAGACTAGACTGAGCAATGTGGAAGACTCACTCCCCCCCGCTGCAGAACTCCACAGCAGAACTGCAATCCCAGGTAAACCAGCTCCTGCAAAAGCAGGATGAGATCGAAAATAGATTGAGGCGATGCAATTTAAGATTTATTGGCCTCCCTGAAGGAGCAGAGGGGAAAGACCCCCCCACATTCTTGGAACATTTGCTCTGTGATACCTATGGGAGAGATGCCCTCTCCCCTACATTTGTAGTCGAACGTGCACACCGAATGTTCGGGAAAATGCCACCTGCTGGAGCGCCCCCACGCACGTTTATAGCAAAGTTCCTTAACTTTAGGGATCGTGACGCCATTCTTCGTCTCAGCAGGGAAAAAGGCAACATTCCCTTCGGAAAAAAGATGATCGCTGTTTTTTCAGATTTTTCTGCTGAGGTACAGCGCAGAAGGCGAACCTTCACGGAAGTTAAAAGGCGTCTCCGAATAAAAAATATAAAGTATGCTATGCTCTTCCCAGCACGTGTACGCGTTGAAGGAGAGGATCGGGCGCACTTTTTTGAAGATCCGGAGGCGGCTATTACATGGCTGGAGCAGAGGGACGCACACAGATAAGTGACATTATTACTCTCCCCTGTCTTTTATTGAACCCTCACTTGCTTGCGGGGGAAGCAGGACACAAATCTTCTGCAGCTTAGCAAAGTTGCTACCCTTATTGACCATGGCACACACTGACTCTGACTCTTTCCCTCACTTTACCCCCAGCAGTGAAATAGTGGGTCATGGTCGTAACACAGCACACTGCTCTGAACTGGTAATAAGCCCACGAATGCAACAATCTGGACGCCTAAACAGGCACTACAGGTATATACCTGACATATATCCGCAAGACACCTGTTTCCCACCCTACCCATTGGAATACATACCTTGTCTACAAACCTCACTCAGGATCATTTAGACCACTATTCACATTTGACAGTAAATAGTCCACATCCATTACCGGCGGAGGATGATTCCCCCTTGAAAACCTCACTAATGAAAGTGAGCCAAGTCCTGAGATGTGTAACGTTACTCAGCGTAGTTTCGCCCCACACATCAAAACCCATGACCTGAGATGGAACAATCTGTTCACTGTTGTGCTGATCTGCTCTTATACTTGTAATACTATTCAGTTTATACTAACCGCAGTGATCACATCTATGAGCCGGTTTTTACTAAATCCTTTTTCCTCAGGTCGGACATTGTTCATGCCACGTTGGCAGTTTGGGAAGGAAGCCCGCACCAGTTTGTGATTGTGCAGGGCGGGGAGGGGGGTGGGGGGTTTTCAACAACGGAGAAAAATGATATGTTGCTATGTACTAACCACATGTTTGCATCACCATGACAGATACAATTTATTATTAGAAGATGTTTATTACCCGGAGATCTGTGTCACTGTGTTTAATGTAGTGGGCTCTCTGAATCCTGGGGCTCGTCATTTCTATTACTTACCTCAATGGCCACCCTGACATTGCTCACGTGGAATGTCCGCGGTATTAGAGACCCGATCAAGAGGTCAGCAGTATTTACACAGCTTAAAAAACAAAAGGCGGATGTAATGGCTCTGGTGGAGACCCATGCAGAGGGCATGGCACACAGAACACTCAAACGGCCTTGGATAGGGTGGGCTTTCCACTCGGTACATACCACACATTCCAGGGGTGTGTCCATTTTAATTACCAAAACCACACACTTTGAGCTTCAGGGTTCAGAGATTGACCCACTTGGTAGATATGTGTTCCTAAGGGCCAAACTATATGGGGAACTGGTACTCATATTAGCGTTCTATATCCCTCCACCATTCACCTACGAGGTAATCACTGTTGGGCTTGACTATATGGCTATGTACCCTACTATTCCAGCGATATGGATGGGGGATTTTAATAATGTGTTAAACCCCGCTATGGATAGAATGAGCAGTTCTATGCCTCTGTCGCCCTCTTCCTATTTAACAAGATTTGCTAGACTGCTAAATAACTTTAACCTTGTTGACACTTGGAGGGCCAGAAACCCCTCCACCAAAGCCTATTCTTGCTTTTCCACGTCCCATCATGCTATGTCCCGAATAGATCTCATACTGATGTCTAAAACTCTTATTCCCAGACTTATAGACGCAGGGTTTTCTCCTCGATCACTATCAGATCACTGTCCCTACTGGGCCTTGGTTGCTTTGTCTTGCGGCCGTCCGCCAGCCTCATGGCGATTAAATCCTTTTTGGTTGACGTTGCTCCCAGAGGATGATGACCTCTCAGTGGAATGGGAACAATACTTCAAAACAAATGATGACTCGGCCACAGTACAGTCAGTGTGGGAAATGTTTAAACTGCACGCCCGCATGACTCTCACTAGGCGCATTAACCAAATTAAAAGAGAATCTGAGTTAAATATTGATAGGGCAGAGGAAAGTGTATGGGAAGCAGAGAGAGGATTTCTTATTGATCCCACCACTGATAGAGCAAATGCTCTTAAATTATGCTCGAGAACACTTGATCAATTGCAGTATGAAAAGTCCAAACGGAAACTTTTTTTCCACAAACAGAACTCATTCGAACATGGGGAGAGGACTGGGAAGCTTCTGGCCCATCTAGTCCATTGCGAGGAGAGACCTCCTGTGGTGATTTCACTATGCTCCTCTGATGATGTACTGGAGACGGAACCTAGCAAAGTCTCTGATTTATTTAAGGATTTCTTTAGTAATCTATACATGGCCACAGTTACGGATGACACATCCAATATGGAGTCCTTCTTAGAGGGACTGACGATCCCTCAACTAAATGCAAAGCAGATGGAGGAACTGGAAGCCCCACTGACATCAGATGAGATATCCAGTGCCATAGCGGGATTCCCCAAATCTAAGACCCTGGGGTCCGATGGTCTACCTGTGGAATTCTATTCCACTTACTCGGACCTGCTAATCCCTAGGCTGCTTAAGTTATACAATGCTATCTTTGAGAGTTCTGAATTGCCTGCATCAATGCGAGAAGCAACTATTGTTGTGATCCCCAAACCGGGTAAGGACCCACATCTCCCGGAGTCCTACCGTCCTATATCTTTGCTTCAGGTGGATGTGAAGATACTCACAAAAGTGCTTGCCATCCGCCTGAATAAGGTTATCCTGTCCTTAGTGCATAGTGACCAGGCCGGATTTTTGCCAGGTAGAAATACCTCCTTCAATCTCAGAAGATTATTTATCAATTTACAGGCCATTCATGATTGTCAGGGATCCCGTGTGATTGTGGCCTTGGACACAGCCAAGGCATTTGATTCAGTAGAGTGGAGATACCTATGGACCTGTCTTGGCAGTTTTGGTTTGGGGCCCAAATTTATAAAGTGGGTGCAACTTTTATATCAAACCCCGGTTGAGAAAGTGCTGGCCAATGGTTGGCCATCTGGACAGTTTCCCTTGACCAGAGGTACGAGACAAGGGTGTCCTCTGTCGCCACTGCTATACGCGCTGGCGGCAGAGCCACTCGCGATAGCTATTCGAGCGCACCCTGGGATTATGGGACTCGGTAGAGGGGAGGTGATGGAAAAGATCAGCATGTACGCGGACGACACACTTCTTTACCTAGATGACTCAGACAATTCCCTACCGTTAGCGTTAGACCTAATTAAACAATTCGGCATGTTTTCTGGCCTTCGAATAAATTGGGACAAATCGCAGATACTCCTTTTGGATAGTTTTCCACCACCTAGGAGCAGGGCCCTGTTACCTCTACAAAGGGTAGATGTCATTAAATACCTGGGGGTGAGGCTGACTAGAGACCCAGCAGATTATATACCATTAAATATAAACCCACTGTACGAAATGCTTAGACAAAAGACTCAGATTTGGGCTCGTCTCCCCTTGGGAGTAATGGGCCATATAAACATAACAAAAATGGTTCTTTTACCCAAAATTTTATACATGATATGGCACTCACCAGTATACTTAATTCTCAGACACTTTAAGCTAATGGAAGCTATCCTAAAACCATTTATATGGGGCAATAACAGGCACAAAATTTCTTGGCATAAGTTGAAAAATCCTACAGATTTAGCTGGTATGGCCCTCCCAGACTTCAACATATACTATATGGCAGCCCAACTGGCACAAATATTTCATGTGGATAAGGTGGATAGGGAGAGATTCCTTAGTTTTCTATGTCCAGAATGGTCTTGGAAGACCCAGGATTCAATGGTAATGATAACAGGGGGAGCGAGGGGGGTGGGGAGGTTGGATAACCGTAAATCACTATTGTACCAATATAGGAGGATATGGAAACTTGCTTCTGATAAGTTGAGCATACCAGCAATACACGATTTTACCACTATATGGCACAACCCAGATCTGTCTGAGTTCTTTACGATCCCAGACAGTGAGGTGTGAAACTCCAGAGGGATATTTTACTTGTGTCATATCATCACTAATGGTAAATTGAAGAGCTTCGACAGGTTAAAATCTGAGTTTATGCTTCCAAACCAATTATTCTTCAGATACCTACAGCTCCGCCACGCCTTTCGATCGCAATTTCCCTCAGAGGATTTCGTCTCAGTCAACAATCCCCTCATGGAATCAATAAAATACCCAGACCCCAAAAAATTGATCTCCCAATTTTACATTATGCTGACAACACCGACAGCAACCAAAATTGCATATGCACTGAAACCTAGGTGGGAGAGGGAGGTAGAGGTGGGCAATATGGAGGATGATGAATGGAGTGATGCTCTCGATGCTTGCAAACTGGTATCCCCTAAATTATCGGATAGGTTAACCCAGATTTTCATATTACATAGATCCTACCTCACACCATATAGAATTTCTAGATATAAACAGAATCAGTCTATAACATGTATAATGTGCAATCAAGCAATAGGCACATTTTTTCACTTAATTTGGCAGTGCCCAAAGATTCAGGCCTTCTGGACCCAAGTGGTGAGATTCCTGCATGACACAATGGGCTTTCCTATCACACTACAACCCAAATTGTGCATCTTAGGAATTTTCCCAAATACAGAGATCAACAAATTCCAAAAGATATCTCTTCAGGAAACGCTCTTCTCTGCACGAAAAGTTATAGCCAGACTTTGGATGAGGCCTGATCCGCCAGAGCTCGCACACTGGGTTACAGAAGTAAATACAGTATTACCCTATAAGAAACTCACATATTCACATAGAGGGTGTCCTACAAAGTATGAAAAAATTTGGGACAAGTGGCTTAAAGCACCTGAAACCTGTATGTGATACATAAAATTAAAAAGAATGTTACAATGGGATACACAGACCAATAGCCCTTTTGTAAGGACTGTATGTGGGAGGGAGAAGCGTTTAATGGATGACACGGTGTGCACAGTATCTGGAATGTTTTTTTTTTTTGTTTCTTTCTTCTTTTTCTTATCGAATATCATTGGTGATTTATAAAAAAAGAGAGGAGAGTGGGGAAGAGAGAGAAGAAATAACGTATCATAATACATATAGTTTGGGGGTAGACATAGCGAATTACCTGTTATTACACATTGTATTGCTTGTAGTGTTTCTCTGATACAAGAAATGCGTGAATGCATACATGTTTACTTTATTTTCAATAAAAAAACCAAAACATTTTAGGGGTGTTTGGGGTAAAGCACTACTATGGAGCTGATAAAATACATTGTTAAGTGACTACATGAGGTGAATATAGGGCCAGGAGAGCATGCTGGGGAGGTAAGTGAAGGTAAAAAATAACAAATATGTATGAAGGACAACAAAAAATAATTACATAAAAATCCAGCATGCATGAGAACAAAGGGGACATTCACAGCATATTACAATCATGGTAATTAGGGAATGAGGAAAGAAATACAATACATTATCAAACATTAAATACAATAAAATGTGATATTAAAGGATAAAAATCTTACCATAATATACTCCTTCTGCAGGACCTGTATGATGGCAGAACAGGTCTCTGGGATAATGATCCCCAGAGACTGGGGGGAGATGCCTGTTGAGAACTTCAACTCCTGCAGACTTCTCCCCTTCGCCAATTACCGCAGGGTGGCGACTAACCTCTGCTCCGGAGTGATGGCTTGCCTCATGCAGGTATCCTGCCTGCTAATATAGGGGGTCAGCAAAGCCAACAAACGGTGAAATACGGGGTCCGTCATCCGGAGAAAGTTCCTGAAATCATCAGGATTATTCTCACGGATCTCACGGAGCAAAGGCATATGACAGAACGTGGTCGTGACGTAGCATGCTTAGTGGTGTGGCATGCTTAGCACTGTGTGCATTAGCCTCCTCAGACCACTGTCCAGAGCAATCTGTGCATTACAGGCATCCTCAGACCACCGTCTAGAGCACTGTGCATTAGAGGCCTCCCCAGACCACCGTCCAGACTGTCTGTGTAATTTGTTCAAACCCTCAATACCATAAATAATTAAAACATATTACATTTTTTTTTCTCCAGGAGTACATAATGAGTTTGGAAATTCTAGAGAATGCTTGAAAAATGCATTAAAATGTAACTAAACCCATAAGATTTTAGTCATATATTGACATTATGTCAGGATCAGGATATTGGAGTGGAGAAAACTTCTTTTGCAGATTTCTCTGGATTTGGATATTTCTTGATGAAGCACTCTAGTTTAGAATTTTAAAAGTGCCTTGGGAAGGAAGAAATATACAACCTAGTGTCTGAGTTTTGTGGGCAATCAGCAGGGTGTGGGCCAAGGTGTACATAGCTCTTAAAATGTTGGTCTGCAGAGAGTTGAATGTGGAGTGGAGAAGAGTGCAGCTGGAGTTGGTGCCATTGAGAGAATCTCTGTGTGAAGATAGTTGTTGTGTGAGTCAAAGAGCTCAAGGCTGTGTACATTCAAGAAGCTCCAAGCTTTGTGCCTGTAAGAGCAGACGCGCAATCCTTCCTGGAAAACTCTCCATTTGGGTACAGACCAGTCAGGCCACATTTTGCCCCTCAAGGCAGATGCTGTCAGCACACTTGAGACCTTCTCCACTACACACACCTGCTATATACTGTCAGTGTTCCCAGGTGGGTGCCTTCCAGCTGGGTTTGTTGTGAATTAATGGATTCTGCATTAATACAAGTTATTTTCTCTGCAATTGGACTACCGCTGCACCTCCCCATAAGCAGGTCAATGGCCCTTTTTTATGAACAGCACTGGATAAATAGCCTTCAGAAGGCCGATCTGCCCACTGATTGAGTTCCAAGTTGTAAATAGCTTACCACACAGGGACACTGTACCCAGCCAATCTGATTTGCAGTGCCGATTCCTCCCCTTCCCTTTACAACAGCGGAAGGAGAGAGTTCAGTACTTATGAGAATAAATGGATTAGAAGATGCTGATTCATTTATTCTGTTGCAGTGATGCATGGATTCTTTTTTGTTTAACCACTTGCTTACAGGGCACTTAAACCCCCCTCCTATCCAGACCAATTTTCAGCTTTCATCGCTGAAGCACTTTGAATGACAATTGCGCGATCATACAACACTGTACTCAAATGACATTTTTATAATTTTTTCCCCACAAATAGAGCTTTCTATTGGTGGTATTTGATCACCTCTGCGGTTTTTATTTTTTGTTAAAAAAATGTAAAAACACCAAATTTAAAAAAAAAAAAAAAATTTTTTTTTTATATTTTGTTATAAAATTTTAAAAAGGGTAATTTAGCTCCTTCATTGATGTACGCTGATGAGGCGGCACTGGTGGGCACTGATAGGTGGCAGTGATGGGCACTGATGGGTGGCAGTGATGGGCACTGATCTGGTACATTGATAGGCAACACTGCTAGGTGGCACTGATTGGCACCACTGGTGGGCATTGATAGGTGACACTTGTGGGCATTGATAGGTGGCACTTGTAGGCATTGATAGCTGGCACTCATGGGCATTGATACAAGGCACTGCTGGGCACTGTCGGCACTGTCAGGTGGGAATGTCAGGTGGCACTGGCAGGGGGTACTTGTGGCACAATTGAGGCATTATTGCCTCCTCCTCTTCGGGACCGATGTCCCTTGCTGGTGAGCCGGTGATCGGCTTTTTTTTCTCCTCACACTGTCAGCGCGAGGAGAAAAAAAAAACGATCACAGAGCTTTTGTTTTGATCATGTGATCAGCTGTCGTTGGCTGACAGCTGATCACATGGTAAGGGGCCGGGACCGGGATCGGTGATCAGCTGAGTCTCAGTGACTCGGTGATCACATCGCGCTTGGTGCACGCCCTGCATGGCGCGCACAGGGCGCGTGCACAGGGGAGGCCGTCATATGACGGCCTCCTGGGAATTAAGGTCTGCGCTGTAGCAGTCATTCGGCTATAGTGCGGATATCAAGCGGTTAAAGAGAAGTATGGAAATTCAAAAAAACAATCAGTTTTTACTCACCCTAGGTGGATGCAGCTATCCCCCGCTGCTCCTAAGACCAGACTGAGTGATCAAAGACTGCTAATCGCTTAGTTCAAGACTGCTAATGGCTCAGGCTCCCAGCCATGCGATGAGAGGATGAGCCAGCTGCTGGGCTGGCATCAGAGTGTCCAAGCAGCTGAGTGACATCAGCAAACAGGGGACTTAAACCAGCTGAATATGGGTTACAGGAGTTCAGAACAAACTGCACTCCTATGATACCCAGGAGAAGTAGGGCCAAAAGAGCTACTTCTTCTTTGAAACCCTTTCTTTCCACCCCACCTACATATACTATCTCTAATGCTCTTATCCTGTATGTTATCCCTTATCCTGCACATCTGAACATTACCCCTTCATGTCCATCCTGCCACTGTATGTGGACACTACATTAGCCACTTCACCTTTTCCTTCCTCTCTGTATCACCTACATTAATTTATCTAGTGCACCATTCTCAAACTCCATGTTTAACCCCCTTAGTTTCGTGATGATTTTTCCATTTCCAAAAAATGGTAGCAAAAAATTAGATCACCTCGGGGTGCCTACTTTAAAAAAAAAAAAAGGGGGTAATTTCAGGTTTTTTTAGTACTATTTTGGCATTTTTATTTTAACAGAAATGAAGGGAAACTGTTTGTTTGCCAAAGTCTGTTTTTTTCCCTTTTAAAATAATTATTAAAAAACATGTATTAAATACCTCCAATGCAGAGCTCTATTTGTCTTAAAATGAAATAAAACTCATTTGGGTACAGTGTTGCATAACAGAGAAATTGTCTGTCAAACTATCACAGCGTTGAAAAATGGCCTGGTAATGAAGGGGAATTACAGGCTGGTGCTCAAGTGGTTAATGAATGTTACACCTAAATAGCATTCTCTGATGAAAGTCTATAATAACAGCCCATGTATCTCTCCAGTTAGCATTAGGAATGGCCAGTAGATGTCAGTGTTATAAAACATGTAGTATAAGTAAAGGACTAAAAAATGTATAATGCATTTTGCAGCCCATTTAAACATACAAACACTGGCAAATTTACTGACTTAGTGTTTAAGGGAGATTAATTACTGCTACTTAGTCCTTTTTCACACAAGAGTTCTTTGACCCTACTATTGCTGATGTTTTCCAGTATTCATTTGCTGTTCTATTCGACCATGTTTAAATGCATTGTTTTTAAGTGTACTTACTTGTGCAATTTTAATATATATGTATATTCAATAAATTTATACTTTTTTACGATATTACTCCTTGTTATTCTGGCTTACCTTCCTTGCCCATAAAATCCCTGGGGCACCTCATTTCTAAAGTTTCTCTTTATTTGGGATGTGGCAAGGATTGCCAGCTATATACTCCTGATTGGTTTCTCTGATTTTTTTTCTACTATTGCTGATCAGTCTTTTACTGATTTGTCTTGATTAGCAAGGTATAGACTTTGCAAGGTCTGAACCTAGATGCATAGACTGAACATGAAGCACACATGCTATGAGAAAAATATGGGTTCAGCATGACAGCTGGACAACTACAGTAGTTTTCACATACAGACATATGTGGCCTTCACAATCATCTAAACCAGGCATGTCCAAAGTCCGGTCTGCGTGCCAATTGCGGCCCATGTTCCGGTTTAATATGGCCCCCAGGGAATTTTTATAAAATCTATCTCTTGTGGCCCCCGACCCTGGATCTCTGGATCTCTCAAAGCCAAAGCAGTGGGACTGCACGTCCTCAGTTGGCGTTCTCGCGATCTCTTGGACGCCGTTGGAACTGCATGTCCTCAGTTGGCGTTCTCACGATGTCTCAGACGTGGCGGAGCTAGACGTCCTCAGTCGGCGTTCTCACAAACTCTCGGACGTCACAGGATTTGGTGCGTTCCCGCTACCTGTGCTGTGTCTTCACCACGCACAGCCACAAAGGTAAAAGAATTCTTGTTAGGCAGTGTATTAGTGTATTGGACGAACACACTTAGACCAAAACCTCTGCCACTGCACTCACATGATCCCTTCCTCTTCTGGTCAATTTATAAAATGGCTACTGTAAAAAAGAGAAGGAAAGTTGACAGTGAAGGCCATCACATCCAGGAGGTGGAAAATTGAATATTTC
Source organism: Lithobates clamitans (assembly GCA_037952925.1). Taxonomy (NCBI): domain Eukaryota; kingdom Metazoa; phylum Chordata; class Amphibia; order Anura; family Ranidae; genus Lithobates; species Lithobates clamitans. The sequence continues at coordinate 784,235 of JBBGZY010001168.1, forward strand.
TTCACTGAAATACGGAATCACTGTGTTTGTCTGATATGCCAAGAGACTCTGGCTGTTTATAAGGAATTTAATGTCAAGAGACACGACCAGTCGAAACATAGCACATATGACAAGATAACAGGGAGCGACCACAGTGAAGAATGTTGGGCAAAATGGTCGGCCTCAAGCATGTTCACTTTATCAAATCTGGCCCTCTTTGAAAAAAGTTTGCACACCCCTAATCTAAACGAAGCACCTAGGCATATATTATTCAGCTATAAAGGAAAGTCTCAAAAGATCTCCATTCTTAGGTATTTTCTTGTGGTGACATCACTTGAAAGTAGAACACAGGCTTGATGTCTACTTTTATTGCTTACCCAAAATCACAAGGCTCAAAAATTCAACCAATGATCATTTTACCTTGTTCTTTACATGATTTTTAAAGTTGTTCAAATTTTTAACTGTTTGGCAAACACCTACTTAACCCATGAGGGCTTGAAATCACTTTAAGAAGACCTGAATTGTGGAAGGAGCGGTGCAGTAAACACAGATCACCAGAATGAATCAAGCAGAAGCAGGGGAGATCCCTGCACTACAGGCCCTCAGGTCCAGCTTTCTCTACAACATGAAGAATAGCAAGCAGCATAGTAGTGACATCCCCCCATTTTGTGATACTATGGGCTTGATTTACTAAAGGCAAACAGACTCTTAACTTAGCAAATCAAATTTCCCTTTAGCTTAATGAATGAGCTGAAGCACTGCTGACTTTCAGCATCCAATCAGGATAAAATAAAATAAATTTTTATTTTATTTTATTTCCTTCCACGTATTAGCTGCAAAGTTAATGTTTACCACATCTAGGCTAACTAAGCTCCACCACCACAACTAAGCTAAGTGAAAATTCCCTTAGGGAACATGCTCCACTCCTTTAGTAATCAAACCCTGGTAGTTGAAGCGGGATTCCGTCCTAAAAAAAAAAATTAAAAGTCAGCAGCTACTAACACTGTAGCTACTGACTTTAAATAAGTACTTACCTGTCCTGGGTGCCCGCGATGTCAGCCGCCTGAGGCCGACCCGTCCCTCAGCTCTCGGGTCCCGGCACCGCCATCCTAAGTAAGGGAAACAGGCAGTGAAGCCGACTGCGCATGCGCGAGCGATGCGGCGCTCCGTTCTGTGAATGGCCCCATGATGTTCTGGGAACACACACAGTTCCCAGAAGACAACGGGGCTGCTCACCGAGGAGCAGAACACACCGCGGAAGAGGAAGAGGCAGATTAGGAAGACTGCCTAGCAACAAGGGTTTTTTTTTTTTACAAACAAAGGTGTTTTATTGTTGTCATATAGGTTTAATACAAAAGCATATCCATAGGTACATTACATATCATCACATGGAATACATTTGTGTACATACAGGTCCAGACAATACAGTGAACAAGTACAACATGCAGCAAAAGTTTGCATACAGGTAGCATGTGGATTAGGTTAATACATTACGTGTAGGTGTCTAGTAGTATACCTTTTACTGTTATCTATCTTAGGATATGAGATCCTCACCAGTACGTTAGTCAGAGGTCCATGGGGCCCAGACTTTTTTATATTTCCACTTACAGCCTATGTTCAAATATGTAATTCTATACATGGGCAGTGCAGCTTTGACCAGTGCCTTCCAGGAGCATATGGAGGGGGGGGTCTGGTAGGATCCATTTGAGGAGGATTTCTTTTTTGGCATAAAAGAATAGGTATGCAATTAGTAGCTTTAAGTGGTGTGGTCTTTGCTCGTCATAGTGAACTCCCAGTAGTGCCAACTCAGGTGACATTGGGAGTGCCAGTTGCAGTCTGGAGTTAACTTCCCTAAAGAACTTCGTCCAGTAAGTGGAAATGACAGGACAGTCCCAGAACATGTGGAAGAAGGTTCCTATATGTGCTTTACATCTGGGACACCCGGGGTCTTTGTCTGGGTACATCCTGTGAAGTCTTTGGGGCGTATAATATACCCTATGCAAAAATTTTACCCGTATTACCTTATCTCTAGAGGAGATAACTAATTTGGGGCCATACTCCAGGCAGTCCTCCCATCCCTCCCTATCTAGTGAGGGTATGTCACTGTGCCATGTTTCCCACAAACGTTAGCAAAAAGGGTTTAGGTAAGTTTAAAAAAAAAAATTTTTCAAATGTTTTTTTTTTTTATTTTTTTTTAGGATTTTTGGTGATTTTTTTTTTTTCAGGGTGGCCCTCCACTTTAAATGCAGCAGTGCCTTTGAGGATTACACACTGTAGAAATACTACTACTAGGCTACAAATCTATAATGCATAAACACAGTCACATGTCGGAAAGTTCACTGCCATCTTTTAGAAGGTATTGCATACAAAAATGTGCATTTTTCATGTTAATTGTTATGCACAATGAACCTCTTGCCGACCACATAACCCATATATAGTATGTGACAGCAGAAAAAGTGGTCTTTAAGGCCTAGCCGCCACACATGCATCAGCTACTGCAGGCGGGGGTTCTGTGTCGAGAATGTGCTTACTATGTTCTCCTGACACACTAACTAAGCTGCCTCCAACAGTTCTCAGTCATGTGTAATGGTGTATAATTCCTGCGATACCACTTGTGCTTTAATTTAAAAAATATTGCATATATATATATATAAATTAATGTGACATTAACAATGAGTTGCAGCTTGCATCAAATGGTGTTCAACCAATCATTAAACAATAAACAAATAGGATAAAGATGCCGCGCTACCTCTTAAGTGATTACATAAAGATAATTACATCAAATTAAACAGTGTATCACCATCAGTGATTACATGTACCATAATAAACAATAAATAGTGAATAATAATGATCCAACAATGAAAACAATGGTATTGCAGTTCATAAAACATGAAATAAACATGACTTCTTCTTTACAAAAATCTTCAAGCCTCTTCCCCAATCACCACAGTGCTCTCAGTGCCCTCACCTTAATCATGTAGTATATACGCATGTGTAGTAATACCCAGCTCACTTCTCTCTGGTCAGATTGGTATTCCAAGGTCTCAGGGTACTCTGTAGAAAGGTCTCCCACTCACCAGGGTACTTTTATTCACCTAGATCAGGGATATGCAATTAGCGGATCTTCAGCTCTTGCAGAACTACAAGTCCCATGAGACATACCAAGACTCTGACAGCCACAAGCATGGCACCCAGAGGCATAGGCATGATGGGGCATGATGGGTAGTTTTGCAACAGTTGGAGGTCCGCTAATTGCAGGGGCGAACTGACCATTGAGCCACTCAGGCACTGCCCAAGGGCCCTGGGCCACTAAGGGGCCCCATCAGGGTTGCCAGCCTCAGTAAAACCAGGGACAGTATGTATAAATCTGTGTTTTTTTTACATCTGTCTGTGTATACTGTGTGTACATGTATGTGTATACTGTGTGTGTGTATACTGTGTGGCCCCATAATCTCTGATTGCCTGGGGGCCCCATAATCTCCTATTGCCCGGGGGCCCCATGAGTTATCAGTCCGCCCCTGGCTAATTGCATATCCCTGACCTAGATCATCCTCCTCAGTAATGGGGTTGTGGTCCCTTTAAGAATTGCTTTATTGATGCTTAAAATCCTGCTTACATCAATAAATAGTTATACAGGCATATCAGGGATATTGTTCTTCTTGGTATGACATCACTTCAGGTCCTCGATCCTACAGACTCGGTCCTACGCGTTACGTCACATGACTTAATCAGGGGGAACCCTAAGTTACGCATATATGCAGCCCCACGGAAAAAAGCCTGCTTCCACGTGGCCGCATATATATGTGCAGTCGGCAGGAAGGGGTTAAAGGCTCACATTTAAAAAAAAAATAATAAACATGTTATACTTACCTGCTCTGTGCAGTGGTTTTGCACAAAGCAGCCCCGATCTTCCTCTTCTCGGGTCCCTCGCCAGTGCTCCTAGCCCCTCCCTCTTGCCAAGTGCCCCCATAGCAGGCCACTTACTATGGGGGCACTCGTGCATGCTCGCTCCAGAGAGTGTGACTTGGCCCCGCCCCTGCTCCCTCCTCACTGCCAGTGATTGCCACTGCTCTTGTGCAGATCGCTAGATCGAGATGGGACTAGGGTATTAAGAGAAGGTTTTCTACCTTCTTCACACAGAAGGTTTTCTACCTTCATGCATGGAATGCATGAAGGTAAAAATACCTTCAGCCTTTACAACCACTTTAATTCGATTAGTCATCTGCCAATTTCTACTGAAAACCTTTGGATGAATTGGAAAACATATTGCAAACCACATTTTCTCATCTAGCACCATTACTTGATGTCACAAATTTTTTTTTGGCTAAATGACTACAAATTCCCACAGACACACTCCAAAATCATGTAGAAAATCTTTCCAAAACAGTGGAAACTATTATAGCTGCAAGGTGAGAGGGGGGAGGAAACTCCATAATAATGCTTTTGAAACGGACTGCCCAAAAACTCATACAGGTATAATGATCATGTGTCCACAATCTTTTGCCCATATAGTATACTGTTTGTCTGCCCTTTGTGTGATTGTACTTCTTAGTACTTTGAGATACTTTTGGGCAGGCTATGTATAACCTCCTATATTAGCCCCCTCACTAGTCAAAGGTGTCCTTAGTTAGCAAGAATTGTACCTAGCCATCTTGTAAGAAGGCACTGTATAAAAAGAAAATCAATAGAAAATTATTGTTGTGGTGTTATTTCTCACCCTAGCAGGTTATTTTGTGGTTGTATGGCCATTGTTCATTGCAGAGCCAGATTTAGACCTGGGGGGGGGGGGCAGGGCACTTCATGTTCAGGGGGCCACTGGCACTTCAGGTACCGGGGAACCCTTATACTCAGAGTTGATTTACATTCTCAATGACAGGTACACATTTTTAAAATGCATGGCACAACATCTTTCACAGGTCACACATGCCCACACACTATACAGTGTAGTTGGCTTGAGGCGCCAAAATGTATCTTTGAAAAAGGATACAATTTACCAGTCCAGAGTTTTACAGATGATGGCCAGCAAAATATTACTCCCCAAGATACATTTAATAAAGGAAAGTATGTTTTTTCTTATACAGTGCCTTGAAAAAGTATTCACACCCCTTGACATTTTCCACATTTTGTAATTGTTACAACCAAAAACGTACCGTATATACTCGAGTATAAGTCGTTCTGAGTATAAGTCGAGGCACCTAATTTACCACAAAAAAATGGGAAAAACTTATTGACCCGAGTATAAGACGAGGGTGAGAAATGCACAGCTACTGTAAGTGGAAAAGAAGGTCAACAATGCCCATTTGCATGCCTCCCTGTGCCCATTTGCAGCCATAGGTCCCCCGAACTTCAAACTCGGTAGTTAAGGGTTCCTAGATGCCCCCCTAGCTGCAGCAAAAATTTGGGGTCTCTGAACCCAAAGGGTCCCGAAATGACATTGCTGCAGATGGATACTGTTGACCAAATTTGGGGCCCCGTATCTCTGGGCCACTTAGTGCTAAGAACCCCACATTTGGTGTGCAAACCCAGTAGATACGGGGCCCCAAAAATCAGTTTAGAAAATGTCAAGCACTTTTCTGCAGTAGAGAATGACATTTTCCGAACCGGTTTTGGGGCCCCGTATCTCAGGGCCACTTGGAGCTAGGAACCCCAGCTTTGGATATGTTATGGTACAAGTTCCAGTGGGTTTGCACACCAAATTTGGGGTTCCTAGCACCAAGTGGCCCTGAGATATGGGGCCCCAAAGTCGGTTCAGAAAATGTCAAGCACTTTTCTGCAGCAGAGAATTACATTTTCCGAACCGATTTTGGGGCCCCGTATCTCGGGGCCACTTAGTGCTAGTAACTTCAGCTTTGGATATGTTGTGGTACCAGTTCCACTAGGTTTGCACACCAAATTTGGGGTTCCTAGCATCAAGTGGCCCTGAGATACGGGGCCACAAAGTCGGTTCAGAAAATGACATTTTTTGCTGCAGAAAAGTGCTTGACTCAGTATAAGTCGAGGGGGGCACTTTCAGCACAAAAAAATATGCTGAAAAATTCGACTTATACTCGAGTATATATGGTAAATGTATTTTATTGAGATTTTGTGTGAGAGACTGACACAAAATGACAAATAATTGTGAAGTAGAAGGAAAATTATAAATGGTTTTCCAAATTTTTTACAAATAAATATGCATTTGTATTCAGCCCCCTTCAGCCCCACGGAATTCAGAAGTCACCTAATTACTAAATAGAGTCCATCTGTAGGTAATTTAATCTTAGTATAACTTCAGCTGTTCTGTAATGCCCTCAGAGATTTGTTAGAGAACCTTACTGAACAAACAGCATCATGAAGGCCAAGGAACACTCCAGACAGGTCAGGGATAAATTTGTGGAGAAGTTTAAAGCAGGGTTAGGTTACAATAAAAAATATCACAAGCTTTGAACATCTCACGGAGCACTGTTCAAATCACCTCCCTCGAAAATGGAAAGAGTATGACACAACTGCAAACCTACCAAGACATGGCCATCCACCTAAACTGACAGACCAAGGAGAATGTTATTCAGAGAAGCAGCCAAGAGGCCCATGGTAACATGGAGGAGCTGCAGAGACTCACAGTTCAGGTGGGAGAATCTGTCCACGGGACAAATATTAGTTGTGCACTCTACAAATCTGGCCTTTATGGAAGAGTGGCAAGAAGAAAGCCACTGTTGAAAGACAGCCATAAGAAATCCTGTTTGCAGTTTGCGAGAAGAAATGTGGGGGACACAGCAAACATGTGGAAGAAGGTGCTCTGCTCAGATGAGACCAAAATTGAACTTTTTGGCCTAAAAGCCAAACGTATGTGTGGCGGAAAACTAACACTGCATATCACACTGAACACTCCATCCACACAGTGAAACATGGTGGAGGCAGCATCATGTTGTGGGGATGCTTTTCTTCAGCAGGAACAGGGAAGCTGATCAGAGTTGATTTGAAGATTGATGGAGCCAAATACAGGGCAATCTTAGAAGATAAACTGTTATGCAGCTTACACACGGTCGGACTTTTCGACCGGACTTGTCCGACGGACACCGACGGACCAAATCCAGCGGACAATCCGATTGTGTGTGGGCTTCACCTGACTTTCAGCGGACTTTTCCAGTCGCAAATCTGACAGGCTTTAGATTTGGAACATGCTTCAAATCTTTACGTCGTAACTCCGCCGGACCCAGAAATCTGCTTGTCTGTATGCTAGTCCGATGGACAAAAACCGACGCTAGGGCAGCTATTGGCTACTGGCTATCAACTTCCTTATTTTAGTCATTTAGTGTACGTCATCACGTACGAATCCGTCGGACTTTGGTGTGATCGTGTGAAGGCAAGTCCGTTCGTTAAAAAGTCTGTCGAAAGTCCGCTGGAAAGTCTTTCGGACAAGTCCGGTCGAAAAGTCTGCCCGTGTGTACGCGGCCTTAGAGGTTGCAAAAGACTTGAGACTGGGGCGGAGGTTCACCTTCCAGCCGGGCAATGACCCTAAACATACAGCCAGAGCTACAATGAAATAGTTTAGATAAAAGCATATTTATGTATTAGAATGGCCCAGTCAAAGTCCAGACCTAAATCCAATTGAGAATCTGGGGCAAGACTTGAAAATTGCTGTTCACAGACACTCTCCATCCAAACTGACAAAGCTTGAGCTATTTTGCAAAGAAGAATGGGCAAAAATTTCCCTCTCTAGATGTGCAAAGCTGGTAGAGACATACCCAAAAGGACTTGCAGCTGTAACTGCAGCAAAAGGTGGTTCTACAAAGTATTGACTCAGGGGGGCTGAATACAAATACACGCCACACTTTTCACATATTTATTTGTAAAAAATTTTGAAAACCATTTATCATTTTCCTTCCACTTCACAAGTATGTGCCACTTAGTGTTGGTCTATCACATAAAATCCAAATAAAATACATTCACGTTTTTAGTTGTCACATGACAAAACGTGAAAAATTTTAAAGGGTGTGAATACTTTTTCAAGGCACTGTACATTTTATATATATATATATTTTTTTTTAATTATTGAGCATATAATTTTTTATATTGTTTTATATAATTTTTGTATAGAGGAGGACCCCATCTGTCAGGGGGGCCCGGGGCAATTTCCTCTTTTGCCCTATTATAAATCTGACCCTGGCTGGTTCATTGTTATATTAAAGGCGCAAGAAGAAATGGGATCCAATACTAAGTGGTAACTCTATAATCCCAGAGCCCTTCAGAATATAATAGTGAGCAGATATTCCTGATCATGGGATTGTGCTGTTCTATTACTATTAGGAAAATGTAAACTTCTGTAACACACTATTACAGTCCCTACTGTGACTTATGCTGGGTGTATTATACATTTTTTTCCTTTTTCAATATGCATTTTTTTAGTTTTTCTTAGTAGTATGCTGATTTTGCTTATTGTTACCATTGCTTTTCAAATCACAAGCTATAAACATAAGGTACCAAAGCAGAAACAAATATAATCAGATATTCCTTTTCATTAGCATTACTTGGCTTTAAAGTGATCAATTTTTATATGTAGTGCAAGATATCTGCTTATCAGCAAATCACAAGAGTCAAATGCAACATCGCTTGCTGAGTGCTATGTGGGGTTTGGAGAAAATCAATAGTAATCCATAGCAATCACACTAGAATGTTTGCCCATACAGAGGGTTGAAAAAGACTCCTTGTGACTAGATTATGTGAATCTTAAATTGTAATCAAATCTGATAAATCCCATTTTGGTGCTGGTGTGTTGTTGCTGAAGGTTTACTGTAATGTCATGTGCCACACAACAGCTCTGTGTACCCAACTTGGATTCTCAGCCTAAATTCTTCTTCATGGAAAATCTATTTTTAAATAATTATTTTAAAGAAGTATTAAACCCAAAACCAAAAATGTAAATTATTGTAGCTTACTAATCATTAGATGGGATGGCTGCATTAGCTTTCTTTTCTGAGGCTTTTCCCCCCTTTTTTTTACCTCGTTCTCTGGCCAGTAACACACTTCACACATTAGAGTATCTCCACTTTTGATGGAGGAGCAATGAAGACACCTTTGGACAACAGCATTGTCAATTTGGGGAGAAGGTAGTTTAGATGCACTAAAGCTTAAAAGTGCAAAATCAGGCTCACTTCTGCATAGAAACCAATGAGCTTCCATGTTTTATTACAAAAGTTTAATTGAACAAGCTGGGGTTAGAAGCTCATTGGTTTGTATGCAGAAGTGAGCCTGATTTTGCACTTTCCAGCTTTAGAAAATAAACCCCATTGTGTACTTAAAAGTGGGGTATGCCTGTAACAAACTTTTGCTTTTGGGTTTAACACCACTTTAAAATCTAGGCAGACATGTAAAAAAAATGAATACAGTTAAATTGTTTTATTTAAATTATGCATTAAATAACATATATATATTACATAGCATGTACACTTTCCCACTTTCAAGCAGAAAAAAACATACATTTTGCTGCATAAAAATGCATCACAAATAGAAATCCCGTCCTATGTTATGTGACTCGTTCACATCTAAGCACTGTAGTAAGAAAGGGAAATCCAAATTGTAAGGGCCCATTTACATATACATGTGTGCATTACCACGCATGTGGATGCATACCGAACATCCTATGTTATGTGACTCGTTCACATCTAAGCACTGTAGTGTGAAAGGGAAATCCAAATTGTAAGGGCCCATTTACATATACATGTGTGCATTACCACGCATGTGGATGCATACCGAACAGTGTAAATCCAAATTGTAAGGGCCCATTTACATATACATGTGTGCATTACCACGCATGTGGATGCATACCGAACAGTGTAAATCCAGACTAAATACGTTTTTAAATGTAGCTATATTACCTTACATTAGCATCTTTCTTGATATCAGCATCCTGTAATCCTCCTGTATGGTAGCACTTAGATTAGGAAAGGCAGGGCTAGCACCGGGAGCCAATCACACTTTGCTTTAGTGCACATGAGCCTGACAGTAAACATTTGCAAATGTGCAGCTAACTGTACATTGTCCTAAGAACAATGAACTAAGGCATCTCTTAAAGAGGAAGTAAACCGCGATGGGTTTTACTTCCTCCTTTTTCCCCCTGCAAAATAAAAGCATAACGGGCTAGTATACAAAAGTAAAAGCATATTAGGGTAGTATGCAAAGTAAAAGCACAATGGGCTAGTATGCATCGCATACTAATGAGCATATATGTGTCACCGGCGCAAACAAATTTATATACAAAAAATAATGTAAAATTGAGTTGCTGCAATCAAAAAGAACACCACTAGGTGATAAATAGAAAAAAATATTTGTGTTAAATAGAAAAAAATAGAAGAAATAGAAAGTAGAGTAGCGCACTCAACACAAATATTTTTTTTGCATCGCATACTAGCCCATTATGTGGCACGGTACCTGCAAACGAAGCCTGCGCTGTCCCCGCTGGTGGCCGCATCCATCTTCGCCCCTCTTTCTTCCAGGGCCACGGATTCTGGCTCTGACGTCATCGGCGCAGTGAAGAGCAAATATCTCCTAAACGGCACATGTTTAGGAGATCGTTACAGTACCTATAGGTAAGCCTTATTATAGGCTTACCTATAAGTACAAGTGACACAGAGAGGTTTACAACCACTTAAAGCCTAGTACACACTAGTAGTTTTCGTAGGAGGTGTCGCTGTACTAACTATTCAATGTTAGTACAGCAATATCCCGTGCTGTGCTATTGTGTTCTGACAGGGGGGTGGTGCCCCCCCACTCTGGAGCTGATCGGCAGACCTATGTCTGGGCATACCGCAGTAACGGCTGCCGTACACACGAGCCGAATGTCAGCCGGTTTTAATTGAACCGGGCGATGCCTCCCGACATTCTGCCCATGTGTACTAGGCTTTAGGGTTTCAGCTGAATAAATGCAATTTGAAGGTAAAGGGGATATGTATTTGAAATTCTACAGTAGTAGGAAATAGAATGAGATCTCAATTATACTGACAGGAGACTTCCTCACTAACACTGAGCCGGCTGGTATGCAGCAGTGATGGCAAAAGTCCAGGAATATATACATTTTAAATGTAGTATTGTTAGGCAACAAGGCATTCAAGGTGGGTACTACCTACTACTCACAAATGCATAGTTGCTAACAGGGAACTTTGATAGGACACTTTTAAAGAAGGTAAAAATTGTATGGGGTCCATAAACCTAAAGTAGAAATATAGCCAAAGCATTTTTTTACAGAACAGGATGGGATTAGAACCCCTTGCAGGTTTTCCTTGTTGTCTTTGTTCCTAAGTAGAAATTATTTATTCAACTGATGTTATCCCCTAACACCTGTATCACGTGACCTCTGTGATTGGCTCTCACAGTGATCACATGATCGGAAGCCTATTCTGCTGGTTCCTGATCAGAAGCTGAGAGCTGTATGTGACAATTCAGTCTGTGTTCTGGGAGCACGCTATGAGAACACTCTCAACACCTAATCTTTTGCCGCTGTAAACATATAGGTGCAGTAGCTGGGCATGAAAGCCAACCTTTCCTGTTACTGCATGTCAGGAAAGAGTTCACCTGCTGGTGGCACCGTGGCTCACAGATCTATAGGCTGCAGTTCTGCTGTCCACCAACGAGTGTCCCCCAGCAGCCAGAAGCTCATGCGAATCAGGCATCACCTGACGTTTGTTGCAGGAAGTGTATTTAAGCCCTGCTTATGGTCTTTCTCTCTGCCTTGGTGTTTTGTCTCCATGTGCCCCTGACCTGCGTTCCTGCATCTTGCATCCTGATACTGGACCCGGACTCTGACCCTGCAGCCTGATCCTTTCCTACCTGCTTGCTCCGTCTCCTGTTACCCTCTCCCTGTCCTGTCTTGTTTCCTGCTCCATCTGCTTGATCTCCCGTGTATGACCCTGGCTCTGTTACGACTATGCTGTGCTTATCCTGTTTCCTGTAAATACTTGGTTTGGGCAGTTGTTCATTGTGTGTCACTATTTGTTTGGTTCTCTGGTTGATATACACAGTTTTGGTATTTTGGAGGTGTGTTTACATTTATGTTATTCACTTATTTTTAAATAAATTATATTATTTTTACTTTACTTGGAGGGGGAGGCCGTGACTGCAGAGGAGGAGCTTAGCCGTGGACAGATCTGTGATGCTGGCAGGCTGGAGAGCAAGGAAGGATTGTCCTCAGTCTTACCTCTAGTTGTTGCCCTGACACCAGGGTGCTGCACCCACCTCAGGCCAGGGCAGGGTGGCTCTGCTCGGCTTCTTGGAGATTAGCCTGACTCTGAATGCTCCATGATCTGTCAGCACTGGTCCACATTGCATCATGGCTTACCACACATCATTGCGGAGGTGTTCCTCTATACCCAAGCACCCTCCATGGTGGGGAGTGTAAGCTTCTTGGGCAAGGTCACTTTCTCCTGTATATGTGTGGAGGTTATCATTTCCATCCCTCTAATACCTGGCTGCCTAATAGGTTGCTTCCTTTTAAATAAAGGGTGATATACATGTTGGCATAATAATGGCCCCCGAGTGTGTGTCATATTGTTGTGTGTATATCACCGTAGGACAGTGATGGCAAACCTTGGCACCCCAGATGTTTTGGAACTACATTTCCCATGATGATCATGCACACTGCAGTGTAGTTGAACATCATGGGAAATCTAGTTCCAAAACATCTGGGGTGCCAAGGTTCGCCATCACTGCCTCAGGGTGTCTCTCAATAGATCCCATAATAGGGCCCCTAACCCGTTATTATGGGATATATACTGAGAGACACCTTAATATGGGATATACTGAGAGTGAGAGACCCCCTATTATGTGATATATACTGAGACCTCTATTATGGATATACTGAGAGACCCCCTATTTTATTATAGGGGTTCTCTCAGAATATCCCATAATAGGGGTCTCTTAGTTTATATTCCATATGGGGGGGGGGGTCTCTCTCACTCTCAGTCAGTATATCCCATAATAGGGGGACTCTTAGTATATCCCTGGCACCCCACCATCCTAAAACTTCAGCAGCCGCCACTGATTGTGCACATCCACCAATCAGCCATAAAAACTACCCACCCAGTATTGATTTTGCCACCAAAGCAGCCCTGTTCCATCAAGGCATAGACTCCACTATACCCCTGAAGGTATGCTGTGGTATCTGGCACCAAGCCATCAGTAGCAGATCCTTTAAGTACTGAAACTTGTAAGGTGGGACCTCCATGGACTTGTTTTTCCAGTACATCCCACAGACACTCAATCGGATTGGGATCTGATAAATTAGGCCAAGTCAACACCTCAAAGATACCTTCTTACATAGCTTTGTAGTTCAGTTCTGATGCTCATATGCCCATTGTAGGCATATTTGGCTGTGGACAAGTGTCACTAAAAGGCACCCTGACCAGTATGCGGATATGTGGCCCCATACACAACAAACTACAATGCACTGTGTTTTCTGACACCTTTCTATTGTAGTCAGCATTAACATTTTGAGCTACAGTAGCTGTTCTATTAGATCGAACTACACAGGCCAGTCCAATGAGCCTTGGCCACTTATGACACTGATGTCAAATCTCTGTTTTTCCAGTTGTCCAGCCATTACAATTTGTCCCTTGTCAAAGTTGCTCAAATCTTTACACTTGCTCATTTGTTTCTGCTTTCAACACATCAACTTCAGGGACAACAAGTTCACTTGCTGCCTAATATATCCCATCCACTTTTGTATGGCATTGTAACGAGATAATCATGGTTTGTTCACTTTACCTATCAGTGCTAATAATGTAATGGCTGACTGGGGGTATATACCAGGGACGTGCAGTCAGGGGAGGCAGGTGAGGCTTGTTGAAATAATAAAAAACAAAACACAGAAACCATCGACTTTGAGGGTCGGAGCTTGGCGACATGGGGTCACAGAGACATCTATGGTTCCGGAGATACAGGGCTCCTTGCACAACCTGTCAGAAGCTACATACAGAGCGGCCAGTTTAAATACAAGCTGGCACACTCTGCAGCAGACTGAGAGGATGAGCTCACAGTGCCTCTCCTCACTTCTTGTCAGAGACACTGAGCTCAATGGACAGCTTGGAGTCTTGGACCAATGATAAAGTACCATTGGCCCCAGCTGTCCAATAAAAATTCTGCAGTGCAGGCACGCCTCTCACTACAGTGTCAAAGAAGGGGGCATGTGTCCAGCCCAGCCCTCTTAACTACGGTACAAGGAAATACATGTATTTATGTGTATAAGATTTACCCACAATCCCATGTTTTTCTCACACAGTTAAGAGGGAGAATGAGAATCTGCTGCTGAAAAGGTACAAGCTAAATCATATATTATCATGCTATATTTTATAAGTTATTTACTGTGAAATTACTGGTTGGAAGTTCTAACTTCAAACTTTAATAATTTGTCCATTAAGCCACCTGCTTGAGGAAAAGTTTTTGAAAACATAGTAAATTACCTTATTTACTTATTACTGTAAGTCGAGATTTTCAGCCTTTTTTTTTAGGCTGAAAGTGCCCCCCTCGACTTATACTCGAGTCGCCACCGTCTGCCTACATGATCAGCATGTCACGCAGGCAGACGGCGGCCAGCGTGTGATAATACAGTTCGGAGGCTATTCCAGCTTTCAAAAGCCGCGCCTCCTCCTCGTTTGTGATAGGCTGAACACTCCATTTCCCAGCAGTCAGTGTACAACCTATCACGGACATTCTCTCATCCTCGTCCGTGGTATGAGGATGAGAGAATGTCGGTGATAGGCTGACCGCTGAGTGTTCTGCCTATCACAGACGAGGAGGAGGCGCGGCTTTTGAACAGTGGAATGGCCGCCGGCTGGTACTATCACACGCTGATCGGAGGATGGAGATCGCCACAGGGAAGATGGAGATCGCCACACGGAGGTTGCACAGGGACACAGGACACATGCACATATACAGGACACATGCACATGTACAGGACACATGCACATGTACAGGACACATGTAGGCTGCACAGGACACAGGGAGGCATGCAGCTGCAGATGGGCATTGTTGACGCTCTTTTTCCATTTACAGTAGCTGCTGCATTTCTCACCCTCGTCTTATACTCGGGTCAATAGATTTTTCCCAGTTTTTTTGTGGTAAATTAGGGGCCTCAACTTATACTCGGGTCGACTTATACTCGAGTATATACAGTATTTATTTCAGGTACTTATAGAGCGCCATCAATTTACGCAGCACTTTACATATACTTTGTACATAGTACAAAAGTCCCTATCCTAAAGGAGCTTACAACCTAAGGTCCCTAACACAAATTCATACATAGTAGGTGTACAAGGAAACCAGGGTACCCAGAGGAAACCCACGCAGGCACAGGGAGAACGTGCAAACTTCAGGCAGATGGTGTCATGGTCGGGATTTGAACCAGGGACCCTTTTTGCTGCTAGGTGAAAGTGCTAACCACTACACCACTGTGCTGCCCATGATATACCTTATATTAATTAATTGATATTATTTGTATATTACGTACTTATGGTAATTAACCCCTTGCCACCCAGGCCAATTCTGACACTTCTCTCCTACATGTAAAAATCATAATTTTTTTGCTAAAAAATTACTCAGAATGCCCAAACATTATATATATTGTTTAAGCAGACACCCTAGGGAATAAAATGGCAGTCGTTACAACATTTTAGTCACACGGTATTTGCGCAGCAATTTTTCAAAGAAGTGGTTTCATGAATAATAAAAAGAAAAAAACTCAAGTTATCACGATTTTTTGTATATTGTGAAAGATGACGTTACGCAAAGTAAGTAGATACCTAACATCTCACTCTTTAAAATTGCGCACACTTGTGGAATGGCGCCAAACTTCAGTACTTAAGAATCTCCATTGACAATGCTTAAAATTTTTTTAGCGGTTACCTGTTTAGAGTTACAGAGGAGGTATAAGGGAAGTCCGGTTAACAGACGCACATTGGCGCGCAGGCGCGGGCACAAAGAATAACATGTATTGACGCATTGCATGAGCGCGCACGGGCGCGAGCAGGCACACGTGCGAGCACATGTGCACCTACTGGTGCCTATTTAAACTGAGCAATGACACATACACATTGCTGAGTGGTCTTTGAGCTTGTTCCTGTTAACCTGTGCCCTGATCTGTTCCAGTTACCTGTGTTTGTCTCGGCTTCACCTGTACCTTCCTTTGGACTTCCGCCTGCTTACCTGTGACCTTGGCTTGTGTTTGACTCTGCTCCTGTCTCATGTTCCTGTACCTCGCTGCCCGACTGTGTACCGAACCCGGCCTGTATCCTGTCTTAGCTTCTGCCTCACGTTCCTGTACCTGCACTGCCCAGCTGTTGATGACCCCCTGGCTTATGTTCCAGCAACGCTTCCGCCTGCTGATCCAGCGACATGGAGTTCCAGTTCTCAGGACCTGTCTGGTGATCCACAGCCATCGGATTCCTGCCAAGGCCCAGCTGGTGCCACCCACTACATCGGCCCTCGTGCCACTCTATGTCCTTCACTCCCTGTCATCTCTACAAGGGGCGTTGGACAGGAGATGTAAGAGAAGCCCTCTCTGCAGCTCGATCTCCACCGGGTACATGACAGTACCACTCATCCAGTTGTCGGAGATCGAGAGATGGGCTTCACCTCTGAAGTCGCTATGCCTGAAACTTACCTCTCTTACCCAGGCAGTCAGCACCTTGCAAGAAAGCTACCTGCAGCTGTAGGGTCGCATCCAATTCATGGCCTCTACCTCAGCAACTTCTGCACCTGCTACAGCACCTGGCCACTCCATGTCCAAACAGACTGTTTCCGCATCCACGGGAACTATGCCATCATCGGAACCCTGAGTTCCTGCACCAGAGCGATTTTCAGGCAATCAACACAAGTTCCATGCATTTAAGAACTCTTGTGAACTTTACTTTGCCCTGCAATGAAGAACCTTCTCACTTGAAACCACCAAGGTGGGTTTTGCCATATCCTGCTTCTCGGAGAATCACAGTCATGGGCCCATCAGCTCCTGGAACGGAACAGTGCAATCTTGGACTCTCTTCATTCTTTGAAGCAATGGCTCAGCTCTACGATGACCCCCAGTGTACAACTACTGCAGAGTCTACCCTCCATATCCTACGGCAAGGTCATCGACCCGCTGAGGACTATGTTGCAGAATTCCACCTGTGGGCCTGTGATACGAGTTGGAATGATGCAGCCCTACGGCATCAATTCTGCCTTGGCCTGTCTGAAGGGCTCAAAAACTTGCTCGAGTGGGGGTCACCAGTTCCCTTGATATTCTCATTGGTCTTCCTATCCAGCTTGATTGTAGGTTCAGAGAAAGGAGAACCGAAAAAAATGGCATAACCACTATACCCATGAATCTGCGGGCAAGACCCATGCAACTAGGACTTTTGCATTCTCTACTCTCTAGTGAAGAAAAGCTGCAAAGACATCGAAAAAACTTGTGTCTATATTGTGGGGTAGCGGGACATTATCTCCAAAACTGCCCTGTGAGACCCACAAAGACCAAGACCATTCCCTCTACCTACCTTGCTAACTGTTCTGTAGGAAAGGGATCTGCTTATATCACCCTGTTCCTGTCACTTCAGATCCCCGGGAAAAACATCCAAGTACCAGCCATAATCGATTCCGGACCGCAGCTGTTTCATGGACAAGGACTTTGCCCAACATCAGCAAGCAAAGACACGTTAGTTATCCATCCATCTGGCAGATGTATCCCCTCTCAGGACTGGGCCTATAACGCACAAGACTTGCCCACTGCTGGCTGTATCTGATACCGGTCATCGGGAATATTTAAGCTTGGACATTATTCCATCTCCTCTGTTTCCCGTTATCCTGAGCATCCCCTGGTTGCAAGCCCACAACCCGCAGATAAACTGGGGATCAGGAGAAATTACTTTTTCATCCACCTACTGCCAGCAGTCCTGCCTTCACCCCATGCTCATGGGACCTACACCCCTTCTGGGTGTACATACTGACTTTCCTGTGTCACAGCTCATACCTGCAGCCTATCATGAATTCCTGGAGGTCTTCGATAAACAGAAATCAGACATCCTATCACCTCACCGCCCGTATGATTGCCCAATTGAACTTTTGCCAGGCACTGAAATCCCTTTCGGGAGCATCTTTCCCCTCTCTGAACTGGAACTTAAAGTATTACGTCAGTACATTGATGAAAACTTGGAGAAGGGCTTTATCCGGCCTGCCACGTCCCCTGCAGGCGCTGGAATGTTCTTTGTAGAGAAAAAGGACCATACCCTGCGTCCCTGTGTTGATTACCAGGAATTAAATAAAGTCACCGTCAAGAACAGATATTCTTTGCCCCTGGTTCCGGATCTGCACACGTTGTAAGCGTGTACATGTGACAGGTGGGATATCTTCTTTCAGGAGGAGTTGTTGTCGGCACTCTTTCTATGAGCAGGTCCATCTCCCATAGCATTAGGACCAGACTGGCGTACAGGTACGGAAGAGAAGAGCTAAGCAAAATACATGCATGGAGTCTGCGCTAGATGCACGGCTAGACCCATACCGTTACTGGGAGTGAGTTAGCAGTGATACGCTGGTCAGGTGGAAAGGGCATTGGCTCTGTGTGTCTCTCCTAAATGCATCAGTGATCGTGGTGGTGTATATTACATCAAGAGAGCGTTTACTAGAGTCCAGTCATATGTACAAGTAAAAGGTACCCCATGTGTAAGGCAGTGACCCTATCCAAAGTGTCTAGCGCAGCCCAGAAGAACCCACCCCAGAGTAGGCCTCTTATGTGACCCTTGCGTGGCGCCCAACGGGGAGGGAAACACAGAGGTCATAACTACTACCCCACAACCCTACAACCTACAACAGACTGTGCAGTCTTCAAGTTCAATTGCTCCAATGCTTAGTAAATGAGGTGAAGCTTCACTTTACACAGACTACCCAATCACATGCCATCGAGAAGTGCATCTGGGGAGCCTGAAACCACCCATCGTCGCTGCTGCAGAGTTGAAAGTCCTTGTAGCTAGCACTCTGGCTACACAGCTAAAAACAACCTGCACTTCTTCCATGCCGCCATCGGCACCACCACTATGTTGAGTTACTCTGTCAACCAGCTGGACTAGGACTTCTCCGCCGTCCACACTACATCCATAGAAGTTCCCGTAGAAAGTTTGTCTGCTCACAGACAAGCCATACTATCCTGGCTCTCTGGTCAGCAACGTGAACTGTTGTTCCACGCACGCGTCATCAGAATGCTGTCTTCTATCAGATATATAGTTTGGACGTCTCTATGGCAACATCTCTCAGTGAGCTGAATGGGAAACGTGGAGTGGACTCTAGTCTGCTACGGCCGGTGCAAAGACTTGTTGCATCATCAAGTTGCAAAATTGAACTCTTAAATGCACAGTCTATTACAAACAAATCCTGCCTCATTTATGATCATATCCTGGATAAATGTCTGGACTATATGTGCATTACAGAGACCTGGCACCAACCAAATACCTTTTCCTCTTTAAATGAGATTTGTCCCCAAGGATACAGCTATCTCCAAAAAGCTTGCAGCACAGGGCGTGGTGGGGGCCTGTTAGTCATCCATCGCAGCCATTTGGAGTTATCTCTGCAACCACTACTTGAACTGTCTTCATTTGAATGCCTTGCATTTAAATGCAAGTCCCCCTCCCCTGTGCTGTTCCTCCTCATCTATCGACCACCAAAATCAAACCCATCATTTATCACCGAGATGTCAAACCTTCTCACAACTTTCTGCACATTCTCTGCCAATGTTATAATTTTGGGCGATATGAACATCCACGTTGACACCCCCTCCTGCTGTTTTGCAGCTGAATTTCTTCAACTTACTGGAAGGTTTTAATTTAAAACAACTTGTTGATGTCCCCACACACATCAGGTGGCATACCTTGGATCACTTTTTGCTTCTAAAGTTAGAATAGCAAGAGGCCAGAGGCCAAGATAAGATCAACACATAAAACTTAGGCATTGTTCCTAAACATCGTGTGAATCGTGGAGCCCTTGGTGAGTTTGTGGGGATGGAACATCCACCCTTCTATTTATTAGCTGTTTATCCATCCGGTTGACTATCAGTTTGCCTTTTGGGATCTGGCATCTGGTAAGCAGGTCCTTTGTGCGGTGGTGGTGCCCTCTTCGTATTATCACTAGTTTAGGTTCGGTTGATGCTTCACACTATTGCAGGAGTCACCATTTGTTATTTACCATCTGGTAAGCAGGTTCTCTGTCAGGTGTTGGGTGCACATTGATCTTTCCACTTGCAGTTGGCTATACTCACATTTGCACCTATCAAGTGTCATCTGGTAAAGAAGCCTTTCGTGTGGCATCCGTGGCTATCAATTTTTATGAACACTGGGTGTTTAATTAATGAATTTTTTTTTCCTATTCACTGTGTGAGTGTCACTCTTTTTTATTTAATCACCTATTTATTTATCAGTATTACGCTATGTTTTCACCTTATTTTTTGGGATAAATGAATTTCCGTGGATTCAACATAGATCTTATGTGAGCGCGAATCACCATATCCCACTGTGACTGGTCTGCATCAAGGCCCAGGCCGGGTTAGGCCACATGCCCGTTTTGGCTTGCAATCTGGTAAGCACGCCATTCATCAGTTGGGTTTATACACATTTTGTTTTGTTTTTGCATATTTTTGATTATTAATGATCGGACAGTTGGGATTATTTTGGACTTTTATCAGTTATATCATCACCCTAAAAGGCTTTCCATGGAGATCAATATATTTTTGGATTCTTATTGAACTCTCACTATATGGACTATTGATTAGGATTTGAATATTCTTCACTAATTTTTCACATAGATTTTTTAGCGCAGCATTTATTTATTATACCTTGGATCTGGTAATTACCAACTCTGCTCTTCTTGCCAACCTGCAGGTGTATGACCTAGGTGTGTCCGGTCACGCCATTTCCATGGATTTTCCATCCCTATCCAGCCTCTACAAGCCTAAGTGGAATATCTGCTTCAGAAACCTAAAAAACATAAACCCAGAACTCTTGGCAGCGGACTTTCAGCATCTTTCCACACACTTTTCATCAGCCGACAAGGCAGTGGATTACTACAACAGTCAACTTAGCAGCATTTTGGACCTCCATGGCCCTGTTAAAACAAGAACAGTCACCTTCAGGCGCTCAGCTCCCTGGTTCACAGATGAGCTTCGTAAGATGAAGGCAGAAGGGTGGGTCCTTGAGCGGCGCTTCAAAGCCTCTGGCCTCATTGTCCACAAACAAATTTACTGGGAGCATCAACAAAAATATGCACAGTCCCTCAAAGAGGCAAGGTCACAGTTTTACTCCAATGCCATCAGAAATAGCCCAGGAAATTCCAAGCAGCTTTTCTCCACTATTAAACCAAAATCACCTCCACTTACTGCCCTTACAGAAGAGCAGTGCAATAAATTCATGGATTTTTTGTTCCTCAAAAATTGCACATATTCACTCTGCCCTTTCTGGTCCTCCCACCCAAATTGTCCCCCCAACATATATCGTCCCCAAACCCCTAAACTGCCTTCCAGAGATGTCATCAGAAGAGGTGCAGAACATCATCAGGAAGATGAAACCCTCCACCTGTCCCCTGGACCCTCTCCCAACCTCCCTGGTAAAAACTCATATCTTTGTCCTAAGTCCCCTGATCACCGCTGCTATAAATCATTCCCTCCAAACTGGTCATGTTCCCTCTGTTTTAAAAAATGCCATTATCAGACCATTGCTCAAAAAACCCTCTCTTGATCTGAAAGTCCTATCCAATTATAGGCCCATCTCCAATTCCCCTTCATATTAAAAGTACTTGAGAAAGCAGTTGCCATTCACCTTCAGGGCCACCTCAAACATAATAACCTCTTTGAAAAATTCCAGTCAGGTTTCCGCTTTGCTCACAGCACAAAGACTGCCCTTGTCAGAGTTACAAATGACCTCCTCATATCATCCGATGCTGGCTCTCCCTCCCTCCTCATTTTCCTGGACCTTTCGGCTGCATTTGATACTGTTGACCATGGCATTTTTTTAAACCGGCTCCACCGCACCGCTGGACTCAATGACACAGCCCTCAGTTGGTTCAAATCATATCTCACAAACAGGACAGAATACATCTCCTTGGGCCACTTCAAATCAAATCCACATACAGTTACTTGCGGTGTTCCCCAGGGGTCAGTCCTTGGCCCCATCCTCTTCATGTTCTATCTTACCCCCCTTGGCCAAATTGTTAGCCCTAATCTGACGAAACAGCAGTCACCTCAGAGAGGGCCGTACAAGCCCAGAGGACCCCCGCCACCAACAAACCTGTCCAGGGGATTAGAAGGAAACCTGCAGGTATCGGCAACAGAGAAGAGGAGTCTGCAGAGCCAATCCAACAGCATTCCCCGGAGTACAGTCCAATATATCTTCGATCCAGTGGGACGCCTAGGGGGTTGTTACCATCAGACCTATGACTAGGGGCAGTCCCGTGTCAGTCCAGCAGCTGTCCTTGGAAGATAAAGGCCGTTGCTGGGTTACAGTCGATTGCTTCTTGCCTCCTGCCGTTCGGTAAGCAGGCAATTCGTAAGGTGGTCGAGCACATTTTATTGGTGTGAAGTCACTGTGGTGGTTACTTGATCAATTTATGGACTATTGATTTAGCATTTACGCACTGACTCACTGTTTATTTTTCACTTTTATTTTTCACAATTTGTATTCTATTTCTTATTACATTTACTTGTGTTTTGAGCGCAGCTCCTTTTTATCCTAATTATTAGCCGCCACAAAATTTCATTTCACTGCTATGCTGATTATTATTATTATTATTATAGAGGATTTATATAGCGCCGACAGTTTACGCAGCGCTTTACAACATTAGGGCAGACAGTACAAGTACAATACAATTTAATACAGGAGGAATCAGAGGGCCCTGCTCATTAGAGCTTACAATCTAGGAGGAAGGGTCAAGTTATACAAAAGGGTAATAGCTGTGGGGGATGAGCTAATGGAGAAAATAGTGCAGTTGTTAGATGGAGGCAGGATTGGCTTCTCTGAAGAGGAAAGTTTTCAGGGATCGCCTAAAAGTGGATAAATTTGGAGACAGTCTGACAGATTGGGGTAGGGAATTCCAGAGGATGGGCGAGGCTCGGGAAAAGTCCTGGAGGTGGATATGGGAGGAGGTGATGAGGGAGCTAGAGAGCAGGAGGTCTTGGGAGGAACGTAGATGGCGATTAGGTTGGTATTTTGAGACTAGGTTAGTGATGTAGTTGGGGGCAGAGTTGTGGATGGCTTTGTAACTTATTGTTAGTATTTTGAATTTAATTTGTTGGGCGAGTGGTAGCCAATGGAGGGATTGGCAGAGAGGGGTAGCAGACACTGAGCGGTTTGTAAGGTGGATAACTCTGGCAGCAGCATTCATGATGGACTGAAGGGGGATAGTCTATTTAAAGGTAAGCCAATGAGGAGGGAGTTGCAGTAGTCAAGGCGAGAGATAACCAGGGAGTGAATCAGGAGCTTTGTGGTTTAATTGGTTAGAAAGGGACGTAGTTTAGAGATGTTGCGGAGGTTGAGGCGGCAAGCTTTGGAAAGTGATTGGATATGGGGCCGAAAGGAGATTTCAGAATCCAAGATAACACCTAGCACCCTGACATGTGGGGACGGGTGGATGGTTTTGCCATTGCTCTTGACAGAGAAGTCAGGGGAAGAGGCACGTGGGGGAGGAAATATTATAAGCTCGGTTTTGGACAAGTTGAGTTTGAGGAAATGGTGTGACATCCATACAGATATGACACACAGCTACAGGGGGTCCCCTAGTTACAAACATCCGACTTACAAACGACTCCTACTTACAAACGGAGGGAGACAACAGGAAGTGAGAGGAAATCTACCCCTAGGAAGGGAAATTCACTCCTGTAAGAGCTATTATGGGGAAAAGGTACCTCCACTGATGCTTTATCACCAAGGCTTGTTTCCACAACAACCCAAAATTTTCAAAATCTAATTGTCATTGGGACAGAAAGTGAGGTGAAATCTTCTGAACAGGGGCACACACAGAAAAACAAATGTTACAGGGGTGTTAACCCTTCCTTATGCTATCCAAAAAGCTTAAAAATAGTTTTTTTGGCTGGAGCTACACAAAATGTACCTGTTCCGACTTACAAACAGATTCAACTTAAGAACAAACCTACAGTTCCTATCTTGTTTGTAACCCGGGGACCCCCTGTATATGTAAATGCAACAGCTGAAACCCCAACTTCACAGTCATCACTATCAGTACTCACCACCTGTCTGGAGGAGATAAAGGTATGGATGGAGCACAACTTTTTTCAACTAAACAGTTCCAAAACTGAAGTCATCCTGATTGGCACTCCTTACCAGACCAAATCATCATTCATAACCAGCATCACCTTTTCTGGTTCCAATATCCCCCTCTCAACAGTCACAAATCTTGGTGTAAAAATTGTCTCCCAACTCACTTTTAAAGCCCATATAAATCACCTATGCAAGACCTCTTTCTACCACCTCCGTAATATCTCTAAACTCTGTCCCATTCTCTCCCTCCCAGATACCGAAAAGCTGGTTCATGCCTTTGTCTCCTCCAGACTGGACAGACTGGACTACTGTAACGCACTTCTCATTGGGATTCCTAGAAGGAGTCTGCAGAGGCTTCAGTACATCCAAAACTCTGCAGCGAGGATCCTGATGAGAGTGCAGAAACATGAGCACATTACCCCCATTCTCCACTCACTCCATTGGCTTCCTGTCTCCATCAGGATTGAGTACAAGGTTTCCCTCCTCACACACCAATGCATAGATGGACATGCCCCCCCCCCCACCTCAAAGAACTTCTCAAACTACAAAACACATCACGTCCCCTCTGCTCTACTCACTCAAACCTTCTTCAAATACCCAGAACTGGACTCAAGACAATGGGAGAAAGGGCTTTTTGTGCAGCTGCCCCGCGCCTGTGGAATGCCCTACCTGACACCTTGAGGGCTCCTCAATCCACTGAATGTTTTAAAAAGGTCCTAAGACATTTCTTTTTAGCAAAGCTTTTTGTCCTTTTTAGATGTTCGTTGCATTGTATAAACTGCTCATTTTTCTTTTTTGTTTCTAACTTGTAGCACTTTTAGATCTTTTGATGAAAAGGGCACTATGAATAAAATGTATTATTATTATTATTATTCACATTCAAGGAAAATAAAAAACCTTTTTTGCTTGCACATGATTGGATGATGAAAGTCAGTAGACATTTACTAAGCTCTGGAGAAACCGCACTTGCAGAGTGCACAGTCTATTTGCCTTTAGTAAATCAAACCCAATGACTACTTTCAGTGGCGACTGTTGCTCTTTTTTTGGGGGGGGGGCAGAAAACAAACCTAGCCCCCTCACTTCCCCCAACCCCGTCGCTCGATCAATCGCTCACCTGCTCGCTCGCTCGTTGCCCGCCAGGACGCCTGCCAGCCGCGCACTTACCCCTTCCAGGTCACAGCTTCAGCGGCTTCCCCCTGCATCTCCTCCTAAGTCCCGGCGGCTGCTTCTCCTCCAGGCCAATCGGGTCTTAGGACTTCCAGCCAATTGGGTCTCCAGACCTGCTTCCTGATTGGCTGGGAGGAGAAGCAGTAAGACATTAGTGAATATTTATTTGCTAATGTCACACAAGTGGGTGGGCTCGGGGCGCAGTGCACATGGATTAGGAAGGCGGCGCCCCTGTGCCCCTTTTGAGTGTCAGCCACTGACTAATTTATAGCAAATGGTGCAAAGAATACTATAGAAGGTTAGATAAAAAAAAAAAAGCCAACATTTAAGTGATAAATTGTAAACTATTCCTCCAGCTGTTCTCTCAGTTTTTATAAATAGATTCCTAGGTCTGTGACCTGCAGCAAGTAGCAGTTGAGTGCCAAACATATTGCTTACTTTTAAGAGACAAAAAGTAGGCTTGCAGGGTTTACAGGTCATTTTGTACTATTCACAGCATGCTTTCTCTTATTTCTCTTTTCTCTTATTTTCTAAACTATTCTTAAAATTGCACAAAATTCTTGTTTCTCACAATCCAGCCTCCACATAAGAAAAATATGTGTACCGCTAAATCTAATGTTTCACAAATTTCAGTTTGGTCCAGTTGGTTGATAAAATATTGCTCTATTAAATGAGTCACAGTAAATGGGCCTCATTTGGCTGTTTTCTTGAATAAGCTATTCTAACATCAATAGAGAGAACATTACATTATAGCTGATTGCAGTCGTCCTCAGAATTCCAGTTCACAAACTGCAATATATAATTCCACGGAAATAGCTGACAGAAAAGTTTTCAATTAAATGTATTGCAGGCAATAAGGGTAACAGATTAATAGTCAATTACAATGATCACAGACTAAGCTTCCTATTTTGTAAGAAATGCAGTTGGTTTCTTGGTATGGTCATCTTCACCTTGGGGCTTGCTAAAAAAATTAGTTACTTCCAAGAACCCAAAGTAGAAAGTAAACTGGTTATCGTATTTGCTTACAGGATATCTAAACCCACAACAAAAAATGTAATATTACCTTATATAAGCTTACCAGTCACTTGCCATGATCTGAACTGAAAGCACAAACAATGTTACCTTTTTTTGTAAACCACTTATATATATATATAGATCTATCTATCTATCTATCTATCTATCTATCTATCTATCTATCTATCTATCTATCTATCTATCTATCTATCTATCTATCTATCTATCTATCTATCTATCTATCTATCTATCTATCTATCTATCTATCTATATTATATCATTTATTTATTTTTTGGTGGTGGCTTTAGATGCACTTTAGTTGCACTTTTGTTTATAGAACCAATCTCTTCACACAGCACAACCACTTAGCCTTAAGGAAGTGGTAGTGCTAAGAACCAAAGAGCCAGTGTGGAGAGAGATGAGCTGTGAGTTGTTAATGGAGGTTATGGCATACCTGTATAACTTATATTATTGAAGCTGAACTTCAGACAGATACAAAAGAGACAAATCAGTGCAACTTTGTATTTACATCCTTGAATCTATTTTTAACTGCAAGAAATGTACCTGACTAGAACTTGGTATCAGCCTGTTGCAATCCCTGTACAGCAGAGCTCAGTTTGGGGCATGCAGAAGCAGCACAAGGAACCAGTCAGTTGTGTTTCAGTTCAAGGTGCATGTTGATAGGAGAACACAGCAGCATAGCTCTCAACTGTCCCTAATTTGCAACAAAGTTCTTCTGTCCCTCTTTCCTCCTCATTTGTCCCTCATTTTGGTCTGACCTATATAGCAGTGGCGGCCCATTCATAGGGGGCGCCCGAGCGCTGCCCCCTCCCCCCTCCTGTAGTCACCAAAAAAAATTAAAAAAATTAAAATAAAAAAAAATTGAAATACATTTTTTTTTAAACGGCCCCTTTAAGAAAAAAAATATGAAAAAAAAATGTCCTTTAACTAAGTGCACTGTGTTTGGGCGCCAGACACAGGGCACTATGCAGTACACAGTGCAGATGTGGCGCTTCATTGGTGGGGTTTGGAGCTGTTTTGCGGCGCAATCCGTTGCGCCGAGCAGCATCCGCCTGGCGCCCGGCCAGGTGCTTTGTTCTAATTGTGAGAACAAAGTCACTTCCGGCGGGCTACAAAAAGATGGCCACTGTCTGGACTAATCCCCCTGTGTTCAGTGGAGAGGGGAGGCCCCTCCCCTCTCCACTGGCCACACGGAGAAAGCCAGGAACTAGGGACACAAGGAGGGACTCCGCTGATGGGGACACAGATGTAAGGAGGGACTCCGCTGATGGGGACACAGATGTAAGGAGGGACTCCGCTGATGGGGACACAGATGTAAGGAGGGACTCCGCTGATGGGGACACAGATGTAAGGAGGGACTCCGCTGATGGGGACACAGATGTAAGGAGGGACTCCTCTGACGGGGACACAGATGTAAGCAGGGACTCTGCTGATGGGGACACAGATGTAAGGAGGGATTTGGCAGATGGGGACACAGATATAAGGAGGGACTCCGCTGCGGACACAGATGTATGGAGGGGCTCTGCTGTGGACACAAATGTAAGGAGGGGCTCCGCTGGGGACACAGATGTAAGGAGGGGCTCCGCTGGGGACACAGATGTAAGGAGGGGCTCTGCTGGGGACACAGATGTAAGGAGGGACTCCTCTGACGGGGACACAGATGTAAGCACGGACTCCGCTGATGGGGACACAGATGTAAGGAGGGATTTGGCAGATGGGGACACAGATATAAGGAGGGACTCCGCTGGGGACACAGATGTATGGAGGGGCTCTGCTGTGGACACAAATGTAAGGAGGGGCTCCGCTGGGGACACAGATGTAAGGAGGGGCTCCGCTGGGAACATAGATGTAAGCAGGTACGCCGCTGGGGACATAGATGTAAGGAGGGGCTCCGCTAGGGACACAGATGTAAGGAGGGGCTCCGCTGGGGACACAGATGTAAAAAGGGGCTCTGCTGAGGACACAGATGTAAGGAGGGGCTCCGCTGGGGACACAGATGTAAGGAGGGGCTCCGCTGGGGACACAAATGTAAGGAGGGGCTCCGCTGGGGACACAGATGTAAGGAGGGACTCCTCTGACGGGGACACAGATGTAAGGAGGGACTCCGCTGATGGGGACACAGATGTAAGGAGGGATTTGGCAGATGGGGACACAGATATAAGGAGGGACTCCGCTGCGGACACAGATGTATGGAGGGGCTCTGCTGGGGACACAAATGTAAGGAGGGGCTCCGCTGGGGACACAGATGTAAGGAGGGGCTCCGCTGGGGACATAGATGTAAGGAGGTACGCTGCTGGGGACATAGATGTAAGGAGGGACTCCGCTGGGGACATAGATGTAAGGAGGGACTCTGCTGGGGACACAGATGTAAGGAGGGGCTCCTCTGGGGACACAGATGTAAGGAGGGGCTCCGCTGGGGACACAGATGTAAGAAGGGGCTCCGCTGGGGACACAGATGTAAGGAGGGGCTCCGCTGGGGACACAGATGTAAGGAGGGGCTCCGCTGGGGACACAGATGTAAGGAGGGGCTCTGCTGGGGACACAGATGTAAGGAGAGACTCCTCTGGGGACACAGATGTAAGGAGGGGCTCCACTGGGAACACAGATGTAAGGAGGGGCCCCACTGATGGGGACACAGATGTAAGGAGAGGCTCCACTGATGGGGACAGAGATGTAAGGAGGGGCCCCACTGATGGGGACACAGATGTAAGGAGGGGCTCTGCTGGGGACATAGATGTAAGGAGGTACGCCGCTGGGGACATAGATGTAAGGAGGGACTCCGCTGGGGACATAGATGTAAGGAGGGACTCTGCTGGGGACACAGATGTAAGGAGGGGCTCCTCTGGGGACACAGATGTAAGGAGGGGCTCCGCTGGGGACACAGATGTAAGAAGGGGCTCCGCTGGGGACACAGATGTAAGGAGGGGCTCCGCTGGGGACACAGATGTAAGGAGGGGCTCCGTTGGGGACACAGATGTAAGGAGGGGCTCCGCTGGGGACACAGATGTAAGGAGGGGCTCTGCTGGGGACACAGATGTAAGGAGAGACTCCTCTGGGGACACAGATGTAAGGAGGGGCTCCACTGGGAACACAGATGTAAGGAGGGGCCCCACTGATGGGGACACAGATGTAAGGAGGGGCTCCACTGACGGGGACACAGATGTAAGGAGGGGCTCCGCTGGAGACACAGATGTAAGGAGGGGCTCCGCTGGGGACACAGATGTAAGGAGTGGCTCTGCTGATGGGGACACAGATGTAAGGAGGGACTTCGCTGATGGGGACACAGATGTAAAGAGGGATTCGGCAGATGGGGACACCGATGTAAGGAGGGACTCCGCTGACAGGGACACAGATGTAAGGAGGGACTCTGCAGATGGGGACACAGATGTAAGGAGGGGCTCCGCTGGGGGCACCTGATGTAAGGTTGGACTCAGCTGGGGGCACCTGATGTAAGGAGGGACTCCGCTGGGGGCACCTGATGTAAGGAGGGACTCCACTGATGGGGACACAGATATAAGGAGGGACTCGGCAGATGGGGACACAGATGTAAGGAGGGACTCCACTGGGTGCACCTGATGTAAGGAGGGACTCCACTGGGTGCACCTGATGTAAGTAGGGACTCCACTGGGTGCACCTGATGTAAGTAGGGACTCCGCTGGGTGCACCTGATGTAAGCAGGGACTCCGCTGGGGGCACCTGATGTAAGGAGGGACTCCGCTGACGGGGACACAGATGTAAGAAGGGACTTGGTAGATGGGGACACAGATGTAAGGAGGGGCTCCGCTGGGGGCACCTGATGTAAGGAGGGACTCAGCTGGGGCACCTGATGTAAGGAGGGACTACGCTGGGGCACCTGATGTAAGGACGGACTCTGCTAGGGGCACCTGATGTAAGGACGGACTCCGCTGGGGGCACCTGATGTAAGCACTGACTCCGATGGGGGCACCTGATGTAAGGACGGACTCCACTGGGGACACCTGATGACATCGCTCAGGGCTCCCACTGATTCTGCATTATGGTGAGTTGAATGATTTCTTTTTTATTACAATGTAATAATAGAAATAATGCGCTTCAATCATCCTGGCACCATAACAACCATGGTGCCGGGATGATTGAAGTGCTAACACCAGGTGTTTGGAGTATCTTTATCTGCTGATTGTTAAACTTTCTAGAATACACATATTTCTATTGTTGTATAGGATCTGGGCCTGCTGTCCCTCCCTCTTTCCCTCCATCCCTCGTTCATCTCAGACGCTAACCACACCACCTTAGAGCCACGCCCACTATTCTGCTGAAACCACGCCCGTTTTCACCAAGTCGGAGGGGTCAAAAAGGAAGGGCGGGCTCTGGACACCCCCATCCTAAAACTTCACCAGCCGCCACTGCTATATAGTTGTATATAAAATGCGCTATTTATCTTTTAAAAAGTGTTTCCTAGTGCTAAACCTTTCATCCAATGTCTAAATTGCTGCATTTGTCAATTTAAAAAGCCAGTATAAAGGAATAGTAGTGGTTAAAAAAAGCACTTGTACCTTTAACTATTTTTTTTGTATAATTCTCCTTTAAGGGGCCGTAGCAGGGTGTGTGTCCTATGCCTAGATACTTTTTCTACGTTTCCATCTTAAAAAGTTGGGAGGTATGCAGCAGAGTAACAGAGAGATGAGCTAATCGTTGTGCTGATGCTGCTTCTTTCACTGGCTGGGGGAGGAACAAAATCTTTAAGTGTTCCTTAGAGCAGAGCTCCAAAAAGTGTGGCTGCTGACTTTTAATAAACAAACACTCACCTGTCTCAGGATCCAGTGATGTGCTCACCTGAACCGTCGCTTTTCTCCCTCTCCTCTCCCCAGTGTCGGCATTTCAACTGTGGGCACCCAGCTGTGACAGCTTACGGCTTCACAGCTGGGTGCACACTGCACAGGCTGCATTGATGGGCACTGAACAGGCTGCATTGATGGGCATTGAACAGGCTGAGCTGATGGGCACTGAGCAGTCTGCATTGATAGGCACTGATCAGGCTGAGCTGATGGGCACTGAACAGGCTGTATTGATGGGCACTGAACAGGCTGCCTTGATGGGCACTAAACAGGCTGCCTTGATAGGCACTGATCAGGCTGAGCTTATGGGCACTGAACAGGCTGTATTGATGGGCACTGAACAGGCTGCCTTGATGGGCACTGAACAGGCTGCCTTGATGGGCACTGAACAGGCTGCCTTGATAGGCACTGAACAGGCTGCATTTATGGGCACTGAACAGGCTACATTGATGGGCACCGAACAGGCTGAGCTGATGGGCACTGAACAGGCTGCATTCATGGGCACTGAACGGGCTGCATTGATGAGCACTGAATAGGCTGCATTGATGGGCATTGAACAGGCTGAGCTGATGGGCACTGAGCAGTCTGCATTGATAGGCACTGATCAGGCTGAGCTGATGGGCACTGAACAGGCTGTATTGATGGGCACTGAACAGGCTGCCTTGATGGGCACTAAACAGGCTGCCTTGATAGGCACTGATCAGGCTGAGCTTATGGGCACTGAACAGGCTGTATTGATGGGCACTGAACAGGCTGCCTTGATGGGCACTGAACAGGCTGCCTTGATGGGCACTGAACAGGCTGCCTTGATAGGCACTGAACAGGCTGCATTTATGGGCACTGAACAGGCTACATTGATGGGCACTGAACAGGCTGAGCTGATGGGCACTGAACAGGCTGCATTCATGGGCACTGAACGGGCTGCATTGATGAGCACTGAACAGGCTGCATTTATGGGCACTGAACAGGCTACGCTAATGGGCACTGAATAGGCTGCATTGATGGGCACTGAACAGGCTGAGCTGATAGGCACTACTGAACAGGCTGCATTTATGGGCACTAAACAGGCTGCATTGATGGGCACTGAACAGGCTGCATTGATGGACACTGGTGGGGCTGCATTGATGGGCACTGATGAGGCTGCAATGATGGGCACTAATCAGGCTGCATTGATGGACACTGGTGAGGCTGCATTGATGGACACTGGTGAGACTGCATTGATGGACACTGGTGAGGCTGCACTGATGGCCACTGATGATTCTGCACTGATTGGCACTGGTGAGGCTGCATTAATGGGCACTGGTGCGGCTGCATTAATGGGCACTGGTGAGGCTGCATTAATGGGCGCTGGTGAAGCTGAGCTGATGGGCACTGATGAGGCTGCATTGATGTGCACGGATGAGGTTGCATTGATGGGCACTGGTGAGGCTGCATTGATGGGCACTGGTGAAGCTGAGCTGATGGGCACTGGTAAGGCTGCATTGATGGGCACTGGTGAGGCTCCATTGATGGACAGTGGTGAAGCTGAGCTGATGGGCACTTATGAGGCTGCATTGATGGGCACTGGTGAGGCTGCATTGATGGGCACTGGTGAAGCTGAGCTGATGGGCACTGGTGAGGTTGCATTGATGGAGACTGGTGAGGCTGCATTGATGGACACTGGTGAGGCTGCATTGATGGTCACTGATCAGGCTGCATTGATGGGCACTGGTGAGGCTGCATTGATGGGCACTTGTGAGGCTTCATTGTTTGGCACTGGTAAGGCTGCATGAATGGGCACTGATGAGGCTACACTGATGGGCACTGATGAGGCAGTGCTGATGAGCACTGGTAAGTATAATACACTCTTCAAATGTGCTTTAAAATGCATGGTTTTCCCTTTTATGAACAAGAAAATAATGATGTTATGCGGTTGGGTTGGTATAATAATGCTATGGGGCTGGTAAAAAATGATTTGCAGGGTTGGTTTTTATACCCAGTCTGACCCTGACCATTTCCCTCGGCAGCCACATCAATGCTTCTAAGTAAATGTACGGTACCGCCATGTGAATACAGCGCTGCTTTGTGACTACAGCGCCGACCTGAAGTCTCCCTCCGTCCGCCTCTCTCGGCACTTCCCAGTGCTCCTGCTCAGTGTCCTCCAGTGCTGCTTGGAGAAAGATTATAGAGGTGGAGGCGGAGCTTCTGGCTGCTAATGATCCCAATGGAAGGATGCCTGCACCAGTTGATTCTGTAGGATGTTTGGATGCAGGTGAGTTGGCATTTTTTTAGATGTTGAGACTTGTGTGCAGGGGATTAAGATGGGGGGGGGGGGGGGGGCAGTGACAGCAGTGTCTGCAGCAGGGTAGGTGGCCAGTACTGGTGCTGTACAGCTAACTTCAATTGCTCCATGCATGCCACTGCTAAGTGGCCTCTGCAGTGCTGGAGCAATGAAATATGACTTACCATATACTTTTATATCATCCACCTGCACCCCTCTTCTGCACATACTACCCACAGCTATACCCTCCACACCCCAATACAATCAGTTGCGACGTCACTGCGCCGACGTTCAGCCTTAACATCGGGTATTCCTGTATGGGAGAGCTTCCGCGCCGGCGGCTGAGTGAATACTCGGCTCAGGTGCGGTTTCGTTCTCCCCACTGGTCCACTGGCGTGGCGTTGGCGGCATTTATGTACATTCCCCATTGCAGTGAGCTGATCTATTGACCAGTCTCCCTCTGGGGTCATTGCACACCAGTCATGTCCACCTCCTGATGGTGCATCCAGGCAGCATTAGGGTAAGGCTCCCCTCCTTTTTTGTTTCTAGAACTTTTTCACCTTTACTCTTGGAGTTTACTTTTTTGCCCAATAATATATATTTTTTCTACTTGTCACTCATCTATTTTAGGTTTATTCACACCCTTGTATAGACCCATGCATTCCTTTATAGCTATTCCCATACTTTTAGGCACCATTCCCACTCTATTTTCATTATTTTTTCTGGAGCTTTTCTAGGTTCACTCATATTTGATTACTACTATTACTCAGAGTATACTGTTGCTATAATCATATACATATTTATTATTTCGCTCCTAGATACTCCCGCCCTATGAAATACACTTCAACTTTTTGCCACATGGAGTTCCTATCCACTTCTTGTACGCCTTCTTTGCCCTTTGATGTTGCATCTTTGTACTATGCTGCCCCAGCTCCCGTGGGAGGCCCGTGTTCTCGGCCGGCCCTGTGCCAGCTGCCCCGCATTGCATTTGTTGTCCGGGTTGGTGAGTTTGCTGGACTATCATCTATACTTACGAACAACACTTTTTTTGAGATATTTTCCTTTTAAAGTATAGTTTCTTACAATCTCTATACACATTTTTCATAGCATAACTTACCGCATCCGCTCCTGACGAGTGGGAAAACCCACGAAACGCGTAGAGCTTTACTTGATGCCGCAGCTACACTCCATACAGACCAATACTCAATCATACATCACCAGTCTACTCTATGATGTTTTTATATTTTTTTATACTTATTTATAGATATGCAGACATTTGTGGATGCATGTGCTAGCGGTGGGCATGGTGCCTGTGGCACGTGTATGTATCAGCTTCCCCCTTTTTTACTTATTTATACATCTACCATTCTGATCATGCATTGTTATGTATGTACTGCTTTTATTTATTTTTTTCTAGCTTCTGCACGCTCTATATGTATATATATATGAAATGAACTGTGATTTAATGTTTTGAGATCAATACCAATAAAATACTTTTTACCAATCTTCCTCCACTATTCAATTGCTTCATATAAAGTCCCAAACTCCCTTTTCTTTTGCATTGATTACCGAGATGGAGGCACCTTTGGGTGCTTCATCTTAAAGTCCCAACTCCCCCTCCATTGCACCCCAATACTTTATAATGTTTTTTCTCTATCTTATCTTCCTAACATGTGATAGTCATATCCCAAAAAAGAAATATCTTTTTTTATAATCTCATGGACAAAATGTGAGAAATAACGTATATATCATACAATCATTCCATAAACACATACCCTTATAAAATAGTTTACTATTTGCCAATAAAGAAAAAAAAATGTCCCCGGATTTCATTTTAAAAATCTGGTCATCTTATTTTATGTATGTAGTCACTTGTATACTTGTATGCTAAAGCGGAGTTCCAGACGTTTCTGTGCTTATTAAAAGTCAGCAGCTACAAAAAATGTAGTTGCTGACTTTTAATAAACACACACTCACCTGTCCTACAGTCCAGCGATGCCGCCACCCAAAGTCTAGGTTCTCTTCCTCTCCTCTCTGAGGCGCCGGCATCACTACTGTGGGCACCCAGCTGTAACAGCTTGCGGCTCCACAGCTGGGTGCGCACTGCGCATGAGTGAGTCGCGCTGCATGTTCTGAATGGCCGGGCAATCTTCTGGGACCTGAGATTGCAGGGAGGGAGGGGCCACCTAGGCTGCCCGAGCATAAGTGAGAGCTGGGTACCTGTCAAAACTGGGTACCCCCCCCCCCAAAAAAAATGACATGCCAAATATGGCATGTCAGGAAGTCAGGAGTCCTTAAAGCAGAAGTTCCACTTTTGGGTGGAACTCCACCTTAAATGAGGATTTGCAATGTCTTCAACAGTTACCAATCAGATACTGTCAGAATGGCAGCTGATTTCTCACTATAGATTTCCTAATAAGGAATAGTGTTTAACATCAAATTTGTTTGGTCATAGAAATTAAGTTGGCATTTGCCAGCAGACCTGAGAATCATACAACTATCAGATGACAGACTCACCAACATGACCTACTGTTTAGAGGATAAGTAAACCCAAGAACACAATTTTAATATATTGCAGCTTATCGGTGCTCAGATATGGTGGTTGCATTCATTTTCTTTTTTTTTTAGGCTAAGAAAATTTTCAACAAGTACAAAAAATACTTGCTGATCTTGCCAGAAATGCATTGTCTCTTCGTGTGATGTGAACTAGAAACCAAAACAATATTATCTTCCTTTAGTAAAATTCCAATTCCTCCAATGGAGACTGTCCCTCTCCACCTCGTCCAATCAGAGAATGCTTTGCATTAATTGAGAAAATGCAAACTGTTCTCTGAATAGCACCCTTGCCCGGTGAAAGACCTCATGTCTTCACTAAGCAGCAGGGCAGCCACTCTGCATGCAACTCAGAAGCAAGGGGAGGTCATTGTAGTACCGGTGTCTACTTCCGTGATTTCTAGCTTCTAGAGCACAGATGTAAAACCCAATTTCATTGCAGGACATATCAGCAGTACGGTTCGGGGGTGTGCTATATACAGAGTGCAGAGTTCGGGGGTGTGCTATATACAGAGTGCTCCGTACAGAGTTCAGGGTTCAGGAGTGCATTGCGTGCAGAGTTGTGGGGGCACTATTTACAGAATGCAGGGTTTAGGGTGCCGTGACAGAGTACAGAGTTCAGGGGTGTGCTGTGTACAGAGTGCAGGGTGTGCAAAACCCCAACCCCCCCCACAATAAAAGGTTCCTTTCATCTCCCTCTTCTACCTGGCCCGGCTCTAGTACCTCCCTGTGTAGGTGGCGCCCCTTGCGGGGAGCTCATTCTTTCTCTCTCTCTGAAGATCTGTCCCTGCCGTAAGCACATGCCTCCCAACTTTTTGAGATGGGAACGAGGGACACCTTTAAGCAAAAGTATGTAGGCATAGGACACACCCCCTGCCACGCCCCTTAAAGGAAATTTATGCCAAAAAAAAATTATTTAAACCGACAAGTGATTTTTTTCCCCCACTACTATTCCTTTATATTGGCTTCTGGAATTTACAAATGCTGAAATTTAGAAATTGGAGGAAAGGTTTAGCAATTGGAAACACTTTTTGAAAGATAAAAAGTGCATTTTATATAAAACTATATAGATCAGAAGATAGTTATAGATGGAAATGAGGGACAAATAAGGAGGAAAGAGGGACAGAGGGACTTTGTTCCAAATCAGGGACAGTCCCTCAAAATCAGGGATAGTTGGGAGCTATGTAAGCATGTGCAGGGGTCTATTAGAAGGCTTCTGGTTTACAAATGACAGCGGGAAGCGGGAGCAGAGGGTGAGAGCCGTAGGTGGCAGAAAGGAGTTCCGCCATGTTCTGACTGCAAAACAGGGTAAACGTTGTAAAGGAAAACACAGCCCTGTGAGCCTAGCATTTGCCTCGCACTGCATTGTGGCCCCATTCACTCGAATATTTCATGTTGGGCAGGGGTATTGCCTGCTGAACACCACAGGGGGAGTGGTGGGTCTATATAAATACAGCTCAACTGCCTATTTTTACTGCTCCCCCTCCCCTGAATGACAGCTTCCATAGAGCAGGAACAGGCAACAGTTTACTAAGAGGATTGATTCGTTCATAATGAAAGTGGTTTCACTTTATCTACTTATGGAGCTAACTGCACCAGAAGAAAAACAAACATCTTTATTTAAATCTCAATGGAGTTTGGTTGCATCTCATCATGTCTCTTCCAGTCCATGGTGACAGGTCACATGTGGATCAGTAAATTACTGTCATGCCATGCAATATTGTACATAGTAAGCAGAAAATCAGACACCCAGGAGTCATTAAAATGCCGTCCTGTGAACATCAAAGTGCAGTTACTGTTACATCAGCTGATAAGAAGAGCTTATATTAAAGGAATGATACAGAAACTTCCCTGAAGAGTTCAAGTACATTTTCAAATAGGCTACCTCTGGCTGCAGGTGCCAATTACCTCATAACCTTTTTGTTTATTCGTACAAGCATATTTAATGCACCTTGTGTTTCAATTCCAATATTTTCAGCAGTTTTACAGATATCCTTTAGTGCTAAACTAAGCGTTCTGTATATAACAAAGTATTCCCACAAAGAAGCAATCATTTGGTATTTGTTGTTTGTTTGACAGGAAACATTTTGTATTGGCGCTGGCGTTATCTTGGCTCCTGATGAAGCAGCCTCAGACCACTGAAGAGGATTGTACCTGTATATATTTTCCATGATTTGAGTTATTTGTAATGTGTGACTTTTAACAGAACTCTGTGCAAACAGCTACAAGCAAACACAGATAATATAAAGTATAGCCTGTATAAGGACTTACTTTATTTGAAAGGGCTTAATTACACTTGCTGTTGGGGACTCTACAAAATAGGAAGTTGAACTGCGTTTTTAGCCCCCCTGACTTCCCCCATTTGCTGCAAAGGCAGCCACACAGGGGAGAGGGCGGGGGTGTACACATGTCACTGCATAAATAATCCCCCAATTGCAATTAGATGGACAGTACGGAAGTCAAATGTGACCCTTTCAAGTGAATGTGGCTTCACCGCAATTGCCCTGTAACTGCATGTAA
Source organism: Lithobates clamitans (assembly GCA_037952925.1). Lineage (NCBI taxonomy): Eukaryota > Metazoa > Chordata > Amphibia > Anura > Ranidae > Lithobates > Lithobates clamitans. The sequence goes on from JBBGZY010001168.1 coordinate 822,808, forward strand.
TGCATTAGATGCAGCATAGTGGTGCAGCAATTATGGAGTTAAAACAGGTGGTGAGGAGGTGTCATATTGCCTCCTCACCACCCATCAAGTGTCTCTGAAAAGGCTCAATTTTCAGAGCTGTGGCAATCTTAGTTGCACATCTAAACTTAAACTAAAAGAAAACATGAAAAGTGCAAAATCTGGTACAGCTCTGCATAGAAACCAATCAGCATCCAGTTTTTTTTTTTTTTGTCAAAGCTTAATTGAACAAGCTGAAAGTAAAATCTGATTTACTAACATGCACAGCCGCACCAGATTTTGCACTTTCCAGTTTTAGTAACTCAACCCCATGTCATTAAAAAAAACTGTCATATGTGACCTTATATGTAGTGAACAAATATAGTTGCGCAATTTACTTGTAAGGCCCCTTTCACATGGGCGCCTTCGTTATACGGATTCCGCTTGCTCATTGGGGGATAGCTCCGTTGATCTCCGCCGAGCAGACGGATGACAGGTCCACCTCCGCTCACTGTGCTGAGATGAACCTGTCAGAGCCCCTGCTCTCCTCTATGGGGAGATTGGATGAAAACGGACCGCCTGTCCGTTTTCATCCGATCCACCAGACGGATGAAAAATAGGGTCACCACCCATCTGGATTTGGTGGACAGGATCGGATCGTGGCAGATGTCAGCGGACATGTCACTGCTGACATCCGATGCTCCATAGGGCTGAGTGGAGGGTCCGATCAGGTCTGTCTGAAAAACTGACAGCCGGACCTGATCGGACAGCCTGTAGGATAGGGGCCTAACTGTTTAATTACAGATTATACATGGGGAAAAGGTTTTAAAAATATTAAAACACTAATAATTGTATTTACAACAGCTTTCTCCTCTCCAAGTTCATTTGGTTTGGATACTGTTGTTTTTCAAGAAAGAAGAGACAATTCAACATCCTCCAATTACTGTATGCCCTGTGCAACCATTCACCCTTCCCCTGCCCCTTGGGGCACAACAACATCATGACAAAAGTAAAATCAGTAGAGGGGTTATTATGACAAAAACTTTGTTCCATTATCGCTACATTTCTCAACCCAGTCAACCCCTGCTTGAGAAAGTGTCAATTTAGACTTGTAATGTACTGATTTCATGATGGAATGATGATGTCACACCAGTGACTCATAATGATGTGTGAGATGAAGAAAAGAAGAATGATTTGATGTATCTCCTGTTCCTTGTTCCCTGTTCTGATTCTACTTACTATATGTGATGATGTTCACATATTTAATTTGTTGACACTTTATTTAGAAGTCCTGCCACTCAGTAACATATTTTCGATATTCAGTGCCTATTCACACCTGAGCCTTTTTTTAGCTTGAACTTCCAAAGCACTCAATAATCTTATGTATTTCATTGATGGCCATTCACATATGAGTTCTCAGATGGCTGTAGCTCAATGCCTGACACTTCAAAAGCTACATGAGACACTTTTGAGGCAAATTTGGATGTTTTTGGGTTCTGAGACTTCAATGGGAATGCCTATAAAGTTTGAACTGAGTGTTTTTTCAGGCATATGACTGAAGCAAAAGCACTCAAATAAAAAGCCTGAAAATAGCTCTGCTCAGATGTGAATGCAGCCTTATAGTTCCCCTTGGAAACATATGTTTGGGTATGGTAGCAACATTGTATATTTTTTCCATACTTGGTACCTTGCATTGGTAAAGCACAGGTTCCTTTTTAGATTGATGTAATGTGAGAACTTTTTATGCTGCTGGTGTACCAACAAAATTATGCAACATGGGGATGTTGGCAGATGAGAGACTAGAATAATCTGGCACATTATCCAGCCCGGTCAGAAATTGGTGGCTTTCAGTAACAAAGAAAGTCCAGTGTTCAGCTTAGTGTCTGGACTGATCAGATCCTTGGCAACTAATCTTTCTGCAAAGTGCATCAGAAGACAATTCTGTAGCGCAATGTAATCACTGTCAAGGTTTTTACATTATATGACATAAACTCTGATATCAGTGGGATTTCCTGGTTTCCTATGAACTTCAGTAGCCATCTTTGTGCAGGGCACAGCAGATTCAGGTATTTTGCAGGTCAGGAGTGTGTAATGCACAGAGCACAGGAGTCAGGAGTTTGGACTGGGAGTATGTAGTGGGAGTCAGGTGCATGTATAACAAAGTGCAGAGGTTCAGCAATACGTAATACACAGAATGCTGGGTTCAGAATCATGTGACACAAAGAGCACAGGGGTCAGCAATACATTACACCCAGTGCTCGTCCCTAACCCCCTTTCTCAGCACAGATTATCTCTCAAAGCCAAAATCCTCCCCAGCCAAAAATAGACAGGAAGATGCAACAAAGGAAAAAAAAATGAAAACAAGTATTTTATATTTAAGAAAATTGCAATTGTTTATGATACAAAAGCAAACTAAATACAACTACTTTCACATAAGTGATGCTATCTATGTGTGTTAATGTTTCAAAAATATAGTATAGTAAAGTAAAATATGCTAGGGATGTTTCTAAGAGAGGTCCAGCTGTTACTCTTTACCTTAACCATCACAGCAGCAAGCTCTCATACACTGAGCTCAGAGCTAATGCATCAAGCTAGGTTCCCATCAGTGTCATTAATCCTAATGGCATGCCGCACACACTGGAAATTGCTGCCGAACTGCATTTGCGGTTCCCATGCGAGCTTTGATTCCAAAAATGGACCTTTTCCCTGCGTTTCAGGGGGCTCAGCAGCTTATTCAAATGAATGGACTGCTGTGTCCACGCAAAAAAAGCAGCTTGCAGAGCCACAGTACTGATGCTGGAGGTGAACAGTAACAGCTTAGCAATGTCCTTAGCAATGTGCTAGAATTTTTCCAGTCAGGCTTCACGAGGTATATAAATGGCCTTCACCTATAGTAAGTAGGTCGGTCGGTCAATCGCCTCTTGGGAGGAGAATCAGGCCAGGAGGCGAATAAGGAAGACAATAACGAATATTACTTTGCTCTTGTCACACAACTGGGTGGGCTCAGGGCGCTGTGCTCTGCGCCCTGAGCCCACCCTTTTTTAAATCTAATTAAAGCCTCTGGCTCTAATCACGTGCCCCCCCCAAAAAAAGAACCCCATCGGAATCCATGCGTCCAGCGCCCTGCATGTAGATTAGGGGCCGGACGCATAGATTAGGGGGGCGTATGGATAGACCGCCACTGCTAAGTATAGTAGTCTGTTTTTATCTACAGACATCCTTTATCTGCATAGGCAGTTTTTTGATAAAGGTGAGCTAACACTTTAACCGGCCCTGTGTGAATGCACCCTGAGATTGTACAAAGCTGAACACTCTGGCACACCCAATGCACCTTTGTGTGTTTTTTTCACACAGACTTTTTTTTTCGTTCATTTCGCTGTTTAGTAAAGCCGGGTACACACTACAGTTTTTTTTTCATGTAAACACGGATTGCACGGAAAAAACCTGACAGCTCTGGTCGAGAGCCTCTGTACTAACCATGTGAGGTTAGAGCAGCGATCTCCCCCACTAAGCTGTTGTGTTCTGACAGGGAGACCCCCCCCCGCCAGGACACTGTGATCAGTGTCATTGGCTGAGAGCGCTGATCTGAACTTGGCTGCTGGTTTTCCAGCATGCATGTCCAACAGAAGTGGGCCGGCTTCTATCGGACAGACCGACATACACATGGGCAGAATGTCGGTTGGTATTTTTTGTACTGGCAAATGGCTCTTGACATTCTGCCAGTGTGTATGGGGCTTAATTTTGCACTCAAATAAAATAATGTGACTGTTCTGTTTATTCTGTATAAGTGTGTGTGAAGTGAGTGGCAGGCAGAGCCCGGATTGCATTGCACTAACACACCACACATGCAGTGTGAGGAGAGTGCATCGTGCACACGCAAAGAGCCTGCATGCCGCTGAGGGATCCAGCCTTTCCTTAGTACCTTCCAGGGCAGAGAAAGTGTTTGTAGGGGGTTTGAATCAGAAAACAAGCTTGCTTCTGTGATGCTGGAGGCGAACAGTAACAGCTTAGCATTGTCCTTAGCAACATACTAGATGTTTTCCAGTCAGGCTTTATGAGGTACATAAATGGCCTTCATCTATAGTGAGTGCTAATATTCAACTCAGGTCAAAGCTGACTAGTTGTTTTTTATCTACAGACATCCTTTATCTACATAGGCAGTTTTTTGGTAAATGTGAACTAACCCTTTAATCAGCCGAGTGTGAGTGCACACTGAGATTGTACCAAGCTGGACCAAAGTCACTTTTTCAGGTATATTATACCTGAAATTGGAAGCAGCGATGAGGCGACGGGTCTGCCGGGCATGGGTTGGGTTGATCAGAGGGTCGGGGAGGAGGCCATTCCCCCCCCAGGGGAAGGAACATTCTGGCACAACCAATGCACCTTTGTATGTTTTTTTTTCACACTGAGTTTTTTTTGTTCATTTTGCTGTTTAGTAACTTTGCACTCAATAACGCAATGGGGGTTATTTACTAAGGCAAATCCACTTTGCACTACAAGTGCAAACTACAAGTACAAAGTGCACTTGAAATTGCACTGAAAGTGCACTTGGAAGTGCAGTCACTGTAAATATCTGGGGTAGATCTGAAATGAGATGCTCTGCTGATTTTATTATCCAATCATGTGCAAGCTAAAATGCTGTTTTTTTATTTTCCTTGCATGTCCCCCTCATATCTACAGCGACTGCACTTCCAAGTGCACTTTCAGTGCAATTTAAAATGCACTTTGCATTTGTAGTTTGCACTTGTAGTGCAAACTGGATTTGCCTTTAGTAAATAACCCCCAATGTGATTGTTCTGTCTATTCTGTAATGCCCCATACACACGGTCGGACTTTGTTCGGACATTCTGACAACAAAATCCTAGGATTTTTTCCGACGGATGTTGGCTCAAACTTGTCTTGCATACACACGGTCCCACAAAGTTGTTGGAAAATCTGATCATTCTGAATGTGGTGACGTAAAACACGTACGTCGGGACTATAAACGGGGCAGTGGCCAATAGCTTTCATCTCTTTATTTATTCTGAGCATGCGTGGCACTTTGTCCGTCGGATTTGTGTACACACGATCGGAATTTCCGACAACGGCTTTTGTTGTCGGAAAATTTTATATCCTGCTCTCAAACTTTGTGTGTTGGAAAATCCGATGGAAAATGTGTGATGGAGCCTACACACGGTCGGAATTTCCGACAACGAGGTCCTATCACACATTTTCCGTCGGAAAATCCGACCGTGTGTACGGGGCATAAGAGTGTGTGTGAAGTAATCGGCAGGCAGAGCCCGGTTAGCATTGCACTAAACACATCACATGTGCAGTGTGAGGAGAGTGCATTGTGCACGCCGCTGAGGGATCCAGCCTTTCCTTAGCACCAACCACTGCTTCCATGGCAGAGAAAGCATTTGTAGGGGGGAGTTTGAATTAGAGCAAAGGCTTGCTTCTGTGATGCTGGAGGTGAACAGTAACAGCTTAGCAATGTCCTTAGCAATGTACTAGAGGTTTTCCAGTCAGGCTTCATGTGGTACATAAATGGCCTTCACCCATAGTAAGTGTTATTATTCAACTCAGGTCAAAGCTGAATAGTTAATTTTTATCTATAGACATCTTTATCTGCATACGCAGTTTTGTGGTAAAGGTGAACTAACCCTTTAACCGGCAGAGTGTGAGTTTACACTGAGATTGCACCAAGCTGGACCAAAAAGTCATTTTTTTCAGGTAAAATGATTCCTGAGGTTGGAGGCAGCTATGAGGAGAGGGGTCTGCTGGGAATGGGTTGGGTCAACCAGAGGGGTCAGGGGGAGGAGGCCATTTCTCCTCAGGGGAAGGAACATTCTGGCACACCCAGTTCACCTTTGTGTGTTTTTTTATCACTGATTTTTTTTTTTTCATTTTGCACTTAAAAACAACAATGTGACAGTTGTGTATATTCTGTATGAGCGTGTGTGAAGTGAGCGGCAGGCAGAGCCCGGATAGCATTGCACTAAACACACCACACGTGCGGTGTGAGGAGAGTGCATCGTGCACACGCAAAGAGCGTGCACGCCGCTGAGGGATCCAGGGGATCCAGCCTTTCCTTAGCACCAGCCGCGGCTTCCAGTCTCATCCCATTCCTCAGCGGCGGCTCCCTGGACACCATTCCGCCGGCAGTGACACAGAAGGGACAGGTTGGTGAAGTGTGGGCTTCCTCATCCCCTCACCTCCATCTGTCACAGCTCCCCCGGACCGCCAGTCATGGCTGTGCTCCTCTCGCCGGGTCCTGTGACTGGAATTGGGGAGCACACCCGCTGAGCCCCAGCAATGCCTGTGGGGTGCACTGGTCTGCAGTTCATGAAGGGGGGTGCAACTTGCGGAGAATTTGGGGTGCACAGCTTGTAAAGTGTGCCGAGGAATCGTCCACTGACATGTCATTGGGGTTCTCTGCCCCATTCAGCCTGTAATACCAGCAACCATGTGGCCCTAGGAACCACCACCAAAAAAATAGAAGAAGGGCCCCCTCACCATGGAGCCCCCAGCAGAAAGTCCATGCCGGGCAGCAGAATACCTGAAGGAGCTGAACAAGATCATCGAGACTCAGCAGGAGCTCCTGGAGAGGCAGAAGAAGAGGATCGATGAGCTGGAGGAACAAGTCAGCACCTTGTACAATGAGAAGAGCAACCTCCAGGAGGAGCACAGCAAGCACCTGGCTACCTGCAAGCTGCAGCACCCAGTCCCTGGAGGGACCTCCCTGGGCTCCATTCAGGAGAATGACAAGTGAGTGCCCAATCATCTCTTCTCCATTCACTGCCACCTGATGGCATTCTCAGGGGCAGAGCTAGGGGGCGCTCTGACACCTGTTGCTAACCTCCCCCCATCCATGGTCTGTCTCTAAATTGTTTTACCATTTGTCAATGAATTAGCGTCTCCTCCACCAGGAGGCAGTGTAAGTAACAGATCAGGTATTGTGTTAGGTGTGTCATTTGTGTGGTTGGTGTCATTGTGCTCATGTGGTTCTATGTGGTTACTGTTTGGATTGAGGAGAAGACCTCTATCATGAGAGCAGCCCTTATTTAACTTATTATTCATGTGTATGCTGGTGTGGAATTACAAAACAAAAGGATGATCCAGAGAAACTCAAAAGTATGGGGCATTAACAGGGCAAAATAGGTTTTCTAAACATATTCCCTATAGAGCAATATATACAAGGAGGCACAGACTGGTGAGGACAGCACACACTCGTCATGTAATGCAATCCTTCAGGTGCAGAGCAGACAACAGAGATCTCCAATATAGAGAAACACTGTATGATGAAGGATCCTAGCAGGTCTGAAACTGTCATTCTGAGTTTGTAACTCACCTTATATACGAGGTCCTGCAGATTGGACTTGGTTTCTACCAATATATGCATCTCAAAGCTATTAACGTTACATGTTCAGTGCAATTCGGTTTTCAAGATTACCATTTTCATAAGAATATAGATCTGATTGATGTTGCCCTTTTAAATCTGCAAAGAACAACTTAAATATCACACCACAAACACAAAACAGTACATAAGAAAGCCAACAAATACATTTTTCCATACATATTGTTTGTATACCAATATATGTTTTTCAAAGCAGTTCAGTTTTCAAGATTACCATTGATAAGAATATACTGTAGATCTCTGATGTAGCCCTTTTAAAAGCTGAAAACAACAACAACAAATATTACAACACAAACGCACACCATAAATAAGAAAGGCACAAATACATATTTCCTGTATACTAATATATGTTTTTCAAAGCAATTCTGTTTTCAAGATTACCATTGATAACAATATAGACCTGATTGATGTATCCCTTTAAAAAGCAGTAAAGAACAACTTATATCTGACACCACAAATAACAGTCCATAGAAAGCCACACCTAAAACACACCACCCTCAAAAACCCAAGAATGAACCAATTATTATTGTGGTGGAACAATAACATTCCAAAAGTTATTAATATTATTCATAAGATGTAGAGATCACCCTGTCAACAAACCATATTAGAATAACCTAAAGACCAGAGACGTTTAGGAATCTATTTAATTTTCAAAGAAAATGGTACAGCTTTTCATCTCAGGAATCCTAGTGTAACATTCAAGATATCTCATAAACATGATATCTCCCAAATTTATTGTGTTTCTCACTGGAAGAATTTTACCTTGGTTCTTTATAGACTGTTCCATAATACTGTATGTGTCTATTTACAACAGTCATTTCTTTTGGTGCTGTTAGAATTTTTTTTTTGGGCTGGCTAATGATGTTGTTCAAATGCAGTAACAAAGCAAAAATGGAGAAAATGTACAGAAATCTCAGAATGTATCCATTGTGACCCGTCACACTTGACATCACTTTCTAAATGGAGTTGCAAAAATCACAGCTTGAATTTGATTGGCTGCTGGGCAATGCCTAGCACTTCCTTTTTGCCAATATTTAAACATATTTTATGTTTAGAGGTTGTACATTTTCCAAATGAGATGATTTTTCTACTAAAAAAGGAATGGTAGATCCAACACTGCATGGAGGGTAGGGCTGGAAATCTTGCTGAAGACGAGAAACATCTAACATACGTTATACTGGCTCTTTCAATTGACAACTTAGCTTTCTTACTGGGATTACAATGCCCGCTAGTTAAATCCTGCCCAGTACTGGGTCCACATCATCAAGTTGTTGTCAATCTTGCAAAAAAGTGGCGCTTGCAGTATCCACCAGAAAGTGATATTTCAGTTATTGATGAAGCATGATGGGCTCTGACTTCAAGTATGTTTTGAATATTCTAACGGCAAAATCTGCCAGACATAGTTCCTGGCTGCTCCCTTCACCTAGGTTTTGCGTGTTCCCTCTCCACCGTCGTCTTTATGCTCCGCCTCATCTTGTTATATTCGTCGTAAATGTAAAATAAATAAAACATCTAGCAGGGACAGTGGAAACCCCTCATAATGGTTACAGCACGTGTTCACACCCAGTTACTCAAGTACAGAATCTCTCCAATAGAAAATTCAAGACATAATCATGAGGTTTAACTGTCCAACATCTATCAAAAAACAGAAATATCTGTTTTCAGTGGACTGACCCTTTAATGAGAACGCAAAGGGTGATCACTATGCGTAAAGTGCTGTTATCCATAGAACTGGTCAGATTTCAATTTGCTGTTGTCATTTCAGTTGAGATGTATTTTTCAACTGGCTGCTATGGATTATTGCACTTTCCACTTATTGCTCTTCGCCTTGCCCTATTGAATACTGTTTTTTTTTTGTTTTTTTGTATACCCAATTATTTTCTCTATACAGATATAGATTGGGAATGCTTGCTTAGTAGAAAGTGATCCTGAGGCTTTGGGTTTACTTCAAATTATCTGTAGACCAAAAATCCTGCTAGCTACATAGTGGCTTTGGTTGTTCCACAGGTTTGGTCCTAACGGGGCAGGTGAAGACATTTGAAATTGTGACACATAGGGGTTTATTTACTAAAGTTGGAGAGTGCAAAATCAGTCTCACTTCTGCATAGAAATCAATCAGCTGCTAACCTTGGCATAGTGTTGTGCTGTGTGGATGGTTTGGCACACACTGTTCAGGCACATGAAGTGTTAGTTCTTCCTGTCTTGTTAATGTGTATAGAGTGTAACCTCGCTTGTAGATGAGTTCTTATTCTCTGTCAGTGTTTTTGGATCAGAATGTCATTTGTGGCAGCGTTGTGACTAATACGTTCTGTTATTATCAACTGATACATGGACTGTTTCACACAAGCTTTGGCAAGCCCTGTTATTTCATACTATAAGGAAGTCTCACCATCTGGTGTTTTGCCTAAGGGTTTATACAGACACTAATATTTCTGATCTATCACTATGAATAAATAAATATTACATTCTTCATGTGAATACCTGCACATCAATCATCTGTTTATTTGTATTAGTTTTAGTTGTGTGTGTGCAAATATTTATATGAGGCTAGTGTCTTTTATCTTCTCTATCTAATGACAAGAAGAGATGGATGAAAGCATGTTAGAGTAATGTAATATGCATAACATCAGTGGGTATCATGAATGCTTTCCATGTATATAGGCAATACAAAATTCATTAATAACTGATGGAAAAGCACCTTAGGTCCTTTTAGAACAAATCAAGAATATTACAAGAGTTTGTTTATTATAAGCACACAGTCTTCAAACAGAAATATCTGCATGTGCCTTTGCACCTCAGTTCAACCCTGCTTCCTGTGCCTGTCATTTTTTTTTTTTTTTTGGGAGGGGGGGATACCCTCTCTTTAGAGGCATCCAGCTCCCACTTCCTCCCGGGGTTCCGCTGCATCGGAAGGAAGATCAACTTTCCCCCCTCTCTCCCTGCAATCTTCTGGGACATGTCACAGGTCCCAGAAGATTGCCCGGCAAATCACAGTGTGCAGCGCAGCTCGTGCATGCGCAGTGTGTGCCCGGCTGTGGCGCCCACAGTAACAATGCCGGTGCTGTGGGGAGGAGGGGGAGAGGAGTGGGGCTTTGTACGCCTGCATCACTGGACCGTGGGACAGGTTCGTGTCCGATTATTATAAGTCAGCAGCTACACTTTTTGTAGCTGCTGTCTTTCAATTTTTTTTTTTTTTTTTTTTGGCGGAACACCGCTTTAATGCATGTGGGTAAAGCCCTTGTGAACTGCCTAAACTCCTCCTGTAAAGTGAAAAACTAAAATAAAAATAAATATAAGAAATAAATTAAAAATGAACTAAAAAACAGCTGCCAGCACTTCCCAAATAAAATAACTATAAAACTAATATACATGTGTAGCACAAATACAATACATAACCAGAAAATATAACCTGTGATGCAGAAATATAAAGTGCACGTGCGCCGTGTATTGCACAAAAATCCTTAATAATATAATATAATATAATATTTCAAAAGTCCATTATGAAAACATAAAACTTAAAACGTGATGATGGTGATGATATCTTCACGCAGTGTGCACACACCCTCCACCAGATGTACCCTCACCTTAAAGTGGTTGTAAACCCTTTACACAACCACTTTTTGCTACAGGTAAGCCTATAATTTAGGCTTACTGTAACTACACTGGATATCTTCTAAACCTGAACGGTTTAGGAGATATCCCTGTATTTGCATGTGCCGACGGCATTGGCACATATGCACTAAAGCAAACTGAAGCAACAGCACATACGTGCCGTTGCTTTACTTAGACTGTGCCGTTACTGGCGGCTCCTGCGCACGTACACGGGAGTGACGTAATTGCAGCTCCGGCCAATCACATCGCCGGATACCCAGAAGTAACTCCTGAAGCGATGTCAGCCGCTGGAGCGGTGAACAAGGACTGCTGTGGGGGCGTCGATCTCAGGTAAGTAATTCATAATCAGCTAGTATGCTATGCATACTAGTTCATTATGCCTTTGTCTTTCAGGTTTTTTTTTGTGTTTTTTTTAGGGTTTACAACCACTTTAAGGGCTTTATATAAAAGCCTGTGATAAATAATATTATCGGCTGGAAAAGATCCTCCTATGATTCCTCTTTCCTGTGGTGACTAATTTTGGCTTAAATGCTGATACAAGGATCACTCCTTCCTCCTGATTAAATACAGATCAAAAGCCACTGCTTCCTCCTGGCTTTATCAGCAGTCTCCTCATATATAACACATGTGGAAAACAATAGAAGCTTGCAATGGTGTGATAACGTTTAAAACAGGTTTATTGCAACTTAAATTCCACATAGATTTACACTCACATTTTTCATGATAAAAACACACCCTAATATGCTTATGGATAGAGGGGTGATAACATCACCTGGAGACCAAATCTGCAGCCCCGATTCCCGGCGCTCACCCCACCCTAAGCCTCCTTGCTTACTTCCTCGTCAGCCAATCAAGCTCCTCCTACCGGTTTCGTCACAATCTTGTGACTTCCTCTGGGAATTTTGATTGGCTGACGTGCTTCCCATGTTTTTTATAGCGGCAATCACCGCCATTTTCTCGTAGCTCATGATTATAATTGGATTATGGTGACTTTCCTAATAGTTTTCATATGTTGACACAATCTAACTTATATACTGCCAGTTTCTTATAGCCAGCATATATTATTAAATTGTGACACCTGGCTGGTGAATATCTACTGCTCATATGCTGAATATACTAACATTGGGTCTCTAGTGGGCAGTTTGTTATTTTCCCATATGTAAGCCTGTTCAACCATAGTTACAAGCGACCGCTATTGGTAAGTCATATGTGATGCATTCAAAATCTCAATTTTTCTTATGCCCACATTAAACTAGATTGGGGTCATTTATTTTGTAATAGTGTATTAACTACCACTTGTTATGTTATTATGGTAATCTTTTGTGTATATAGAGGTGATGCAATAGTGACACCATATCACACAACTTGAATAAACTGAATAGCTAGATACGTATATATACTAAATCCACGCCTATGTGGAAAAATTAAATTTAAAATTTAAAATGAAGAAAAAATATTAAAAGAAATATACTAATAAAACTATGTATTGTGGTGACGATACTAATCATAAGGAGATCCATATAAAACCTAGTTTTGTACGTAGGTTACATTGGAACCTCGGATTACGAGCATAATCCGTTCCAGGGGTATGCTCGTAGTCCAATGTACTCGCATATCAAAGCGAGTTTTCCCATTAAAGTCAATGGAAACGAAAATAATTTGTCCTGCATTGACTTCAATGGGATGCAATACTGCACGCAGCCAGAGGCGGGGGGCACCGGTGAGCCTCGGAAAAAAGGGGCCAAAAGGGCCCGAGGGACACTTCGGCGGACCTCGGCAACCCTCGGAAAGACTCTGTTCATGAGCCTTTCTGAGGTTTGCCGAGGTCAACCGGACTGTCCTCGGGCCTTTCCGTGCATTTCCAAACGGCGCCAATCGGCGACTTTTGGCTCTGCTCGGCTCCGGCGCCCCCACCTCAGGCCAAAAGCGGTACTGCACACCGCTTTTGGCCTGAATCCTGCTCAGTTTGAGAGACAACACTCACAAACCGAGTTAGGAATTTTAGATATACAGTGCTCGGCTTGTGAAGCGCTCGTTAACCACGTTACTCGCAAACTGAGGTTCCACTGTATATGCAAAAAATCAATATCATTGTTTTAAAAAACTATAAAAATATAACAATAATAATTAGCCAAGAAACAATTGAGGTCAAATTCCTTATTTAATCCTCTGGGCACTAAAGAGCCCAATTCATATACCCAACAGGACTCCCTTTGGCTGAGTATTCTAATGCAATGACTGCCCCTCCAGTGTTTTTTGTATTTTCTAAGCCCCAAAAGGTCATCCCCAGTACTAGAGCTGCACGATTAATCAAGAATCGTTATCATGATTTTTTTTTTTTTTTTCCCCGTTGCGATCCTAACAAAAGTGTTTCACGATTCTTGCTATGCAAAGAATTCTCTCTGCTCTTCTGAAGCCACAGCCGTCAAAAGAAAGGAAGGAAAAAAACAGGCAGTCTGTCAAGAATCACAACATTCTTTAGCAGTGGAACGAAGTCTAAACATTGTAACAATTAGTCAAAGAAATACACTTCCTGTGTAAGTGAGGAACGTTTAACCACTTAAACACTAAACCTTTTTCTGACATTTGTTGGTTTCATTTAAAGTCATTTTTTTTTTTGCTAGAAAATTACTTAGAACCCCCAAACATTATATATTTTTTTCAGTAGAGACCCTAGAGAATAAAATGGTGGTTGTTGCAATATTTGATGTCACACTGTATTTGCGCAGCGGTCTTTCAAATGCAATTTTTTTGGAAAAAATTACTTTAATTAAAAAAAAAATTACCAGTAAAGTTAACGCAATTCTTTTTTTTTTGTATAATGTGAAAGATTTTATGCTGTGAGAATCGTGATTTTTTTTTTTTTTATTCTAAGCAAAAAAATTGTGATTCTCATTTTGGCTAGAATCGTGCAGCTCTACCCAGTACTTTTCTGTTATGTACTGTTCTAAAGTGATGATACAGGTATTCCTCCTTTTTTACCTTTAACTATTTGGTATACATGTTCTTTTATTCTTGTATGCATGGCCCTCCCTACATATATATCATACCACATGGACATTGCAGGGCATATACCACCCCCTCTGTATTGCACGTTATGAAATCCCTAAGTACACATTGCTTCCCATTATGACTGTTGGTGAACTTATCCCTTTTCTTAATATTGTGGCTGCCCTACAGCGGTAGCATCTGCCACAGGCACAGAACCCTTTGCCATTAAATATAGTTATGGTATTAGTAACTGGGGGTTCCACTACGTTCTTAACCAGTTGATCTCTTAGTTTGGTAGCTCTTTTATATATGAACCTGCTTTTTTTTTTTTTCAAATGTTTTAAAATGTCATATTTTAGTATATCCCAATATTTCTCAATTCTTTCGACCTGTTTATAGTAATGCTGGTAGGTTAATTGGATCCTGTCTAAATTGTCCCTAGTATGTATGAATGTGAGTTAGGGACCTTAGATTGTAAGCTCCTTGAGGGTAGGGACTGATATGAATGTACAATATATGTAAAGCGCTGCGTAAATTGACGGCGCTATATAAGTACCTGAAATAAATAAAATAAATAGTGAAGGTTGTACTCTATAATCAAAGCTAGGGGTAATTCTTGTCTTTCCTGTACTGGTTTGTTCGCTAGTATTGCATCTCTTTCCATGTTGCCAACCTCCTGTCTTTCCTCATCAATGAAATTGTGATTATAGCCTTTCATAATGAATTTATTTGCTAACTGTGATGATTGTACCTCATAATCACTAGTGGTGGTACAGTCTCTTGATCCTAAGGAACTGACCTCTAGGTACATTAACTAACCAGGGTTTCTAGTGGCAACTATTTTGTGGAAAATATAAATTCCTATCTGTAGCTATAAAATTTTCATTAACAATTTCCAGAAAGTAGATTTTCATATGACTGCGTTCCCATGTCAGTGTAATACTTTTACTGTTATTATTCAGTCCCATCAGGAATGTGTTGAGCTTCTGTTCATTACCATCCCAGAATATAATCATATCGTCAATAAATCTATTGTACAATCTCAATTGGCTGAGTTATACAATGCCTCTTCTTCCCATTTGGCCATATATAAGTTCACTATGCTTGGGGCGAACCTATTGCCCATTACTAGTTACTAGTTACTAATTTTTTAACCACTTCAATACAGGACACTTATATAGGGCTGCAACTAACGATTATTTTCATAATCGATTAGTTGGCCGATTATTGTTTCGATTAATCAGTTAATAACCTTAAAAAAAAGTGTGGTGTATAATTTAGTTAATATGTAAAGTTTTAAAAAAAGGCAATTTATTCTTAAATATCTCTATGCAGTGGTAAATATAAATAACAAACTATATTTAGGGAGCAAAATCTCTAATCCACTCTGAGAATAAGACAGAAGAGATATACTGTATATACTATTAGAGGAGATATACTGTATATACTATTAGAGGAGATATACTGTATATACTATTAGAAGAGATATACTGTATATACTAGGGTTGAAACAACTAATCGATTAATCGACAACTAATCGATTATGAAATTAATCGATTACTATTTTCATAATCGATTAATCGGACAGTAACATAATGGGGTTAAAAAAAACTAAAATGAGCCCTTTATAGCACAAAAAGAGCAAATAATCGCTACTGTAAATCAAACTTTCACAGTTCTACAGTAAAAAAACGAACCCCTTACAGTAGTGATTATCTAAAGGGCTAATTTTATTTTTTTTAACCCCATTATGTTACTAAACGTCTTAGACCTGCTTCACATCTATGTGTGTTTTTTGGTGCTTTTTGCATAAACGCACTACAGTTCATTTACATGGTTTCCTATGGGACACATTCACATCTATGCTTTTTTCAGCCAAGTCAATTTTCAGACGAGAATATTCAGACGAAAAATGTACATTCGCTGAATGAAAGAATGAAAAAAATTGATGTCTGAGTCTGATGATATTTACCAGATTCACCCTTTAATAGTATATATGCTCTAATAGTATATAAAGTATCTCTTCTAATAGTATATACAGTATATCTCTTCTACTTGTATATACAATAGATCTCCTCTAATAGTATATACAGTAGCTAATAGTATGTACAGTAGATCTCCTCTAATAGTATATACAGTAGATCTCCTCTAATAGTATATAAAGTAGATCTCCTCTAATAGTATATACAGTAGATCTCTTCTAATTGTATATAGAGTATATCTCTTCTAATTATATATACTATATACTACAGTATATCTCCTCTGTCTTATTCTCAGAGTGGATTAGAGCTTTTGCTCCCTAACCATAAAGTTGGTAATTTATATTTACCACTGCATTGAGATATTTAGGAATAAATTTCCTTTTTTTAAACTTTAAATATTAAACTAAATTATACACCACACTTTTTTTTTAGGTTATTAACCAAATAATCGATTAATCGAAACAATAATCGGCCAACTAATCGATTATGAAAATAATCGTTAGTTGCAGCCCTAGTATATACTATTAGAGGATATATGCTGTATATACTATTAAAGGGTGAATCTGGTAAATATCATCAGACTCAGAGATCACATTTTTTTTACTAAAAAAAAAAAATAAAAAATGTAATTTTAAGAACGTTCGTTCGATTTTCTAATCGCTAGTGGGGTCAAATCGACGCTCATTTTCAACCATAGCGACGGGAAAATTTGGAAATAAAAAACTTCTTGGTCAAACTAATTTTCAGACAGTGTATGTGGTTTTCGTTCAGAAATTACATTCGTTTTAAAAACAATGTTAAAAACTGAAAATTGAAAAGTGAGAAGTGAAAATTTCAAACATTCTTTCATTCAGCGAATGGACATAGATTTTTTGTCTGAATATTCTTGCCTGAAAATTCATCCATGTGGCCAGCATAAGTCTGGGTACACACCTATGCAGTTTGCTTTTGATCTGTTTCTGCAGTGCTTTTTGCTGTGCATTTTGATTTTTGCGCACGTGATTTTGCTGCGATTTGCGTTTTTGCATTTTTTTTTTTTTGGCCAATTTGTTGTTGGGCAGATTAAAAAACACAAATTGCTGCAAAAACATATTACATGTTTTTCTGCAGCTTCTCCATTGAAGTATATTGAACCAAAAAAGCACTGTTTTGAGTTAAAAAAAAAAAGTCCCCGACCCCTTCCAAATACAAATTGTGGACAAGAAAAGATTACTCCTGCGCTTGTGAGGGTCTGTTTGGGTTTGAGAAAAGTAGTATTGTGAACTATAGTAAAACTAAAAGAGATGGTGTTGCATGTCCCGCTGCCCAGAAACTGACCTCGGGGTGGTCAGGTAAGACTATATGGAGAGTGATGGATGAAGGGCGCATGATCAATTGCTCACATCAAAAAGGTAAAAACATTTTATTCATATGAAAATAAAAACAAATAAAAGCTCTGATATCTACCCACATCTGAGGCAGAGAGACTGCTGCGGACACACTCGGCTTCAGTATCCTCTCAAGAGAACCTCACCCCCCTCCATCCTCCATAGTACAGGACAGCACTCTCCCAGGAGGACGCAGACAGGCCGAAATCTCTCCTCCATCCAGCTTGTGACAGGTCCACACCACCCTACAATCCTATCTCTACAATTTAAAGGAGAACACACATACCATCAACTACCACTTAGAACGCTTGAACGTGGACTGGTATGGAACACAGAAAAACGTATCTCCCATTTCAGGCCACACTTTCCAACTAGCCATTATGTCTATGTACATATGTTGGCCTACTGGCCCATAGAGACTGCGCCCTGGTTCTCAAAGGCTCTGATGAAGAGGTTATCCTCGAAACACGTCAGCCGACTCTAAACACCCGCCTCAACATGGGCTTATGTTACTTTTAACCCATTTTTAATTTCTATGTTTTCTATATTTTGTTACCTGTTTGCATGATACGTAGTATTGGTATTATTCATCTGCTTTTATTTGTTTTTATTTTCAAATAAATAAAATTTTTTACCTTTTTGATGTGAGCAATTGATCACGCGTCCTTCATCCATCAGTCTCCATATACCCTTCCAAATACGCAGCGGCTGAAAAAAGCATAGATGTGAACGTGTCCCATAGGAAAAGATGTAAATGAACTGTAGTGTGTTTCTGGAAAAAGCACCAAAAAAACACAGATGTGAACCAGGTCTAAGTCGTTTAGTAACATAATAGGGTTAAAAAAACTAAAACTAGCCCTTTATAGTACAAAAAAAGCAGATAATCACTACTGAAATGCCCCGTACATACGACCGTGTGTATGCTCCATCGGACTTTTGCTGGCGCCCTCCAGCCAAAGATTGAGGGCAGGTTCTCTATTTTTCAGTCGGAAAAAGTTCCTATCCGAAAACGCGTTCGTCTGTATGCAATTCCGACGCACAAAAAATCACGCATGCTTGCAAACAATCCGACGCATGCTCGGAAGCATTGAACTTAATTTTCTTGGCTCGTCAGTGTTGTACGTCACCGCGTTCTTGACAGTCGAAAGTTCAGAGAACTTTTGTGTGACCGTGTGTATGCAAGCCAAGCTTGAGCGGAATTCCATCGAAAAAACATCCGACGGAAATTCCGCTCGTGTGTACGGGGCATAAGGGGTTCATTTTTTTACTGTAGAACTATGAAAGTAATATTTACAGTAGTGATTATTTGCTCTTTTTTATAATATAAAGGGCTCATTTTAGTTTTTTTTACCCCATTATGTTACTGGCCGATTAATCGATTATGAAAATAGTAATCGATTAATTTCATAATCGATTAGTTGTCGATTAATCGATTAGTTGTTTCAGCCCTACACTTATACACCTTCCTGCCCAGACCAATTTTCAGCTTTCAGTGCTGTCACAGTTTGAATGACAATTACGCGGTCATACAACACTGTACCCAAACTAAATTTTTAGCATTTTGTTCCCACAAATAGAGCTTTTCTTTTGGTGGTATTTGATCACCTCTGCGGTTTTTATTTTTTGTGAAACAAATAAAAAAAGACCGAACATTTTGAAAAAAATAAGTTTTGTTTTTGTTTCTGTTAAAATTTTTTGTAAATAAGTAAGTTTTCTCTTTCACTGATGGGCACTGATAAGGAGGCACTGATAAGGAGGCACTGATAAGGAGGCACCGATGAGGTGGCACCAATGAGCGGGCACTGACGGGCACTGGTAGGCGGCACTGATGGGTGGCACTTATATGCAGCACTGATGGGCACTCATGGGTGGCACTGGTGGGCACTGATAGGCGACACTGGACACTGAAATGCTGCAAAGATGGGTTCTTATGGGTGGCACTGATAGGCACTGATACGTGGCACTGATGGGCACTGATACGCGGCACTGATAGGCATCCCTGGTGGCACTGGCAGTGGTAGGCATTGTGAGTGGGCACTGATTGGCAGCTGCCTGGGCATTGATTGGCAGCTGCGTGAGCACAGATTAGTATTTCCCTGGGGGTCCAGGGGGTATACCTGGTGGTCCAGTGTGGATGGCTTCCCTTGTGGCTTCCCTTGTGGTCCTGGGTGGGATCCGAGGGGGGGTTGTGCTGATAAACAATCAGCACAGACCCCCCTGTCAGGAGAGCAGCCGATCGGCTCTCCTCTACTCGCGTCTGTCAGACGTGAGTGAGGAAAAGCCGATCACCGGGTCTTCCTATTTACATCGTGATCAGCCGTTATTGACGGAGACTCTTTACCTAGATCAGTGTTGCGGGGTGTCAGACTGCCCCCCCCGGGGGCACGCAGCGGCTCAATATCCTGAGAACGTCATGTGACGCCCAGTCAGGGTATTGAAACCACTTTGCCACCGTCATTCTGCTATATGGCGGACGGCAAGTGGTTAAACATATCAATATATCTATTTTGTATTTTGGGGTTAAAGGTTGACTTTTTGCGTAACTGAGTATACATCCTGGTTTCTGATTCATTTACATGTCTTTTCATGGGATTTATGGCAAAATGCTTCTTTATATTGATACTCCTTATGAATTTTTGTATCCCTACGTATGTCTCAAATTTATTAAGGGTTTTTTTTGGGGCAAATTTCAATCCTTGATCAAGTACCTGGAGCTCCTGTTTAGTTAGATCTACCCCACTAATATTAAATATTCCTTCACCTAATTTTCTCCTTCTTCTGGATCTTTCTCCCCCCCTCCCTAGGGGGTCCCTTTGTGGTGGGTGATGTCCCGGTGGGGTCCCTCCTCTCTGTGGGTTGTCTCTCCTTGGATAACCTTTGTCCAAAAAAGGTGCCCTTGGTTCTTCATCATTATGACCTTGCAATGGGGCATACCTATTTGGGAGTAGTGTAGTGTTCATACTCTGATTGTCTCTACCCTCTGGGTCTTTGAGGTTTGGGGGAGTGGTAATATCCACCACCTTCCCTGTATGTTTGCATGTGGTTATTGTTATGATTGGGTCTCCATGGTCTGGGGGTATACCCATGATCATTCCTTCCTCCATAGTGACCTTGTGTGTTATTGTATTCACCCTGCTGCCAAGGTTTCTGGTATTGGCTCCAATTTTTTCCACCTCCATTGTGACCTTGATAGTAATTCCCATTACTTTGAGGGTAATTCCCATTATTTTGAGGGTGCCATGGTCCCCTGGGAACCGGGGCTGCAGATTCGGTCCCCAGGTGATGTTATCACCCCTCTATCCATAAGCATATTAAGGCGTGTTTTTATCATGAAAAATGTGAGTGTAAGTCTGTGTGGAATTTAAGTTGCAATAAACCTTTTTTTTAAGCGTTCTCACACCATTGCAAGCTTCTATTGTTTTCCACATGTGTTCTATATGAGGAGACTGCTGATAGCCAGGAGTAAGCAGTGGCTTTTGATCTGCACTTTAATCAGGAGGAAGGAGTGATCCTTGTATCTGCATTTAAACCAAAATTAGCCACCACAGGAAAGATGAATCATAGGAGGATCTTTTCCAGCTGATAATATTTATCGCAGGCTTTTATAAAAAGCCCTTAAGGTGAGGGTACATCTGGTGGAGGGTATGTGCACACTGCATGAAGATTTCATCATTCATCATCATCATCTTTTAAACTTTATGTTTTCATAATGGACTTTTGAAATATTATATTATTAAGGATTTTTGTGCAATACACTGAGCACGTGCACTTTATTTGTATCCCCACTTTAATTCATGCTATGCCTTAAGATAAAAGACCTTCTGTGTGCAGCAGCCCCCCAATACCTACCTGAGCCCCATTTCGATCCAGCAATGTTGCACAAGAGACTCAGCTGTCCAGGACTCTCCCTCCTCAATGGCTGAGACAGCAGTGAAGCGCCATTGACTCCCGCTGCTGTCAGTGAGCCAATGAGGAGAGGGGGGGGGGCCGGGTTGTGGCTCTGTGTCTGGATGGACACACGGAGCTATGGCTCGGCTCGGGTGCCCCCATAGCAAGCTGCTTATTGTGGAGGCACTCAACAAGAGGGAGGGGCCAGGAATGCGGAAGAGGGACCCGAGAAGAGAAGGATCTGGGCTGCTCTGTGCAAAACCATTGCACAGAGCAGGTAAGTATGACATGTTTGTTATCTTTAACTAAATAAAACTAGACTTTAGTAACACTTTAAAATGCATTTAGGTGTCCTTAAAACCTGTTGCCAGACCATTCATTTTAACAACAATCTTCCCAAAAGATTATATGTGCATTTAACCTATTTTTAGTATGATATTTACCTGTAAAAGCCTTCCTTGTGTAGACACTTCAGTTCATCTCCACTTTCTGCGCCTTTGCTCCTCAGTTTAACCCTGCTTCCTGTGCCTTTGCAGTTCAACCCTACTTTCTGTGCCTTTGCACCTCAGCTCAACCCTGTTTCCTGCGCCTTTGCTCCTCAGTTCAACCCTGCTTCCTGCGCCTTTGCTCCTCAGTTCAACCCTGCTTCCTGCGCCTTTGCTCCTCAGTTCAACCCTGCTTCCTGCGCCTTTGCTCCTCAGTTCAACCCTGCTTCCTGCGCCTTTGCTCCTCAGTTCAACCCTGCTTCCTGCGCCTTTGCTCCTCAGTTCAACCTCGCAACTCCCACTTCCTGTGCCTTTGCACCTCAGCTTTCCATGTAGTCTGGCGCCCAAAATGTACTATGACACACCAAAAGAAGTGCCTGCACCTTTTTTTCAAGTCTCACAGAAGCATATTGCATATAAGTGAACAGCCCCTATAGACAATAATAGGATTCCTCTTGTGCAACAGTCAGCATGTAACGGCAGGGGCGAGGGACAAGGATGGCAGGTCTAGGTGAGTATAGTATGCTACGACTAAGGCTTCTGCTGAAACGCTTCAGCGCTATTGTTTTATTGTCACTCTGCTGTACCAATAAACTACACTTCAAGGATTTCAGTGTTGCCGGCTCTTTCTACTGTTTATGATGTTGGAGTGTGATGGGATACGTCGAGCTCAGGAACCTGTGTGTGGATCTGGTGAATGGATTGGGTTTCTTTTTCTACCTCCTATAGTATGCTTTAACAGGTAAAATGAGCTTAAAGCGGGGGTCCACCTATCTATCGTTTTTTTTTTTTAGGGTTCATTCACAAACTTTTCTTCTCATGATTATCTACTCATATGTTCTGTGTAATAAGTCTGCCTGTGTCCGATTTCGTTGTAAAGAATAACTTATAAAATTCACTGAAGGCGATTTCCATCTTCATTGTGGGCATTTGAAGCCCGCAAGCATGTATTTCCTGGATGCGGTGAATGCTGTGCTCCCAGCATTCACCGAGATGTTGTGATGACACTGTTGCACAATGCATGCTGGGAAGCCTGAGACTAGCTCCCAGGGGACTGTGGGAGGTCTGGGAGAGGCTAGAAACACACCTACTCCCATGGGAGGAAAGCCAGGAAGTGCTAAGAAGATTAGAAAAAAAAAAGGTAATTACGGCGATTTAATTTTTTTTACACAGCACGTCAGCATCTAGGCAAGGAAGAGAATGCATAGAGATAATGTTCAAAATTTGGGTGGAACCCCACTTTAACTTAATAAGCAAAACTAATTTTTTTTTTTCGTTTTGGATAGAGTGGAGAGGGATTGTAACATCTGCCAGGTTTTTATTGCTTCCTGTGCCCCCGTGAGGGAGATCCACCCTTTCTATTTGTCCTGTTTACCATTACCATCAAAAGTGAAAGTAAAAAAACCCCAAATTTTGGGTTGTCCCCAGAAACATAATAGGGGGGAGATTTTCCAATGGGGACACTAGTTCTGATGACCTGGGGGTCTCCCAAGGAATTAGCTTTTAGATTAGATTAGATTTTCTCACTTCTGGTTTTGCCTATGGGACAGGAAGTGAAGGTAAATCACCCCAATGGGACACACATGGCAAATAAATAATCTGACAGGGGTTATACCCCTCCCTTACTCTATCCAAAATGGAAAAAAAAAGTTTTGCCTACAGTTCTACTTTAAGTCACATTTTTACAAGGGTCTGGAATTTCAAAGTACCTGCTATTTCAACTCTGGAATAGCAAATATCATTCTTCTGGCCATTACTTAACAGGCATAATAACAGCCATTTGCCAGAACTGTAAATATGTAATTGAGGTCTTAATGGGAGAAAGTCTGGCATAGGACACTCTGTCAGGGTTTGTTGATCATCTCAATGTCTGCTAACAATACACATCTGAAGATTATCACTTTGCGCTGAAGGAATTGGGATTGACCCATCATAAAACTGTAACAAAATCTTTCAGTTCTGTCACTCATGGTTTGTAGGGTGATTAAATCCATTAGGAGTACATGGCATGCAATAAAATGTCTTAGCCAGGGCTAAATGATATAAAAAAGGCAAGCGGATATCCTCTCAGATAACCCCCCATTATAAATAGTTGAGCTGGAGTAATTGCCAAATACACATTGCTGTCTATCTTTCTGATAGAATCAAACTACAGCGTATTTCATAATCTCTGAGATAACAGTACAGCCGGAATAAAAACATACTTATCTGTATCAGTTTATTAGAAGCATTTTAAGCTTAAATGCCACTATCCTAGGAGGTATCGGAGCGGATTAAGCCCATCCAATACCCATCATGTGGATTCATTTAAAAAGTATTTTCATGCTGGACAATAATATACAAGTCACCAGACTGTAGCCTGTAGGGATTTAAAGAGGAAGTAAACCCTGATGGGTTTTACTTCCTCTTTTTTTCCCTGCAAAGTAAAAGCATAATGGGCTAGTATTCATCGCATACTAGTCCATTATGTTGCACTTACCTGCAAACGAAGCCCGCAATGTCCCCACCGGTGGTTGTGTCCATCTTCACCCATCTTCCTTTCAGGTCGGTGAACTCCTGCTCTGTGACTGGCCGGAGTCGCATGCACTCGGGAGCCGATGGTCACGGCACAGGCCCTCTAGAAACGGCATGATCATGCCCTTTATTCAGTGCGCATGCACTGACGTCTGCGCAAACGTATATGGTAAATATCGCCTAAACCGTGCAGGTGTAGGCGATATTTCCAGTACCTACCATTAACCACTTCAGCCCCAGAAGGATTTACCCCCTTCCTGACCAGAGCACTTTTTGCGATTTGGCACTGCATCGCTTTAACTACAATTGCGCGGTCATGCAACGTGGCTCCCAAACAAAATTGATGTCCTTTTTTTCCCACAAAATAGAGCTTTCTTTTGGTGGTATTTGATCACCTCTGCGGTTTTTATTTTTTGCGCTATAAACAAAAAATAGCGACAATTTTGAAAAAAAGCATTAATTTTTACTATAATAAATATCCTCAATAAATGTTTAAAAAAACTTTTTTTTTCCTCAGTTTAGGCCGATACGTATTCTTCCACATATTTTTGGTAAAAAAAATCGCAATGAGCGTTTATTGATTGGTTTGCGCAAAAGTTATAGCGTCTACAGAATAGGGGATAGTTTTATGGCCTTTTTATTGATAATTGTTTTTTTTACTAGTAATGGCGGCGATCAGCGATTTTTTTTTTTTTTTTTTTTTTTTTTTTTTTTTTTTATGGTGACTGCTACAATATGGCGGACACATCGTACAATTTTGACATATTTTTGGGATCATTGGCATTAATACAGCAATCAATGCTAAAAAAATTGCATTGATTACTGTAAAAATGTCACTGGCGGTGAAGGGGTTAACCACTAGGATGGCGCTGTAGGGGTTAAGTGTGTCCTAGGGAGTGATTCTAACTGTGGGGGGGAGGGGCTGTGTGTGACACGTCACTGATCATCGCTCCTGATTACAGGGAGCGGTGATCAGTGTCATTAGGCAGAACAGGGAGATGCTTGTTTACATTAGCATCTCCCCGTTCTTCCTCACCGTGAGACGACCCGCGATCACGAAGCTCCCGGCGTGCGTGCGCCTGCGAGCCGCCTCTTAAAGGGCAACGTACAGGTACATCAATCTGCCTGCACATGCCCTTCTGCCGCAGTATATCTGCGTGAGGTGGTCGGGAAGCGGTTAAGCCTTATTATAGGCTTACCTGTAGGTGAAAGTGGTGTGTAAGGGTTTACAACCACTTTAAAGATATTAATACCTATAGAAAACTGTACTTGTGGGAGGGCCACTACATGATCATAAACCAAGGTGACATTTCATTGGCCCCCCTCTGACTTCAGATCATTTCTGTGAAAACCCTCCTCAAGGACCAGAAAAGAGAGACTGCATCCACAGTCTACAGCTCTTTTTGCCATCAAAACCAGGATTACCTGCCAAGACTGATGAGAGCCACTGAAATATCTTGCTTCTTGATTGGACTTTGCCAACTGGACTAAGTATTTTAATTCTTAAATCAAAAGGTTTTGTTTGCCCTGTTTTTTTCTTTAACTGTTTATACAATATTTCCAAATCATTAATAGTGTCTCTAAAACACAGAAATTAAAGAATCCCTGTCTCTTTGAAGAGCACTGCTATATGGTAAATGTGGAAATACCTGTGTGTGTGTGTTACAGATGTTTATTTTAAGTTATTATTGCTAATATTGTGAACGGTTGATAGGCTGGTGGCAGTGATTAATTTGGGGGGTATGAAAGCTTAAATAACCAAACCCAGCAACGATCACTCTCAGAATATGCTGGCTAGTGATTGTGTGTGTGGTCCTGCGAGCTGGAAAATCTTTGTGCAGGGTAAGGCTTAGAGGCCATCAGTCAAAGCGCAGTATGAGTTTGATCAGTCATTTGTCAGTGAAGGTGTTTGGGGTTTGACACTGCGTCCATCACAGTTACTACTGACTAATCCCATGAGATACTAAAGTATAACTAACTTCAAAATAAAAGAAAAAATACACATGCTGCTGTCTGTCACTATTAAGAACCCTGCAGTTTTTGCTTTTCTGAGTCTCCAGTGCAACACTTTAAATTACCTGTTGATCCACAAGTAGATCTGTTTTTTCCCCACTTTTTGTATAGGGTGACAGTGCTGTTTTATTCTACAGTGAAGTTGTGAAGCAGTGTTGTCAAATTGTATATGGCCGGAATAACCCCTTTAATAGTGGTAGATCAAAACATTTGTGCTACCATAGGTAGCTTGCAATAAGCCAATGGGAAACATTTGGACTGGATATGAATAGCATGCCTAAGTTTTATGGTAAATCCTCTGAGTAAAGTCCTGCAGTTTTTAAAATATTGTCTTGAAATAGAGATCTGATTTTATTTTTTTTTTTCCAAATAAAATTTTATTATTGTTGTTTTTATTTGCAATACAAGGATACATGAGTTTGAAGGTACAGATCTTATTGTGCATAATTTGTTATACATTCACTTACAACTACTTGCAATATGCTCAAAGACAGTAGTAGTTACGTGGCGTTATCAAATCGTTGTATATGCATCATGGCTTTATTCAGCAATATGTATCAGCTTGTGTAAGAGCCCTTGCACACTGGGGCGGGGGCGGCGTCGGCGGTAAAACGCCGCTATTATTAGCGGCGTTTTACCGCCGGTATGCGGCCGGTATGCGGCCGCTAGCGGGGCGGTTTTACCCCCCGCTAGCGGCCGAGAAGGGGTTAAATACCACGGCAAAGCGCCTCTACAGAGGCGCATTGCCGGCGGTATAGCCGCGCCGTCCCATTGTTTTCAATGGGCAGGAGCGGTAAAGGAGCGGTATACACTCCGCTCCTTCACCGCTCCGAAGATGCTGCTGGCAGGACTTTTTTTACCGTCCTGCCAGCGCATCGCTCCAGTGTGCAAGCCCTCGGGGCTTTCACATTGGAATGCCAGCAGCGGCACTTTCGGGGCGGTTTGCAGGCGCTATTATTAGCGCAATAGCGCCTGCAAACCGCCCCAGTGTGCAAGGGCTCTTAGGCAATAAGAATCACAAGAGTACTCAGAGTGAGGGGAAAGGAAAGAGATAGGGGAAGAAGAAAGTAAGAGGTCATCGTATTAGCTCTTCTACCTGTTCATGGTGGGTCCTCCCTGAAGGTACCACAGCTCCCAGACTTTATTGTGAGCCTCCAGTCTGTCCTGCATCCTAGCAGTCATTTTCTCCATCACTTTTCTCTGGTCTTCCTATGGTTCAAATCGGAGACAGCCTGTGGAGTGGAAAACAAAGCAGATTATCTGTTCCTTCTAATAATACATAAACAGTAGATCCAGGCCCTTCAGCTAAAATCTCTCTTCTAAATGGCTTCTTGCCTGGATATCTTACTAACACTTTGCCCCCTGCCTGTACCCACTTCTGACGCTACCAAAGAACATCAATAGGGAGGAGAGGAAATATACTGATGTTTCCCAGAAGATCACTGCTGTTTATTTTGGAAGGTTTGATGTTATGTAGCCTCACTTTCAACTCTTGCTGAGAAGTATCCACTAACCAGCCACTGTCTTGGAGCTCATCTGCCAATGCAAATGTAACTTCAAACCTTCCTGCCAGATTCCCTCTCATTCCTAGATAAGCTTCAGATACGTCACTCTTGGTTTCTATGTCATGGGAAGCAGTAACATGGTATCCATTAAGCCCTGTTCTTTCAGGAACCTTACATAAATACTGAACTCTGCACTCCAGCTGTGGAATCTGTGCCCCAGCCCCTACCATCCTTTCATATTGTGTGCTTTTGACTATTGGCCTAGAATTTAACAACATGACTGCCTGTGTGAGGACCCGATCCCACCCCCATAGTGTATGTGTGGGTGTAAGTTTGAATATCTGGTCCTTCAATGGCCCGTTGTATCTTTCAATCAAACCAGCTGCCTGTGGATGGTATGGGATGTGGCACAACCAGTACACTCCAGAATCTTTGGCCCACTGCTGTACTGTTGATCCGGTGAAGTGTGAGCGGTTATCACTTTGGACTTGTTTGGGACAACCATAAGCAACGACAAGTTTCTGGAGCAGTTGGAGCGTTGTGGCTTTATCTGCATGTTTGCAAGGATGAACAAGCATAAGTCCTGAATAGGTGTCCACTGCAGTGCAACAATATCTCAGTCCATTGTTTTCCTGGGGCAGGGGACCGATGAAATCTATCTGCCAGATCTCTGCAGGCCTCTCACCCCTCTTAATCGACCCGGTGGAGTGCTTTTGCAATGGTTATTGTCGCACTTCTCCACACACTGTACAGTTCCCTATTACAGTCTTTATCATGTCCATGGATATAGGCAATCCTCTCTGCTGTGCCCATTCATATGTTGCTTTCTGCCCCAAATGTCCAGATTGCTTGTGGGCCCAGTTGGCCAAGTTCATCAAGACAGGATCAATTGGCACAACTGCCTTCACTTTGGCGATTTCATCTGCAACTCTGTTATAGTTCTCAAAGTCTGGGACTAGGGGCACATGTGCATCAACATGCCCAGACTTCCTTGCCTCCCCACATCACCTTTCCATGAATCATCCATTCATTGGACTTCCACGTGGGCATCCAAGTTGTCAGTCTTTTAAAAACCGTCCAGCTGTCAGTGTAGATAGTGACTTGAGAAGAAGGATTCTCCTGAAGAGTCATCACTACAGCTTTCAACTCTGCATACTGACTGGACCCTCCAATTCCGGTCTCCTGCAGGACTGTGTCTGCAATTGGGTTGTAGGCTGCTGCTGTCCATTTACACCCAGATGAGGTGACTATGGCTGAACCATCAGTGAACCACGCTGACTCCTTCACATCTTCTGACAGAGACTCAAAGGGTGGAGCCTCTTGAATGGGGGATGACTGCAACACAGGAATTTCTTCTTCTGGTCGGGTGCTGGTAAAAGTGACAAGCCCTGCCAACTGTTTTAAAAGTCCCCCAGCTGCAATACCCCCTCTTTCTTGAAGGTACCACTTCCATTTTTATCAGTGTGTGGTTCTGGGCTACGGCTGTCCTAGTGGTCAGTCCATTATCTCTCACCCACCTATCTAGCAAGGTTACTCTGTGGTATAAGCAAAGAAGCTGAGACTTCTGCAGTGTGTAAATGTGCTTTTACTATACAAAGATGCTGTACATACAAAACTATTACAATCTTAGAAATACAATACAAGACTGACAGATATCAATAACAAGCAAAATGCCTAGCAAACGCAGCCTATGGTCTATATCAGTACAAATACACGTAAAGGTTACTTATCTTCTGTTACTGTATGTTCATGATCTCCATTGGCAACGATTCTCCTGGAGCATCGGGCACTGTTCTTGTATCCTTAGTGGCTTCTGATCTTCAAAGCATGATGATGATGATGGTGTGTGTGTGTGTGTGTGTGTGTGTGTGTGTGTAAGGCATCATAAGTCCTTTTTATATGTCAGCTTGTTACAAACTCTGTTACCTTAGCAACCGACAAACCTACATCTCAGTAAGTTCAGTTTGAAAGGCACTCTCTTACCTGTTTACTGTAGCTATAGAGACAATAGACTGTACAACAATGAAATCTACATTCCCATTGTATCGAACAACATTTGTTTGAGAAAGTCTGTCTCTGTGACACCAGAATGCTAGGAGTCTTATAGAAAAATTATATTTTCTATCAAACGCAACACAAATATCCTGGTTATTGCGGATAGAGGCAGCTAAGGGCTCAACACACACAGTGCAAATAGTAGGGGTGAAAGCAGACATCCATTAGCCACTGAGAAATAGGAGCAAAGGGCAAAGGGAGTCTTAACTTGAGATGAAGGGTTGGAGTAGAGGTGTCGGATCGCTCAAAGGAAAGGCCCTCGGAACCCAACGTGGTGTAGCGTGGTGAACAAGAAGTGCCACCCAAGGTGGTCAAAGGCCTTTTCGGCATCCAAGCTAAGTATCAAGGATGCCGAGCTCTCCCTATTCGCCACGTCAACCAGATCAATCACTTTTCTAGTGTTGTCACCCTCCTGTCAGAGTGGGAGTAAGCCCACCTGATCCTTGTGGATAAGGGAGGGGAGGACTACATTCAGGCAGATCGAAAGTAGCTTGGTGAAAATGTTATGGTCTGAGTTAAAAAGGCCAATGGGTCTGTAGTTTTGGCACACAGGGATGGGTCTTTGGATCAAGGTGATAAAGGATCGCTGCATGTCTGGTGGAATAGGGGTGTCCTGGAGAAAAGCATTGAAAAGTCTTTGCCCCCTTTTTAGCTGAGTCACAAGAGTCAGTAATTTGAAGGGATGAATAATCCAGCTCCCTTTCTATAAAAGGGTGGGCTCATGGTAGCCATATTTTCAGTGTATGTTGGAGCTGACAAGTCTGTGTAGGGAGAGACACTGTTTTTATTTATTTTTAATTTTATCGTTGGTAGATGTTCTCCATTGCATGCCTTTTAACAATAGCTTGTTTATTAGTTCTACATATGGCCAGTATTCAATGACAAGATTCATCCTCCATAGATTTAAAAGGAGGTTGCAACGTTTTCACACTTCAAGCAAGATTCACTCATCCCTATTAGACTGTCATCTAAATTCTATGGGCAATTTTAAAATCAATTAAAACCCACAGGTACTAAAGCCTAGTACACATGATCAGAAAATTGTACGAAAAATACCGCTTTCTAAGCATCGTTCGATAATCTGATTGTTAGTACACAGCTTTCGAGAACCAATCACGACAGTTGATCCAAAATTATGGGAAGGGGCAAACTCAAAACATTTTCTCGTACGATACAAGATCATACAATTTTCATTTAATCAGCACAGTTTTCATCTGAAAATAAAATACAAATACAATACATTACATCACTTCCAAAGTTGTATTCTGTCATATGAGAATTTTCGTAACTTTAGTAAACTCTTCATTTTCGATAAACTAGCATGCAAAAAAAGGACAATATTTTTTCCGATTAATCTCATCTTGTGTACCAGGCATAACACAGATCATCTTATCCCTAGAACCCAGGTTAAGTCAGTAGAATTGGCTCTTTTTCATCCAAAATGGTACGCTCAGAGCCACCTTCAGACACAAGTAATCAAAAGCAAGTAACCAAAAAATGACAAATGATTGTTTTACCATGTTGAGTAATGATATTTTTAATGGCGTTTTGTTCATAATATAAGTAAAGCTGGTTTACAAATGAGTTTTTATTCACCATAAGCACATAAAATAGTGAATTCTGAGCTACATGCTGCTGAATTTATTAGGGCTGAAACAACTAATCAATTAATCGACAACTAATCGATTATGAAATTAATCGATTACTATTTTCATAATCGATTAATCGGCCAGTAACATAATGTGGTTAAAAAAAAAAAACTAAAATGAGCTCTTTATAGTACAAAAAGAGCAAATAATCGCTACTGTAACTATTTCTTTCAAAGTTCTACAGTAAAAAAAAAAATGAACCCCTTACAGTAGTGATTATTTGCTTTTTTTGTACTATAAAAGGGCTAATATTAGTTTTTTTAACCCCATTATGTTACTAAACATCTTAAACCTGGTTCACATCTATGTGTTTTTTGGTGCTTTTTGCGAAACGCACTACAGTTCATTTACATGGTTTCCTATGGAACCCGTTCACATCTTTGCTTTTTCAGCCGCTGTGTATTTGGAAAGCGTCAGTGACTTTTTTTAACGCAAAACAGTGCTTTTTTGGTTCAACATACTTCAATGGAGAAGCTGCAGAAAAGCATGTAATGCGTTTTTGCAGCAATTTGTCTTTTTTAATCTGCCCAACAACAAATTGGCCAAAAAAAAAAATGCAAAAATGCAAATCGCAGCAAAATCACTGCGCAAAAATCAAAACGCACAGCAAAGAGCACTGCAGAAACAGATCAAAAGCTAACTGCATAGGTGTGCACCGAGCCTTGTGCTGGCTACACCGATTAATTTTCAGATGAGAATATTCAGACAATACATCTTTGTACATTCGATGAATGAAAGAATGTTTGAAATTTTCACTTGTTTTTAACATTCTGTTTTTAAAATAATTTGTATTTTCTGAATGAAAACCACATACACTGTCTGATAATTCCTTTCACTAAGAAGTTTTTTATTATTTCCAAATTTTCCTGTCACTGTGGTTGAAAATGAACGTTGATTTGACCCCACTAACGATTAGAAAATCAGAGTGGATTAGATATTTTGCTCCCTAACCATATAGTTGGCTATTTTTATTTACCACTGCATAGATATATTTAAGAATAAATTGCCTTTTTTTAAAACTTTACATATTAACTAAATTATACACCAGACTTTTTTTTTTAAGGTTATTAACCGATTAAATCGATTAATCGAAACAATAATCGGCCAACTAATCGATTATGAAAATAATCGTTAGTTGCAGCCCTAGAATTTATTATGTCTGTACATTTATGTCAAACTGTCATTCAAAAGATCACATTTTAAAGTGTTACTAAACCCACAACAGTGAAATCAGTCTGTATATGCAGTAAAGCATGCTTGTTATACTCACGGAACCTAAGGAGTTAATCCTCTGCATCGTCTAAAAAGGCTGTTCCTGTCTTCTCTGATCTTTCCCTTCTTCCAAAGTCTCCAATTCATCTGCTACAAGAACAGTGGCTAGGGGGCAATCTGTACATGCTCAATTTGTGTATTGCAAGAGTTTTTTTTTTTTCTCTTGGGAGGGTGCATGTAATCAGCACAGGGACAATCAGCGTTGTCCAGACAGAGGGTCAGGGGTCATACAGCCTTATAGGACAATCAGGGGGGAATGAAAACCCCTCCTACAAGCTTTAACCAGACACCGATAGAAGTCACAAGACTGCTCTAACTGCTGATGAGAAAAGTTATTTAGCAGTTTATATTTACTAAAATAATTGCATTTCGATGTTCTGTGTACTGTGGGAGACCAGATATCGTGAATGCAGAGTCCTGGGTTTTTTACCTGGTGATTTGGCCAGTAAGTCTGTTGTGTTCAAAAGAACAAGCGTTAGCTGGAGGTTGGCTTCAAATTGTTAATGTTTCTAAAGCTGCTAGTATATTTTACACACATTAATAAAAAAAAATAATAATATAAAAATCATAAAATATAATTAGAAAGTGAATAACAAATTATATATGAGGAAATGTTCTCACTAAGGGGTAACGTTATTGGCCACAAGATTGCGAAGGTGTGTTGAGGTGCCATTAAAGTAGTAATAAAGGCAAAACTTTTTTTTTTTTTCCATTTTGGAATAGAGTATAAGGAAGTGTTATGACCTCTATCAGCTTTTTATTTTTGCCATCAGTGTTTCATTGGGGAGATTTCCCTTCACTTTCTGATCCATATGCAAAACAGGAATTTAGAGGTAATCCCTGGTTGTCACCAAGGTCCCCAGAAGAAGATTTTTCTTCTAGATTTAATTTGGGGATAAATTTAAATTCAGGTTTTATTTTACATTCACTTTTGAAGATTAGTGATACAGTAAATGGGATCAATAGGAAGAGTACATCTCCCTATCGGGGCCACAGACAGTAATACAAACATAACAGATGTTTGAATCCCTCCTTACTACACTGAAAAGTAAAAAAAAAAAAAAGGTTTTCCCATTAATTACACTTTAAGAATAAAAGGCACCACATTGCTCCAACGCAAATAACACATTAATGCAAAGTGTTAACGGGCCCTTAGTGTTTGTGTGTTAACACATCCTTCAGTCCATGGTGGTATGAGGGGAGAAGAGGTAAAATATGGTCTCTGGGACATGGGAGTCCACAAGGTAGGTGTACGGAGTGACAAACCAGTGAAATGTTGCAATGAAAGTGGGTGTGCTGTGCTACTGTGTATACATAAAAGTTATATCATATACTATTAGAGCACATTCACACTGAGGCGCTACAGTGCTAAAAATAGCGCCTGTTAAGAGCCTCTCCTGTGTCTCTTGCAGTGCGCTTGCAGGAGGATTCACTGCTCCTAAAGCTCCCCTTCCCATTGAAAACAATGGGGCAGCGTGGCTAAACCGCCGGCATAGCGCCGCTGCAGCATCCGAAGAAGGGTTAAAACCACCCCTCTAGCAGCCGAATAGTGCCACTAATTTGACGGTAAAGCGCCGCTAAATATAGCGGCGCTTTACCGCCAACGCCCCAGTCTGAAAGTAGCTTTACTATACTATGATACAATACCAATAGTGTAAGCTTAGTGCATATAATCTACCTGGAAAAAACAAGAAATAAAGATGCAATAATGCCGTCAAGTACTGTTTTAGATGTGGCAAAGGACACTCCTAAAGCATGTGTATTCTAATATAATTTACCCTAAACTTAAAATAAAAATAATCATATAAAGTGTATATATCCATACAGATGGACAAATGTACATATAGACAATTAAAATATCAATAAACAAGCATATACAAACACGTGTTAGTTAGCGACAAAGATTTTATCCATGAATAAAGCAAAAAAAAAGGTATATAAGTCTGAAGAGAAGGATGCATATCTTGGTGAACAGTCGAAAATCAAGATACACTTCAAAGTGTGAGATGAAAAACATTCGGAGCAGCAGGAATAAAGGGTGCCAAGGAATTGCACCACTCAGAAACACTGATCCCACTTAGCGATCATGAGGCGCCTTGCTGTCCTAAATCACCAAATGTTCAGACACACCACTCCATCTAGGTACGATCCTGTGTAAATGTGCTTAGCATAAAGGGATTAAAAGCAAGAAGGGACCACCATAGTGCAGTATTTTTTAAATCATGGACTTTTAATAAAGTAATGTGCTTACAATACAAAGACCATCACAGGCATGAAACAAACATTAAGCACCGCCGGATTCCCACCAGTGTGCATAAAGACATCACATGTCAAGCCCCACCCAACACGTTTACCTGTAAAAAGGAAAAAAAAATAAAATGGTTACAACACATTTTTTTCTATCACGCCACAAAGAACACAGCACAAAGTTGGTGTCCACAAGTGTATGCGCTCAGGTTCGTTAAGGTCTTGGCATTTTTTGATGTATGGATATGTATTGAGGGCCTATTCGAATTGAATTCCTGTGCTGTTTTAGTTGGCTCTTCAATTACTTTGTGTGACAAATTCACTTGAAGGGAATTTTGCTTCACTTCTGTACATAGAAACTACCATCCAGGCATGTTAGAATGAAAGTAAGGCATGAAAGTAAATCAATTTTAACATTACAATAGTATTTAATGTGGGATATCATAGGTATGACTGTGTCAATTTTTACAACAGACCTTTTCAGTGATCCTTCTTGTTTGAACCCTTATAACACCGTTTTAGAATTTCATGCTTCCCATTTGTTAGTCAAATGGTAAAGCCACAGGTGGCCAGCTGTAATATAGCACCCAAACTGTGCAGCCGGCAATGAAAACCTTGGAGGTATAATAAATTATGTTCACTTAATAGGAGTTATCACATGGGAAAACCATATATTTTTTTCCTTTACAGAACTTTATTTTTCATTTTCCAAGAAAAAAAAAATGTATTGATAGAAACAGGCAGAATATAGCTCAGGAGTGACTATGCAAACAAATGTGTGGTAATGGCTAGGAAGTCTTTTCAATTAACATGTCAGCTGTCTTAATAATTTGATAGTGGTTCTTTATGAGCATTTTGTCACAAAGTTATGGAGTACAGGGTGTCCCCTAGTTTCAAACATCCGACTTACAAACGACTCCTACTTACAGAGGGAGACAACAGAAAGTGAGAGGAAATCTACCCCTATGAAGGGAAATTCACTCCTGTAAGAGTTATTATGGGAAAAAGGTGTCCCCACTGAAGCTTTATCACCAAGGCTTGTTTCCACAGCAACCCAAAATTTTCAAAATCCAATTTTCATTGGGACAGAAAGTGAGGTGAAAATCTTCTGAACAGGGGCAGACAGCAAAACAAATGTTACAGGGGTGTTGACTCTTTCTTATGCTATCCAAAAAGCTTAAAAATATTTTTTTTGTTTGGCGCTGTACAAATTTAGCTGTTCCGACTTATAAAAAGATTAAACATAAGAACAAACCTACAGACCCTATCTTGTTTGTAACTCGGGGACCGTCTGTACATTCCCAACTCCCAGAGGCTCATGAATCTCAGGACAAGGTTTGGGCATTTAGAGGTGTGTATTCTTTTTGGAGCATAACGCCAAGTACACACGATCAGAAAATCAGAGGGAAAAATACCACTTTTTTAAGCAATCGTACGATAATCTGATCGTTGGTACACAGCTTTCGAGAGCTGATCACCACAGTTCGTAGTAAATTATCCGAAGGGACAAACACGAAAAATGTTCTCGTATTATACCAGATCGTACAATTTTTATTTTAATCAGTACAGTTTTCGTCCAAAAAAAAAGGGAGCAAGACCACGCATGCTCGGAAATGAAAGAATAGAATAAAATAAATATGAAATAAAATCCACAGAGGTGATCAAATACCGCCAAAAGAAAGCTCTATTAGTGGGGAAAAAATTATAAAAATTTCATATGTGTACAGTGTTGTATGACCGCGCAATTGTTATTCAAAATGCCACAGCGCTGAAAGCTGAAAATTGGCTTGGGCAGGAAGGGGGTGAAAATGCCCTGTATGGAAGTGGTTAAACTTATTGCCACTTATTCTCCTGTTTACCTTCTGAAATAATTGAGTCTTTGATCCCCTGAAAAAAGTATTTCCCTGACGTTTGAAGTGTTTACCTCACTTCCTGTGGCTATCTTCCCCCCATGAGAAACAAATGGCAAGCAAAACCCTGACAATTTCACTCTATCCCAAACTGAGAAAATAGTTTGGATTTTAGATATTTAATGTGTATTTTTCATTATAGCATAACATTTCTTGTTTTTTCAGATGTAAATCTATTTTAGTGAGGGGAAAGAAATACAAGCCATAGAAACTGTGTGTCTTGTGAGCATCCAGACCAAAAAGAGAATACCATTGTTTCTGTTACAGGTTTTCTGTAACAAATGAAATGTATAGCAAGATGTAAAACCATTTTGTTTCAGTGCATGATAAACTGTAAAGATGATGTATTATTGTGTTACCTGTAAGTTATATTTGAGATTTAATATCTCTCAGATATAGTTTGGGTTAAGGAGAGTTCTTTGATTATGAGTGAAAGCTTTAACACAATAACAAAAATGTATTTGTAAGTAGCAAGAAGGCCTAAACTAATAAACAGCAATCTATCTATTGTACAGGAAAAGGGTAATAATCAGGGATTACATGACGAAATACAGAGTATAAAACTCAAAACATTTATCTACAACACAACAGGACAGAAAAGACCTAAGACAGACCTTTAGATACAAGTAAAAGGGATATTTTCCATAGTTACCATGCTACTGGCCACAAAGATTCCATTCTGGTGACTGCTCTACCAGAGAGTGTTGTCTCCCCTCCCATCTAGTCTGTGTATATCGTTACAGGCCGGTGCCTCTGATTGGTGGGCCTCCTTATTCCTGATTAAGGATTGGCTAAATCTCCAATCCCTATACTTTGCATAAATCGGCTCCCTTTACTGCAAATTCTTGGGCACAGACTATTTTGAGTGGGAGATTTAACGTGTAGGTATATGACCTTTTCAGGGAAGTTAAGTATTGATGACAGGCTGGCCACCTTCATTGCATATCTAAACGAGGGATCCTTTGAAGTGAATATTTGTAGCACAAAGGGGTTTGGGACCCATTGTTTAGATACACAAGCTTAGGCATTGAATTGTCTGTATAACAGGGACTTCTGGGAAGCTATATTACACACCTACATATCTATGCAACTCTAAATTAAATATATTCATAATTACAATTTTTTACAGCTCTTAATGGAGATTTCACATAAACTCATAAGGCAACAATTGTCTGCTTTGGTGACCCACTATATTTTGCTGTTCCACTGGTGATCAATATTAAGAGCCAGAGATCCATGCAAGGCCTCATCAAGTGATCTGGAATCCCACATGTTTGAGTTATACACAGCATGGGATAAGTGAAGACCTACTAGTATGTGGCATGTTCAAAAACCTTGGAATACAGGGCAGAAGACGACGAAAATCGCTGCCGCCGTAATAACATTCGCATTATAGGTCTGGCAGAGGAAGCTGAGGGGAAGAATGCTACGGTCTTCATTGAAGAGCTCCTGCGCTCCCTCCTACCTGCAGCCCAGCTGCCCCCATACTTTACTGTGGAGAGGGCCCACCGTATGCTGCCACAATCAGGCCTGCAAGGAGCCCCCCCACACACGTTTATCCTACGGTTGCTTAACTTTAGGGACCGGGATGAACTGTTGCGGGCAGCGAGATTGGCAGGAGAGTTGCATTACAAGAATAATCGGCTCATGATGTTTCCAGATTATTCTGTGGAGACACAAAAAAGCTCCACAGGTCATTTGATACTGTTAAAGCTGCCCTTCACGACAAGAAAATTAAATACAGTGTGCTCTTCCCAGCCAAGTTGTGGATGGGGAAACAGTGCGGTTCTTTACCTCTCCAAGAGATGCAGCACACTGGCTGGAATCCTTATCTCTGCAGGGATGATGACTCCTGGCATGGCTGCAGTCCGGATCAAGTTATACTGATGTGCTTCTCTCTGTTGATTCTGCAACCCTACCTTTTTTTTCTTTTTTTACGCATGGCATCAACTCTGCAGATGGGGGCTGTGAACTCCTTCTTTTTTTTTTGCCCCCTGTTGTTTGTTTGTTTTTGGGCCCTGATCGTTACCCAGTTCTGCCATGTGTCATTCTGCCATGAATCACCTTCCAACTCCTGGACATACTGAGGGCAGTTGGAGCTATTGTTACGGCGAGGCCACCCTAAGATTTGTGCCCCTGGCATATGTCAGGTAAATACTCTGATTTAGGTATTATTTTCTCCTTAAACCAGCACCTCCTGTTGGGAACTATATGCATCAATACTTGCTACTTAACTCCAGGAAAAAGGTGCAAGTACCTACTGTTATGGTTTGACTGTTGCTCCACGTTTGATACACCTCTCCTGTGCTTCCAGTTGCCTGCGGGCAGGTTACAGGGGACTAAAGCGGACTCGCACTATGTGGGATCTGCGGGGTGGGGGATGGGAAGGTTGGCCTTTGCTGACCACGGATGGACATCTAAAGTTACTAGGCTTGGTTATATGTTTTTGTGTGCTTTAAATTTGAACACTGTTTATGGCATGGAATACCTCTTTTTGCTAGGAAATATGGTGGCATATCAAGGCGGGAGGGCATAGACGGGGACGATGCTTCCCTGAAATGGAGCTGCACCTCTGCCTGTCACCCCTAGGAGTGCTGGAGTACCTGTTTCCCATGCGTTGCATTCACTCAATACTAACAATATGTCTACACCTACTATAATTTTGTGGAATGTGCGGGGTCTTAACTCAGCCATAAAAAAGATCATTGGTATTTAATTACCTCAAAAAATACTCTCCCCAGATAATTGTACTTCAGGGGACCCACCTTATTTGATCCTGTGTTTTGGGTCTTAAGAGGGCGTGGGTCGGGCACACTATCAAGCCGTGCACTCCAGTTACTCCAGGGGGGTCAGTATAGTAGTGCATAGATCACTCCCCTTCCAGCTCCTTGATCTTAAGATAGACCCAGAGGGTCAATTTATAATAATGCATGCTCTTGTGTCCATCGCTCCTCTGGTGTTGGTGGGCCTTTATCTGCCCCCCACCTGACATTTCTGTGCTTACCACTGTTATGCAGAAAGTGATGACATAAGATATTGATGATGTATTGATTATGGGGGACTTTAATATGACTCTCTCTCCCGAATTGGACATACTCTCATCTACCTCTTGGTGGTCCCCTGGACTGGCCCAGTGGATGGGCACGTTCGATCTGGTGTATGTCTGGCGTCCCTACCATCCTACTGGTAGGGAGTTCTCCTGTCACCCAGTGTCATGTACCAGATAAGACCAGAACTGTGTGGGCTGCAACAGAGGAAACCCAGACGTGTATAAGTGAAAATATAAATGATTCATTAAAGATAAATGAATAAATATAACACAACCACCTCCAATATCACTTAGTGCACCACAACAAATACTAAACAGAACCCCACAAATAATAATAATAACAGAACAAATATATACAAATAAGGGAAATACCGAGATCATAAACAGAGGGAGGCCAGGGTCGTCAACGGGAGGTCAGCAGCTGGGGAAGGGAAACAAACAGGACAAGAGAGGATTGATGGATCACAGGAGGGACGGGTCAGATACAAGGCTCAGGGTCCAGAGCAAGGAAACAGACAGGGAAGAGGAACAACAGGAATCAGGTCTCAGGAACAGGAATCAGGTTTCAGGAATCAGGTAAACAGTATGCAGGCTGCAGGTCAGGGCTCAAGGAAAATACCAGGGCAAGATGAGTGTGTACTTTCCGGGTATTTATACTGCAGCTGCTAATTAAGTTCAGGTGACACCTGTCTGCAGAGGGGAATACCTGCTCCATACTGCCAGGATTCCTCCTCTGGTGGACGCCAGTACTCCCGCCCAAAGGTGACAAAATACCAGCAGGAAAAAGCTCTTCTGACAGCTCCAAACTGCCAGGAGACACCTGCTGGTGGACCTCAGTACTGGATGCCAAATTATCGATATTACCAGCGGAGGGGACCTTTCCTGACACTCAGCATCCTTCCGGACGTTCTCGCACATCGATTTGGTCCTTGCTTCCCTGCTTCATACTGCGCAGGGTGTCTGAGGCCAGTATGCTCCCAAGGGGGGGTCTCAGATCACGCTCCAGTGAGGGTTAAATTGGAGTCGGGGACACCGGGGGAATGTATGTGGCGGCTGTCCAGATTCTGGGTAGAGGACCCCACCATACAAGAACATATTCAGGAGGATGTGTGCCATTACTGGCTTGCTAATGTAGACTCTGCTGCCCCTACGACTACTTGGGATGCCTTCAAGGCCTGGTCCCGGGGAGCCTATATATCTTGCATAGCAGCAACGCGCAAAGCATCCACGCAGTCCCCTGCAGGAGTTGGAAAGGGAGGTTGGCCAGAAGGGGGCCTCCTATGTTGCACACCCAAAGCCCACTGCACAAATTCATGTTAATCAAACTGGCTTCATGCC
Source organism: Lithobates clamitans (assembly GCA_037952925.1). Classification (NCBI taxonomy): domain Eukaryota; kingdom Metazoa; phylum Chordata; class Amphibia; order Anura; family Ranidae; genus Lithobates; species Lithobates clamitans. The sequence goes on from JBBGZY010001168.1 coordinate 864,078, forward strand.
AGGCAAGGGCACCCACATTAACCTCCGCCGCATGTAACAAAACGTCCCACACTCTGCTTGAGTGCTTTCATCATATACCGCTTCCTCCCAGTCTGAATATAGATATGAGATATTCCATTCGCTCACAAGCACAAAACAAGACGATACTTGTTTAGTTGCTGAACATGGACTGTTTTATTAGAACCAAAATACAAGTCTTATATACAGTAGAAGAGGAGGTTCCCCCTCCTGCTCATTTTACTCTAACAATACACCTGTAACCAGAAACCTAATTAACATGAGCTAATTAACTAATCTCTTAAAGCAGCCAATGTGACTCCGTGTCCTCCTGAGCATTGTTATGATTAATCAGGATTTCACTACAGGTCAGACTTGTCACCGAGCTTCACACAGTAGATTGTACATTATCATAAGTATAAACACAGGACACCTTCATACGATAGCAGAAGCTCATGTTAATTAGGTTTCTGGTTACAGGTGTATTATTAGAGTAATATGAGCAGGAGGGGGGGACCTCCTCTTCTACTGTATATAAGACTTGTATTTTGGTTCTAATAAAACAGTCCATGTTCAGCAACTAAATAAGCATCGTCTTGTTTTGTGCTTGTAAGCGGTTGGAATATCTGATATCTATATTCAGACTGGGAGGAAGCGGTATAGGACGAAAGCACTCAAGCGGAGTGTGGGACATTTTGTTACATTGGTGGCAAGCAATGGGATGCTTCCTGCAGTCTGGGACATCCAAACTTACACCTGGATCCAAGGTCTGGATAGCAGGAGAGGAGAGGTACAGATACCAGCCGCTAACAAACCAAGAATAGTATTTACATATATCCTGGGAGATATTGTGGATAAATATTACTGTCCCATTTTAAGCAATCCAAGATATATTTTCTCAGTCAGGGGGACTTAGACAGAAGAGGTGCATGGGGAGCTGAAACAAGGGTTTCCAAGGGATTCTGGGTTCCAAGGGCCTTCCCGTCACACCGCCTCTTTTTGAACCTCTCCATCCCTCATACCAATGGTGGGAGTAGAGTCATAGCCTCCCTTGATGCTGAGAAGGCTTTCGACTCGGTGGAGTGGGGATTCCTCTGGGAAGGGATGGATAGGTTCGGCTTTGGCCCTCATTTCCTCCACTGGCTTAAGATGCTGTATTGCTCCCCTAGAGCTAGAATCCGTACCAATGATAGGTTATCTGAACCCATCCCATTGTAGAGGGGTACTCGACAGAGGTGTCCACTGTCCCCCTCCCTATTTGCTCTGGCTTTAGAGCCATTGGCGATTCTTATTAGGGAGTCTAGCTCGGTCAGGGGACTGCAGGTGGGGCCGCTGGAAGAGAAGATATCCCTATACGCTGATGATGTACTTCTCTATCTGCAAGATGCAGATGGTTCCCTGAAGGTGGCCCTGGACCTGTTTAACGAATCTAGTATTTAGAATTTAGAATTTTGCATATAAACTGGGGCAGGTCCATTCTTTTTCTCCTTGATCCCCAATCAAGAACTAACCCCCCAAACACTCAGCTGGTATGGGCTGATCAATTCAAATACTTGGGTATCCAGGTTAGGAGGGAACCGGCTAGATGCTACGAACTTAATGTACTCCTGCTACTTGCCCAACTTTGAGAGAAGTGCGCGGCGTGGTCCTCAATGCCCCTGAATCTTATGGGACGAATTAACCTCCTGAAGATGATCTTCCTCCCCAAGTTTCTTTTGTCTTCCGCAATTGCCCGACCTGGGTGCCTTACCTATTTTTTAGGGGGGTGGAGGGATGTATGGGTAGCTTCATAAGGGGGGGGGCCCTCCCTAGAATGGCTAGATCTACCTTGATTCTCCTGGTGCGTTGCGGAGGCTGATACTACCAGACCTACGAGTGTACTTCTGGGCTGCTGTTCTAGTTACTGTCCGATGGTGGTTCCTGCACTTGAGGGAAAATGCTGCAGTATGTCTCGAGGCTGCCAGCCTGGGATCTCTCAAGGAACTAGGAAATCTAATTTACCAGGGTCCCCATGCTTATCCTGCGCTACCTTATCCCACTAGGACTGCACTTAGGGTTTGGACTGCTGCTAGGAAGAGATTTACTTGCCCAAACCGGTGGTCTCCCTTTACCCCACTGTGGGGAAACCCCAGTCTCTCACATCTTTGTTCCATCCCTGACACCCAGCTCAGGTATGGGATTAAATTCCTGAGAGATAATCTGGCAACCGGCAGACTGCTTTCACTGGAAGAACTTGGGACTAAATTCCATCTGCCCAGCTGGATGACCTTCCAGTACTTCCAGCTGCGCCATGCTATACGAACCCAGTTCCCTACTATCCCACAACTAGCTATGGACCCTATAGAAGAACTGCTGGCCCAAGACCATTTATCCAAACCTCTATCTGCCCTATACTTCGACTTACTGGGGGTTGACTCCCTCAAGATGGAACGTCTTTGGGAGAGATGGAAGGCTGATATGCCTGGCCTTGACAGGGAAGACTGGGAGGATTGCCTGGGGGAAAGTGCTCAGGTGTTGCTTTCCTCTAGGGATAGGTTAATTCAAGTACAATTTCTACACCGGGTATACAATACGCCCCAGAGGCTGCATAATATCTACCCTGAGAGATCCGCAGATTGCACTCGCTGTGGGGGAAATGTTGGCACCTACATACAAATGTTCTGGAGTTGCCTGGAGTGGCCCGCTTCTGGATGGAGGTGGTTGAGCTGATAAACCTCCGCCTCCAGTTGGCCCTCCCGAGCTGCTGCTCCTAGGTATTCACGATGAGGACTAAAGGCCTAGATACACCAAACTGCTAATTTTCTTTTTGTTATACAATGCTAGAAGAGAGATCATACTAAGATGGAATTCCCGATCCCCTCCCTCCGTAGTCTCTTGGGAAAAATCAATTAACTCTGCTCTTCCTATGTATAAACTGACATATGTAAATAGAAATTGCCCCAAGAAATACGAGAGAGTTTGGCAACCCTGGACCGAGTAGATGGGGGTACTACCCCAAAATTTCTCTTCTAGACAGGATGGGGGCCACAATCTCACACGTTAATCCCAGCCTATGCCTCCTATGGGGTGTCTGGTTTTGTGTGTGGTAGATACACTTTACTGTTATGTTGACTATGTCTCTCACCTGATGTAAGATGACTTTCATGCACCTTTGTTTATTTCCATGCTGTTCTTGACAATTTGTACCATGCCTATGTTTCAATAAAGGAACATATTCTGTTAAAAAAAAAAAAAAAAAAATGTGGCATGTTCAGCCCATTGTTTTACGCTTAATCTCAGGATAGAGTTAAAAGATCACATTTCCAAGTTGAAGAATAGCATGTGTTTATAGAGGAGAGTTTTTGGCTATATTCACTGCAAATAAACCGTATCCTGCAAGGGTTTTACTATTCCTGGTGACCTGGGTGCATGGATTATCCATGTTTCCATAGAGTGTTCATTTGGGAGTAAGGTAAAAAATTAAGAGGGCAAGTTAATTACTGAACCCCTAAACCTCTTGTTTGACAAGCCCATAAAAGAATGATCTAGATCTGCTTTTTCCTGACCTAATTTTTGGCATTTATTTCTGAGAGACCCAGTAACAGAAGCCAGTGGGGGGAAATGTTCTGTATGTGTCACGACATATTCATAGCCATGTCTTCCTATATGTTCTAGCCAGAAATGTTTTCTAGGGATAACGTAGTGATTAGATAATGCTTTCAGGATTTAATTTTGCAAATTATTCATAGTGAGACCAAGGCACAGTGGCGAAATTTGTGTATATGCACAGTGGCGAAATTTGTGTATATTTCTAAAAGTCTACAGAACTTTAAAGCAGTCTGTTGAGAGTAGTTTGGTCAATAGTCAGTTAGAACACGGGGTATAGGTTTACACAATCTATGTGTTACAGCAGGATATATATAGAATGAGCTTAATTTTATAAGACAAGGGTTTTTGAAGTTCTTTATCAACCAGGTTCCTAATAATACATTTTGTAATCTATAGCATTGGCCTGGGAAACAAAAATTTAATGTTTGTTAGTGCCTGTGTGAACAGGTTCCTGTTCGATTTAGAATTGCCTCTCTCTATATACAAGTCAATGGGAATGCAAAAACAGCTTGAGGAAGGTTGATGTGCCTTCGTATGCCACATTTAAGATCTGTGTTTGAATGATCTTAGGGGCATTTTAAATTACAGTAGAACTATAGGCAAAACTTTTTTTTTGGTTTTGGATAGAGCATGGGAGGGTTATAACCCCCTGTCATTTTTTTTTTCTGCCATCTGTGTCCCATTGCAGAGATTTCCCTTCACTTCCTGTCCCATAACCAAACAGGAAGTGAGAGGAAATCTCTGCAAATTAAGGGTATTCATTGGGAACCCCCAGGTCACCAAAATCAGTGTCCCCATTGGAAAATTTCTTTTCTCGGGACAATCCAAAATTTAGGATTTTCTTTTACTTTCACTTTCAATGATAATGGTGAACATGACAAATAAAGAGCAGTTGTAAACCCCGGATGTTAAAAAAAAAAAACCTGCAGGGCAATGGCATAATGTGCTAGTATGCATCACATGAAATATTCATCTTGGAACGAAGCCCTCCAGCACTGTAAAGTCACCGCTGAGGGGGCTGACATGTTCCATGTTTTTATTCCGGGTTCGCAAGCTCCATCACTGTGATTGGACGGAGCCGCAATGACATCACTCCCGCGCGCGTGTGCGAGGGAGCCCCCCAAGTTCCGCTGCGAAGCTCTGAAGTTCCAGCAAGGTATGCCGGACCTTCAGAGCGCATGCGCCAGTGATGTCACTCTCTTTCTGCATGCAAGGCGAATATCTCCTAAACGGTGCACGTTTAGGAGATATTTATTTTACTTACAGGTAAGCCTTATAAGCTTACCTGTAGTTATACTTTAATGTCATCTGCAAGCTACATGTGTCAGTTGATACAAGCCAAAAACTGGGGGACACAGACCCTCTAATCTCTGTATCTGTAATTTAAAGGCCACTTATAATGATAGGTACAACACCTAGTATGCAGTGATGTTTTTCTTAGATGAACTCGCAAAATCTTTTTTCTTCTTTGTTTTTTTTATTTTTTTTTATCCTTTTCTGTAACAGTAGATGTAATGATTGAAGTAGAATGGTTGAGGAAATGATATTCTTTAAAATAGCCACATGCCCCATCAATAAAAAGAAACCTTAGGTCATATGGTTCATTGATCTTGAAATGCTTTTATAGCTTGGAGGTAGCCTACATTATATTGATTAAATGCATTTGACTTCGGTGACACTGAGGTATTACATTGTTCTTTGGAAAAATAGTTAAAAGAAGATCTAAAGGCAAAATGTTTGTTTTTATCTTTTGTAGATAGAGAAAGAAAGGGTTATAACCCTTGTTAGATGTTGTTGTATTTTTTTTTTGGTCCCATTTGGGAGTAAGTAAGTGAGAGGAAAACCCATCAAAGTAAGGGAATCCCTGGTTGTCACCAGGACTAGTGTCCCCATTGGATTTCCCCACTATTTCTTTTCTGGTGTTTCTGGTATTTTCTTTCACTATTACTCTTTGTTAGAAGAGTAAACAAGACAAATAGGCCCCTTTCACATGGGTGTTCCAGTTGTCCGTTTTTCCTTCGCCCATTGACGGATGAAAAATGGGCACCCATTATCCCTTTAGGCAAGCGGTGATCATCTGTTGACATTTGCTGACATCAGTCTTTGTTAACATCCGTTTTTTGAAACGAAAAAAGCCCTGTTTTTCTACTGTTTTAAAAAATGGAAGCGGACCTAAATGAATGTCAATTCATGATGGTTCATTTTTACATCTGTTGTTAGGAGCCATCACCCACTGGCGTCTTAACAACCGATGACTCATCGACTGCCAGCAGGGTTCAGCTGAATGCTGAAAGGGTCCCGTTGACAGCTGAATGTAAAAACAAGTGACGGAAATGAAAAAATTGTGGAAAAATAACAGCGTGGGGGTCCCCCCCTCCAATCCATACCAGGCCCTTCGGGTCTGGTATAGATTTTAAGGGGGACCCCATGCCATAATGTAAATAAAACCCGGCGAGCAGTCCCCCCCCCCCCAAATCCAAGCAATTCAGCCTGGCAGATTAGGAAAGGGGGGGAGATGAGCGAGCGCCCCCCTCCTGATCCATACCCGGCCACATGCCCTCAACATGGGGGGGAGCTGTGGGGGGTGCCCCTCCCATAGCACCTTGTCCCCATGTTGATGGGGACAAGGGCCTCTTCCCCACAGCCCTGGTCGGTGGTTGTGGGGGTCTGCGGGTGGGGGGGCTTATCGAAATATGGAAGCCTCTTTTTTTTTTTAACAATCTTTATTTATCAAAACATTTTTACCACAAGTTAAAAAAAAAGAAAGGAAAGTTGTACACATCCAAAACATACAATACTTATGTATTTCTTTATCAAGCAATAGTTCAAATTTCATTAACCTTTTAGTTATTTACTTAATTGATGCCAGGATGTGTGACCCCTGTCCCATCCGCCCCCCCCTCCCCCCGCGCCCTCTCTTACTACACATTCATCCATTCATACCGCCAAACAACAACAACAAAAAAAAACAAAAAAAAAACCCCAACCTTCCCTCTTATAATTTTCTACCAGACTCTATATAATAGTCTTCAATAGCCCAGAGGAGGCTCTGAACTCTTCCCATTTAGCCCATGTGGTGAGTAATTGTACCTTCGCCCCTTCCTCTATCACCATTCTTTCCTCCAGGGCCCGCATGTCCGCCATCTCACACTCCCATTCCGCTACAGAAGGCGCACATGTGCTTTTCCATTTTCTTGCTATGATGGTTCGTGCTGCTGTCAAAAAATATTTCAATATACCTTTTCTTATTTTCTTAACCGATCCTGGGATCATAGATAATACCGCTACTTGTATTTCTGGATACATATCGATCCCGGTCATGGCTCTATATATTTCAAATATTTTCTGCCAGAATGGTTGGATTTCTGAGCAATAGTACCAGATGTGTGACATTGTGCCCTGTGCTTTATGGCATCTCCAACAGATATCCTCACTGTCAGGGTTCATTTTATGTAGGTCCACAGGGCACCTATACCATCTGGCTAATATTTTATAATTTCTTTCCTGATGTTTGGCAGATATCGAGAGTTTATGGGTTACTATGAATGCCTTTTCCCATGATTCCCTGGGGATTTCAGTTCCTATCTCTATTTCCCATTTCTTAATATAGGGTAGCTCCTGTCTTTTATTTTCAGAATTCAGGTATTTATAGATTTTAGAGAGGACGTGGGTGGGTCTATGTTCTTGTAAAAAGATTTTTTCTATAGTTGTCAAGGGCCTATCTATTACCGATTCTTTTGTTAGAGATGTGATATATCGTTGTAACATCCCATAATGCATCCATTTTATTTTATGTTCTACTCCCAGCCTTTCCATTGGGAGGAGCTTGTTGTCTTCCATCGTTTCCACCAACCTTGTGTCTTCACATCTCCTCCATTTAAGAAATGTTTCAGACTCCAGTGCCAGTGGGAATTCTGGATTACTAAATAGTGGAGTCATAGGTCCCCTATTAGTAGATCCAATCCCTCTCTTAATCAAAATATCCCATACTTTTAATGTTGATACCACTAAGGAGGGCAGTTCACTATCCGGCGGTCTTTGCTCTCTTTTTATCCAGGGTAGTGATTTTAATTTTAAGGCTGTGATCTTCTCTTCAAGCTTCACCCATTGTTTGATATCTCTATTGTGGAACCAATCCACTATTCTTGTTATCATTATTGCTCTCAGGTACATATCTATATCTGGAAGGGCAAGGCCCCCGTTTTTCTTGGTTTTATTCAAGACCGATCTATTGATTCTGGGGGTCTTGCCTCCCCAGATGAAATTTCCTATTAACTTATGCAATTTTTGCAGGGTATTTGTTACGGGAAAAATGGGTATTGCTTGTAGGGTATATAATATTTTGGGTAGTATATCCATCTTTACAATATTTATTCTACCCATCCAGGAAAACATACCTTTTTCATATTGTTGTAGCGATCTCATAGTTTTCTGTACCAACGGGGCGTAGTTGTACTCCTGTAGATTATTGAGGTCAGTGGGAATGTATATACCTAAATATTTAATTGCCTTCGCCTGCCATTTAAAAGAAAAATCCTTTTTAAGGAGTTCCACCATAGCGTTTGGCAAATTAACGTTTAGGGCTTCAGATTTGTTGTAGTTTACCTTGAAATTACTTAGTGCGCCGAATCGGTTAAATTCAGATATCAGGTTTGGTATTGAAATTAGAGGGTTTGTGATGTAAAGCAAGATATCATCTGCAAATACTGACATCTTGTATTCTATACCGTCCACCTTAATACCCTGTATATCCTTGTTTTTTCGAACTGCTATCAACAGGTGCTCCATCACTAATATATATAACAATGGGGATAACGGGCATCCTTGTCGGGTTCCATTTGTTATAGGTACCACCTCCGATATCTCTCCGTTTGCACGGATCCTGGCTGTTGGATTCTGATATAGGGCCATTATTCTATCTATAAGTACAGGGCCCATCCCCCACTGAACCAAGGTCTCTCTAAGGAATTTCCATCCCACCCTGTCGAAAGCTTTCTCCGCATCAATTGTCAATAGACAGGATGGGATGGAACCTCTCTGTGCATATTCTACTAGTGTAAGTGTTTTTAAGGTGTTGTCTCTAGCCTCTCTACCTTTTATGAAACCCACCTGGTCTAGGTGTATATGTGCCGGTATTATGGAGGCGAGTCTATTAGCGATAATTTTAGAGTATAATCTAAGATCAATGTTTGTAAGGGAAATTGGTCTATAGTTTCCGCATAGGGTATGGTCTTTCTCTGGTTTGGGTATGAGTGAAATGTACGCTTGAAGGCTCTGTGAGACAAAAGGCTCTAATGTAGAAACAGCATTAAAGGTCCGTTTTAAAATGGGGGTAAGTTCTTCTTTAAATATTCTATAGAATCTTGGGGTGAAGCCATCTGGGCCTGGGCTTTTCCCAGGTACCAATGCGTCGATTACCTCTTGTATCTCGATCTCAGAGAAATCCTGCTCTAAATGTACAGTTTCTGTCAGTGCTAGAACAGGGAGTGGAGTTTCTCTTATATATTGATAAATATTTTGTTGAAGTCCCTCCGTGTCTTTTTTTGTGTCATCTTTAGGTATGTTATATAATTTCGTGTAGAAGGTCTGAAACTCCTTTAGTATCTCTTTTGGCTCATATTTCATGTCTCCTTTTTCTGACTTAATTTTAACAATAGGTGATATATTGCCCCTATGTTTCAATGCTCTTGCCAGAAGTTTACCTGGTTTATTACCTAGTTGATAATATAAGGAGCGGTTACTATCTCTTATACGTAATGTTTGTTCGTTTATTAGGTTTTTTAATTCCGTTTTCTTTTCTGTTAATTCCATTAGTATTTCGCGTGTTGGGTTTTGTTTGTGTTGGGTTTCTATTTTGGGTATTTCTTTTAGTAGTTGGTTCATTTTATTACTTTTCAGTTTTTTCAGTCTGGCCCCGTGTTTTATAAGATACCCACGAATTACGCATTTTAATGTTTCCCACTGAATTGGAAGAGATGTGGAATCGTTAATATGGTCGTGTACAAAGTCTGATATTACTTTCCTAATTTCTGAGACACAATTCTCATCGTATAACAGATTATCATTAAGCTTCCAATTGCCCCTATTACTTCTGCTCTTAAGTGGGTCAAGTACCAAAAATACTGGTGCATGATCTGACCATAACGCACTGCCTATGTCAGTCGATGTAGTTATCTCCATCCCCATCTGGTTTATCAAAAAGAAATCCAATCTATGATAAGTCCCATGAACTTTCGAATGAAACGTAAAATCTTTTTCCGTTGGATGAAAAACTCTCCAAATATCAGCTAATTGGTATTTTGCCATTGTTTCTAGAAAGAGTTTTTTCTCTCTACCTGACTGTATCGCTGAAGGAGCTGTAGTATCTTTCTCTCTGTCTAATACGAAGTTAAAGTCTCCCCCAATTATTATTACACCCTCTGCCTTCTCCATAAGCTTTTTCAACATTTGTGTTCCTATTTTATGTTGGTTTTGATTAGGTAGGTATAAATTTATGAAAGTGTATTTTTTACCAAATATAATAAGTTTAAGTAGTATTGCTCTTCCATCCCTATTGCGCCATTCTTCCAGCACTTGGTGTGGTATTGTCTTATGAATTGCGATAGAGACACCTTTTGATTTTGAGTACCCAAAGGAGTCATGATACCAAGTAGTGTAAAATCTATTTTGTAGGTTAGGGACATGGTCCGTACGGAAATGCGTTTCCTGGAAGAATATCACTCCCACTTTCTGTTTATGGAGAGAATACAGAACTTGAGACCTTTTTGTTGCTGAATTAAAACCTCTTACATTATATGAACAGATTTTCATAATTCAGAACCGATGAGGGGAAAAAAAAAAAAATAAAAAAAAAAAACACAACACACACCACCCACACTCACACTTAACCCCAAACTACCCCAAAACTATTTGACTTATAACAAGTCTATCTTACTAACTAAAGTAAGTACCCTATGAAGGGATAAGAAGACGCCGACGTCCAAGATCTACCACTCGATCGGTGGCGCACGCTGCTTTTTTAAATTTTAATATCTTTTCCTTTTATTGCATGCTATCACTCCCCTCTCCCTACTACTTACAACCTCATCCTAATCAAGCAGGGAGGAAAGAAGGAGGCAGAAAATACAGGGGGGGCATGAGGATGATCTCCCCATGCATAGAGCTCTTAAAACTTATATAGATCATAATATTGTCTAAAACTCTCCCCTCTGTCCCCCCACTGCGGGGGGGGGGAGATACAGAAGCGAAACCCGAAGGGGAAGACAGAGGAGGAGGAAAAGAACAGGGATGGTCTTAATTACTTTTCCTTCCGCTGCTATTTGGTTCATATTACCCCATCCTGCTTAATATCATATCTAACGTTTTAGTGCTGTTATATATTACGTAATGTGTTATATAGTGTTAGCCATCTCAAATCGTACACACATCCTGTGAATACCTAGTAAGTGCAAAAAAAAAAAAAAAAAAAAAAAAAAGGTCCAAGGTGAAACATCATTTTACAACATTGTGAACACCTATGTTATCAGTGTTCCATCCCCCCTCTTCAGCGCTCCCGCCCCACCCGTGTCCCACCAGCCTGGTCCATACCCTCATGTAAATCACGTTGACCAGGTAAATTATGTGTTAACCTCTAACCCCTGTATAAAAAAAAAAAAAAAAAAAAAAAAAAAAAAAAAAAAGTTTTCCTCTTTTCTTTTTTTTTTTTTCCATACCCTTTCCACCAAATACCCCACCCTCCTTTTGTTAAATAATTTCCCCAGTCTTCAAGGTGTCATATCTAAAAGAGAATAAAACAAGTTGTATACTAACGTACCGTGTTATACAGTGTTATTAAACCTCACAATAACCTACCAAAAACCTACAAATACCATTTATGTGCAAAAAAAAAAAAAAAAAAAAAAAAAAAAAAAAAATTTATTCTTCCCTTCCTTCCTATTTCTTCCCCTATCAAAAAAAAAAATTAGACCCTTTCCACCATAAACCCCTCCCCACTTTTAGTTCATTATTACATCAATTATGTGCTAACGTGTCGTGTTGTACAGTGCTAGTAGCCCTCACATTACCCCGCAAACCATCTGTGAATGCCCAAAAAAAAAAAAAAAAAAAAAAAGAAACCCTTTTAAAAAAAAAAACCCTTTTCCCCCCTTATACTTTCCCATTTTTATTCCCCTTAATGCCCATACCCACCCTCCCTCCTTCTCCCCAACCCCCCCCTCTTCCTCCCCCCCCCGTCTTCAATTGTATCTACTTCTTAATCACTAGTTGTTCAGCATTCTTTTCCTCCAGTCCCCCCCCCCCACCCCCAAACTGCTCTTCAAGCTTTTCTGGGTAACTTCATATAAGAAATAGGCCAGTCCGGCAGTTCTATATCTGACAATTTAAGGATTGTAAGAAACTGTGGTAGATCTTCCAAATCGCTGAATGTGGCCGTCGATTCCTCTCTTTGAGCCTGTAGCTGAAATGGAAATTTCCATCTGTATTGCAGATTATTCTTTCTGAGTTGCTCCACTAGAGGTTTTAGGGCTCTCCTCCGGTCTAATGTGTATTTCGATAGGTCCTGGAAGAGTAGTAATGGATCTCCCTCATACTGGATATTTTTATTTTGACGAGCTGCTAGCATGATTCGATCTTTTATATGTGCATAATGCATCTTACAGATGACGTCTCGCGGTTTGCTAGGATCTAATCTCCTTCTTCCTGTTGCTCTATGTGCCCGATCGATTATCAGATCTTTTATGTCCGTATCCTGTGCTATTTCCTGAAAAATTTTCTGCAATGTTATTATAAGATCTTTGGGATTTACTTCTTCCTTTAAACCTCTGATTCTTATATTGGATCTTCTGCTTCTATTTTCTTGTTCGTCTAGGCTATTTATTAGTTGGTTTATTTGATTTCCCTGTTTCTGTATCTTTTCCTTTACCTTTATTAGTTCTTGTTCTGTTTTGACTACTCTGTTGTCTAATTTGACCGTTTTTTCCTGTATATCTTTTGTAGATGTCTTGAGTTCTTGGATTTCTGTTTTATATGTTTCCTCCAATCTGTGTACATATTGGTCCATATCTGCTCTGGTTGGGAGAGATTGAATATATGTTCTCATATCCCATTTTTCTGTATCCTCTTCCCTTTGTTCATTCGAAGCACCTGTTGTATTCATTGGTGAGCTGTTTCTGGGATGGACCATTAGTTCTTCCCCAGACGATCTGGATGTTGCCGATATTTCCGCGAGATTTAAAATTTCCTGTGATGTATGTGAGATTTGAGCCGTCCGGGGTGGTTGCATTTGTAATTGTTGAAAAATCTCTTTTATGTCCGCTGTCTGAGTAGATTGAGCCCCTGTAGGGTTTTTATTTTTACTTTCAATTTTATCTTTCTTATTTTTTTGGGGCTGAGGTGTTTTATTTCCTTTCTTGGGTGCCATCTTTTTATTAGAGCTTCTGTCTCCACTTTTTCCTTATCTCTTCCCGTCCTGCCTCGTCCCCTCTCTCCTCTCTTTTTTTTACCACTTTCGATCTTTCCCTTATTTTTGAAGGTGAATGGATGGGAGAGTGTGCAGGGGTGAATGGGTGGCAGAAAATGCAAGACTAAGTGGCGGAGTGTACAGGGATGGCAGAGTATATAGGGATGGATGGGTGACAGAAAATGCCAGAATGGATGGCTGAGTAGGAGGAATGGCGGAGTATATAGGGATGGATGAGCAACAGAAAATGCGGGGGTGGATGGTAAAGTATGTCGGTATGGCACGGGGTGAAAAGATGGCCAGAAACACCCTAATTATCCAGGTGTTTTACTTTGAACTTTGTTATATACCTTACCCTCAAACCGTTAATTAGCGTTGGGGAGGTAGTAAATATTTTTTATAAATTATCTCTTCCACAAAATACTAAGTTGTCCATTTCACATATACTCTATTGTCCCATAAATGTTTTATGCATAAACAGAGTCCTTTTAGCTTCTCAATAAGACACGTCCAAAAAAGAAAAATATGATGGTATTTTGTCTTAGTTTTTTACAGTCTTACATAGTCTATGAAGGATGTTATTATAGCTTTACATGTCTTCCATGGACATACCTGGTGCAGAGGTTCTTGATTTCCTTCGTTACCTGGTGTGTTGTCTGTGTTGCTGAGATTTCCACTGTGTGGACTGTGGAGCTTGAGCGCCAGGAAATCAGCTGATGTGTCTCCTCTCTGCTGTTTGTAATCTGAGAACCTCCACCGGAGTATGCGTCCTCCCAGCGAGCCGCCTCTGCTGCCTGTGTATTCAGACAGACAGAGACTCCCGCACGGCTTTGCGCTGTCTCCTGGTTCCGTCCTCGGTTACCGTTCCCAGCACCACCAGGTACCGATCTTTCCTTGGTCTCCCGGATCTTTTTGTCTCATCCTCACCCTCCAGGTAAGTTATGGGGCGCTGATGGCTCAGTCTCTCACCATAGGTATCATGTAGCCAGGACATGTAAGCATGTGTGGCAGTCAGCCTCCCTCTTCAGCAGCGTCTGCAGCGTGTCTGCCCCTCGATCTCTCTAGGCAGCCATCTTGGGCGTCAGCTCCTCCCTCCAATCCAATATGGAAGCCTCTTTTAACAAGGGGGCTTCCAGATCCCACCCCCCCATGTGAATGAGTGTAAAAAAAAGACAGCCAGTTTTTGTCAAGTCCTTTATTAAAAAAACAAAAATAAGAATGTCCTCTGGTGTAGATCCATCGTCAATCACAAGCACCCCCCCATGTTGTGGGCATGTGGCCTGGTATGGTTCGGAGTGGGCAATCACTTGTCCCCCCCCTCCCCTTTTCCTGACCTGCTGGGCTGCATGCTCAGATAAGGGCCTGGTATAGATTTTTGGGGAGCCCACGCTGTTTAAAAAGAAAAATATATATAATTTTGGTGTGAGGTTCCCCTTAAAATTATTAGAAGACTTGAAGGGCCTGGTATGGATTGGGGGGGGGGGGGGAAACATTGGCGGCAATGTTGTGTTGTTTTTTTTCTCTTACATTCAGCTGTCAGCGGGGAACATCAGCTGCCCGCAGACAGCTGATGTGATGACTCAGTTATTAGGGACGTTATTATTGCTCCTTAGCAACCAGCTGTTCTTCAAATAGAATTTGAATCGGTTGAGCAATTTTCAACCAGTTCTAATCGTTCCAAAAATTTTAAATTTGTTAGTTTGTTAGCAGTTCATTGAGAACTACAAGCCGGCAATGGCTGGCAGTGTTTGTAGGCATTTATTCACAGAACTCTTTGAATGAATGACGCGGCCATGTTTGCAGAGCCCTGTATGGGCACGCTCTTTTCAAATTGTGACAGTGGGTGCACGGAGAATGCCCCCCCATCCGCTGTCAAAGGGAGGAAACGGAACAGGGGGGAGAGTGGGACAATGCTCAACATGTTACACCCTAATTAGGGGTTTAATATATAAAGAAAGGCGGACTTAACCTTTAATCTAGTGACAGCCATGTAATCAGCATTTTCAAAAGGAGGTCAGCAATGATAAACAGGAGGGGGAGTTCAGGTAGCCCTGCGAGAGTTTTGGTGCATATCAATAATTAGTCAATAATAAGTAGTGGGTTATATACATATATACAGTATATATACAATGTCTGTGTGTGAAACAGACTTTACAATCACTTTAATCATATCCTTTTAATAAATAATATATATATATATATATATATATATATATATATATATTTATTTAATATAATATTTGTAACCCCTGTTCGGGGTTTATAAGTCTCCTCTCATATACATTCAGGTATCTCTGATCCATGGTCCAGTTCGGATCTTGTGTGTGTAAGCAAGCTGACAAGCTGTAGGCTTGCTTGGCCTGGTAGTTAGGACCTGCAAATATTGTATAGTTAGTGCCGAGACACGGCTAGGTTTTTGTTTGGCTATTTTTGTTCCGATTAGTTTTTCTGGAACCCTGTACAGCACCTGTATATAGACTTGTATATATCACAAATAAACACTGCACTGTTTGTCACTACCTCACTGGATTTGGTATCTGTGCCTGAAAGACTGATCATCCCAGGGAGCTTTGTACCCGCTACCTGTCCTCCCAGGTTATTGTATGCATGTATGTATGTATGTGTGTGTGTGTGTATGTATATGTGTATATATATATATATATATATATATATATATATATATATATATATATATATATATATATAATATATATATACACAGGGCTTTTTTTCAGCGGGAACGCAGTTCCAGAACCTCCGACACTGAATGTATGTAATAGCATGGGGTGTGCTGGAGGGTCTATTGGTGTTGCCTGCTGGGGGATCTATTATCACTGGTGGGGATCTGATTTTGTGTGAGGGTCTATTGTTGCTGATGGGGAATCTATTGGGAATCTATTGTTGCTGGGAGATCTGTTGTTGCTGCTGCGGGGGGTCTAATGTTGCTTGGGTGAATATTTTGTTACTGGTGTAATATTTTGTTGTGGGTGGTTCACTGTTGCTGCAGGGAATCTATTGTTGTTGGGGTGGAGTCCATTGTTGCTGGGGGAGTCCATTGTTGTGTGGGGATCTATTGCTGGGATTCTATTGTTGCTGGCTGCAGGGGATCCATTTTACTGCTTTTCTTTTTATCATTACCATGTTCCATACAAATGATTTAGCACCACAAAATGATACTTGGTTCTGTATTCTCTAAAAGGGGCAGTACTGGTAGGTGGGTGGAATCAAAGGATGGTGGTCAGAGGTGGGTAGGGGGCAGAGACAAGGGGTGACTCAGACGGGGGGAGTTCCTGCACCTATTCTCCGAGAAAAAAAGCCCTGTATATATTATGAAAGGATTAAAATGATTGTAAAGTCTGTTTTTTTTTTTGCTTAAAGATAACAAACATGTCATACTTGCCTGCTCTGTGCAATGATTTTGCACAGAGCAGCCCAGATCCTCCTTTTCTCGGGTCCCTCTTTGTCGCTCCTAGCCCCTCCCACCTCTTGAGTGCCCCCACAGCAAGCAGCTTGCTATGGGGGGTACCCGAGCCGAGCGGCAGCTCCTTGTGTCCATTCAGACACGGAGCTGCAGCCTGACCCCGCCCCCTTTCTCTTCTTATTGGCTGACTGACTGCAGCAGGAGCTAATGGCGCCATGCTGCTGTCTCATGAGGAGGGGAGTCCCAGGCAGCCAAGACACTCCTACAACATCGCTGGATAGAGAGGGGGCTCAGGTAAGTATTAGGGGGGCTGCTGCACACAGAAGGTTTTTTTATCCTAAAGTGGACCTTCAGTCATTTTTTTTTCAACTTTCCATCTATTAAATCTTCTGCCCTTGTTGTTTTAACTTTGGATAGTAAAACATTTTTTTTCTGCCAGTAAATACCTCATACAGCCCACTTCCTGTTTCTTGTCTGGAAAAAAGCCTAGGCTTATGACATCATTCTCTCTCTCTCTCTCTCTCTCTCTCTCTCTCTCTCTCTCTCTCTCTCTCTCTCTCTCTCTCTCTCTCTCTCTCTCTCTCTCTCTCTCTCTCTCTCTCTCTCTCTCTCGTGAATAGATTACTATTTTCATAATCGATTAATCGGCCAGTAACATAATGGGGTTAAAAAAAACTAAAATGAGCCCTTTTTAGCTTTTTTTCAGTTTATTTACATTGTTTCCTATGGGACACGTTCACACCTATGCTTTTTTTCAGCCGCTGCGTATTTGGAAAGGGGCAGGGACTTTTTTTTTTTTAATGCAAAACGGTGATTTTTTTAGTTCAACATACTTCAATTTGTGTTTTTAATCTGCCCAACAACAAATTGGCCCCAAAAAATGCAAATCGCAGCAAAATCACGTGCGCAAAAATCAAAACGCACAGCAAAAAGCACTACAGAAACACACCAAAAGCAAACTGCATAGGCGTGTACCGAGCCTTAGGCTGGCCACATGGATCAATTTTCAGATGAGAATATTCAGATGAAAAATCTTTGTACATTCGGTGAATGAAAGCATGTTGTTTGAAATTTTCACTTGTTTTTAACATTCTGTTTTTCTGAACGAAAACCACATACACTGTCTGAAAGTTCCTTTGACCAAGAAGTTTTCTGTTATTTCCAAATTTTCCCGTCACTGTGGTTGAAAATGAACGTTGATTTGACCCCGCTAACGATTAGAAAATCAAACAAACGTTCTTAACCACTTCACTACCCGGCCATTGTCAAATGACGTCCACAGATGGGATCTCCCATCCTGGGTGGACGTCATATGACGGCCTGGGCTTCCCAACCGTCTAGGGGGCGTGCGCGCACCCGCCGCGTTGCTCGGGACCCGGTGCGTGTGCCGGCGGCCGCGATGTCCGCCGGGCACCCACGATTGCCCGTTGGCCGGACCGTGGATCTGTAAACACACAGATCCACGTCCTGTCAGTTGAGAGGAGACCGATCTGTGTTCCCAGTACAGAGGAACACTGATCGGTCTCCTCCCCTTGTACGTCCCCGCCCCCTACAGTTAGAATCACTCCCTTAGGAAACATAATTAACCCCTTGTGTCCCCCTAGTGGTTAACCCCTTCACTGCCTGTCACATTTATACAGTAATCAATGCAATTTTATAGCAGTGATCGCTGTATAAATGTGAATGGTCCCAAAAATGTGTCAAAAGTGTCCGATTTGTCCACCATAATGTCACAGTCACGAAAAAAAATCGCGATCGCCGCTATTACTAGTAAAAAAAAAAATTATCTAAAAAAAAAATGCCATAAATCTATCCCGTATTTTGTAGACGCTATAATTTTTGTGCAAACCAATCAATATACGCTTATTGCGATTTTTTTTTTTACCAAAAATATGTAGAACAATACATATCGGCCGAAACTGAGGAAAAAATTAGTTTTAAAAAAAAAAAATTGGAATATTTATTATAGCAAAAAGTAAAAAATATTGTGTTTTTTTTTTCAAAATTGTCGCTCTTCTTTTGTTTATAACGCAAAAAATAAAAACCGCAGAGGTGATCAAATACCACCAAAAGAAAGCTCTATTTGTGGGGAAAAAAGGATGTCAATTTTGTTTGGGTACAACGTTGCACGATCGCGCAATTGTCGTTTAAAGTGCGACAGCGCTGAAAACGAAAAATTGGTCTGGGAAGGAAGGGGGTGAAAATGCCCTGTATTGAACCGGTTAAAATGCCCTGTATTGAACCGGTTAAAATTTTTGTTTGAAGGAAGACATTGTTTTTTAAATAAAAAAATTTGATCTGAGTCTGATGATATTTACCAGATTCACCCTTTAATAGTATATACAGTATATCTCTTCTGTCTGTTTTTCTCAGAGTGGATTAGAGATTTTGCTCCCTAACCTTATAGTTGGTTATTTATATTTACCACTTCATAGAGATATTTAAGAATAAATTGCCTTTTTTTAAAAACTTTACATATTAACGAAATTATACACCACACTTTTCTTTAAGGTTATTAACCGATTAATCAAAACAATAATCGTCCAACTAATCGTTTATGAAAATAATCATTAGTTGCAGCCCTAGATGAGTCATAAGGGGGCCAATGAGAGCTGCATAACTGGAGGTGTGTGTCTGTAAATACAGGAAGTGAACAGGCAGCAGCTTCAGTTGCTTACAGTTAAAATGGATGCAGCCAGGCTCAGTGGAAAGAGATTTCTGCAGCATATTTGGCAAGTACAGAATCACAGTATATATAAAATAATATGAAAAGTGGTTGGAGGAAAGCTTCAGAATGGCAAAGATGTTTTATTACTAATTGTGTGAGCAGACTGCAGTTCCTCTTTAATGCCTTCTGCCTTTTACAGTCCCTTTTACACACCTCTCCCACGGTCCAGCGGTGCACTCATCCGCGCTGTGGTGTTCCCATGTCTTCCCTCGGTGGCACCAACATCTCTACTATGGGCACCCGACTGCGACCGCTTGCGGCTTCACAGCCGGGTGCCCACTGCACATGCGCAAGCGGCGCTGCGCTCCGTGACTGGTCCCAAAGTCTTCTAGGACCTGTGATATATCCCCGAAGACTTCGGGAGGGACAGCTTCTGCTTCCAGTCGCCTAGGCTGAACAGAAGTGGGAGCAGGTACCTGTCAAATTCGGGTATCTGCTCGCTCCCACCCCCTCCTCCCCAAAAGCATAGTTTCACAAACAAGAGCCGGGGAGGAGGCCTTAAAGCAGAAGTTCCACTTATGGGTGGAACTCCGCTTTAAGTAGTGTTGCCTCTGGTCAAACACTGAGTTCATGTGCTTTTTGAGATGAGTATGGCCACTATGGCAGTGCATTTTTCCACAGTTGAACCAGTTGAGGCCAATTATTGAGAGGGTAATAAATAACGTTTAAAAGGTTTGAAAACTTGTGGCCATCATCTTTGCAAGGATCTTGTAATCTTCATCTGGTACAGAATTTGTGCTAAAGGATAGTGTCAGATCTAGAGCTATTCTGTTTTTTCTTTTTTTTTTGTATGATTCTGTTATGAACATTTAGGAAAATTACATTAAATGCCCCTTTATTATATGCAGAAAACACAGCTTAGTGTTTTACTATTGTTGAGGGTTTTAATATTGATGAAGAGTTTTTCCATAGTTAATGTTTCCTTCTGGGCTGTGAAGAATAATTGGAGGCTGACTTTTTTTTTATAAATACTTCAGCTGTACTGAATAGTCTGAGAGGTTACACCCCCTTGGTAAATACAGTATTTACTAATATTCAAATTACCAGCATAATTCTAGAATTTTTCTTTTTATAGAGCTCTCATGCCTTTGTCAGAAAACAGTTGGAATTTCTATACTTGTGTTATTCCTAGTCCTCATCCGCATGTCACAGGTGAACAGTTCCAAGACAGGAAACCGGTCCCGATCCCTGGATGCCTTCAGTGCCATGTTATATGTGAGTTGCATTGTCAGTCAACACGGTGGAGTGAATCCTAGGATCTGAATGCGGAAGGATTGTCAGTCAGAGAAAAGGGAGACCTCCTACAGCCACAAACTGTCTAAACACTGTCTGAGATACCAATCATTGGTTTGGTTAGTTCTACGTTTGTAATAAGATTCATTAGCTGGAAATGCTTTTCTTAAAGTAGATCTAAACCCAATCACTAAAATTCTATTCAAGCTTTAACATGTCAATGACTGTTGGAAAAAACATCACTCAAAGATTAATAACCACATAGCACAACCTGGTGATAAAATAAGTCATCAGTATGTGCCAAACATGGGTCTTATACCAACAAATCCTTTATTTTGTAATTGGGAATATAAACTTCTTATGCCCTGTACACATGGTCGGACATTGATCGGTCAGTCCGACAACAAAATCCATCGGCTTTTTTCCGATGGATTTTGGGCCAAACTTGTCTTGCATACACACGGCCGCACAAAATTGTCGGAAAATCCGATTGTTCTGAACGCGGTGACGTAAAACACGTACGTCAGGACTATAGCTTTCGTCTCTTAATTTATTCTGAGCATGCCTTGCACTTTGTGCGTCGGATTTGTGTACACACGATCGGAATTTAAACAATCGGATTTTGTTGTCGGAAAATTTTATATCCTGCTCTCAAACTTTGTGTGTCGGAAATTCCGAGGGAAAAAGTCAGATGGAGCCCACACATGATCGGAATTTCCGACAACACAATCCGATCGCACTTGTTCCATCGGAACATCCGACCGTGTGTAGAGGGCATTAGGGTTTATGAATTGATTTAAAGTTCTAAAGCCTAAACTGTTTTTACCTTAAGGTGTTACTAAACCCACAACAGTAAAATCCGTGTGTATATGCAGTAAAGCATGCTTGTTATACTCACTGTGGAACCTAAGGTTAATCCTCCGCATTGTGTAAAAAGGGCTGTTTGATCATGTCTTCTCTGGTCCGCCCCTTCTTCCACAGCCCCCATCTGCTGATAGCACAGAGCCTTGAAGGCACTCTGCACATGCTTAGTTTGGTGTGTATTGTTAGAGAGTTGTGTTTTTTTTATTTTTTTGGCCCTGTGTATGTGATGTGATGTACGTCGGCAGAATGGCACAGGTGGGCAGATGGGCGTACCTTTGCGATCACCCCCCCCCCCCCGTGCCCGCAGCGGTCGGGTTAGTTAGAGAAGCGATCAGTCTCCAGGGCGAGACCAATGATTTATGGTCTGGCCCTGGCAATCGCTCCCAACGAATGAAAACCTTCCCCTGCCTGTGTAAGTGTAAACACAGGCAGGAGGAAGTGATATCATCTCTCCTCGTGGAGTCTTTTTGATTCCAATGAGAGAGAGGAGACATCTAACCATGAGTTGCACCAACAGTACAATGACATCAGCACACATAGGTACATTTTCCACCCCCTGATCACCCCCAGATTGCCCCTCAGTTAACCCTTTCACTCCCTGTCACTGTGATCACTGCATTGGTGTCATTTGTGACTTCAATAAGTGTTAGGGCAGTTAGTAGTAGCCCCCGTTAGGTCTAGGTTACCCCCCTAAACCTCCCTAATAAAGGTTTAACCCCTTGATCGCCCCCAGTTAACCCTTTCACCCCCTGTCGCCAGTGATGCTAATCGATCGCCGTATTTGTGTCACTGGTGACACTAGTTAGTCAGGTGAATTATTTCACTGTCAGGTTTTTATAGTCTCAGGTACCCCCATATATTACCTAATAAAGGTTTTAACTCCCTGATTGCCCCCTAGTTAACCCTTTCACCCCCCGTCACCAGTGATCATAGTATTAGTGTTACAGGTGACGCTGGTTGGTTAGTTTGCTTTTTATAGCATCGGTACCTGCTGTATATTACCCAATAAAGGTTTAACCCCCAATCGCCCGGTGGGTGATATAAGTTAGGTTTTAGTGTCAGTCAGGCTCTGCGTTGCCCCAGACAGCTTAGTAGCAACAGCAACGCTACTCCCTTAGTAGCATAGTGTCTGAACGGATCAATATCTGATCTGATCAGAGCTATACTAGCGTCCCCAGCAGTTTAGGGTTCCCAAAAACGAAGTGTTAGCGGGATCTGCCCAGATACCTGCTAGCACCTGCCTTTAGCCCCTCCGCCCAGCCCAGTCCAGCCCACCCAAGTGCAGTATCAATCGATCGCTGTCACTTACAAAACACAACACACATAACTGCAGCGTTTGCAGAGTCAGGCTTGATCCCTGCGAACACTAACAGGTTTTTTTTGGTAGCGTTTGCATCAGTCGCTGACAGTCAGGAGCTTTTTTAACTGAGTCTCACTAGTGTACCAGTAAATTTAGAGACCAAAATGTCAAATCGAAGGTACACTAGTGAAGAGTCCTACACGTTTCTGAGCATGACAGATAGTGAAGTAGGAAGGAAGTCACTCATCTGTCAGACTCGGGCTCAGAATACAAACCTGTAGACAATAGTGGCACCCTGACAGATAACTCCGACGATGGAGTTGTGGTCCCTGCCAAGGTCAGGCTTACCAGACCCCGTTCTTCTGCTGTCGTTGAGGTGCAAGAACCACAGGGCTCTCGTATGGAGCAGAGAGCCAGTACTAGCGCCGCTCATCCTTCTGCTGAACTGGCAAACACCGGAGGCCTAGTACACCCTGGTCGTACATCCAGCACTGCAGTATCAGGTGGTGACGTGGCGGGTCCCATGAGTGCAGTTCAAGCTGGCGAGGTGGCAAGCGCATGTAGTATCCCACTGCCATCAAGAAGACAAAGACAGGCCTGTCGAGCCCATAGTGCCCTTCCTGCTGCATTCGCCATTCCTAATTGGGAACCCACCACTTCTGCAGCACCCATACTTCCCCCCATTCACTGGCCAACCCGGAATTCAGGTGGAAACAGTTGATTTTACGTCACTTGATTTTTATTCACTGTTTTTCACTGAAGATCTCTATAGAGCTATTGTGGACCAAAGCAATTTGTATGCTGGTCAATTCATCGCCGCTAATCCCCAGCTGACCCTTGCCAGAGAATGGAAACCAATTATGGTTTCTGAATTTAAGACCTTTCTGGGCCGATCCCTCTTCATGGGCATAACTAAAAAGAGTGAGTTGCGGTCATATTGGTCCACTGACCCAATTCACCATACGCCCGTGTTCTCTGCCTTCATGACCAGGACATGATACGAGCAGATCTTATGGTTCATGCACCTCAATGACAATGAACTCTGTCAACTTCGGGGTGACCCTGAATTTGATCGGCTCTACAAAATTCGGCCCCTCGTAAACCACTTCAACCAACAATTTGCAGCCTTGTTTACTCCCCATCAAGTTGTCTGTGTTGATGAGTCCCTGATTAAGTTTTCTGGCTGCTTGTCTTTCAAACAGTATCTTCCCAGCAAGTGTGCCAGATACAGGGTCAAGATGTATAAGCTCTGTGACAGAGCCACAGGCTATACATATAGTTCTATAGTTTACAAGGGAAGAGATAGTCACGTAGAGCCGGAGAACTGCCCTGACTACATAGGGAGCGCTGGTAAGATTGTGTGGAACTTGGTGTCACCCTTATTCGGAAAGGGGTACCTCTTGTATGTGGACAATTATTACACGAGCGTGCCACTTTTTAGTCACTTTAAAAATAAATGAGATCTGCAAAATACTCACCATGCCTCTTAGCAAATACCTTGGGGTGTCTACTTTCCAAAATGGGGTCATTTGGGGGGGGTTATGCTATCTGGACATTTCAGGGCCTCCGTAACTGTGATAGGTAGTGAGGAGTAAAATAAAAAATGTACACCCTTAGAAATCCTTAAGGCGGTGATTGTATGAGCAATATATCATTTAGTGACAACTTTTTGTGTAATTTTTTGTTGTTGTCATTTTTCAATCACTTGATTGAATGGGCTCAACATGCTTCTCAGCAATTTCCTTGGGTGTCTACTTTCCAAAATGGGGTCATTTGAGGGGGGGGGGGGGGTTGTACTGCCCTGCCATTTTAGCACCCAGTGCTTTGTCCAATTACCCTGCATGCAGTTTTATATTATATATACTGTTCTTTCTGCCTGGAAACTGGACATTGTCCATAGCAACCAAAAAGTGTCCCTTTATGTCAAAAGTGGTTTTAGACCATCTAGAAAACAGCGATAGTAAATTAGAACACTTGCAGAATTGAGCGATAGTGAATTGTGGGGAAATTTATTTTATTATTATTATTATATTATTATTTTTTTTAATTATTTATATTTATTTATTATATTATAGTTTATGATTTTGTGTTTCAAACTTCATCATACCCGGAATATCTACTAGACTCTTGCTGGATAGATTTAAGTTTTATTGGTAAGATATACAGGCCTACAATATAAAATGCAAAATTTCTATGCAAAATAATTGTACCGCTTTGAGGCGCAAAAATCTGAAATAATCATACCGCCAGGGAGGTTAAGTAAGATTGAATGTCTCTTGTATTTAGATAATATTTTCTTACCTCCTTACCAGTTCAGCTGTAAGAGCTGAGTGCATTTCTGGAAGATCAATAGGTATTTTCTGTCCTTGCAATGTTTTAAAAGGGATGAAACATGGGGAATATGTATGTATTACAAGGATGTACAGCATATATTTTTATTTTGCTTTGACAAATGCCTTCCAATTTGAACACATTTTTTGAAAATCTGTTGACTTGCAAAGCTAGTGGAGAAATTGAGTTGATGCGTGTTGGTGTTTATGTAGTTCGACATATGTAAATGGGCAGGGGTATAGGGAAAAGGTTTCTATTTTGGGGATATCAAGTACATATGCTTACTTATCATATAATGGAGGTGTTGATGTTTCATGTTTTGGCTTTATGTAGTTTCACCAATGTAAATGACAGGGGTTTAGGGGAAGAGTTTCTATTTTTCAGGATACCAATTACATATACAGTACTTATACATATTATAATTTCCAGACTTCATTATAGTCAGTTTACTTTACAGTGACCCGGCGTAATTGAATCTGCCTTTTATTGAATTGTTACTTTGATATTTGTGTTATAGACTGATTCTTATTCAAAATGCATTCAGTTCATACATTACTATGATGTATTTCATTGACTATTTAACATGTATCTGACATTTACAGGCCATGCGGTGTGGCACTTACTCATCAATTATAGGTACATTTTGCATTTTAATATTGACTCCCACATCCCCACAGGAAGACTTCCAGATTACAATGTATGCTGTGCAATGCATAATACCAACATTCTGTGAGGACAAAGCATATTGTAATTTATTTCTCAGATGAATATATACAGTATATTGAGGCTACCAGCGCAACTGTAAGTGCTTTAGTCACGCTGTGAGTTGCATCTTTAATATGAACATTTTGTTTACCATTGCCATGTTGTTTGTCTGTGTTCTCTTTTAGTTTGTACAAATAGTTCCATAATCCTCATTGTATTTATTATGCATTATAAATTCTATTTGGTTTTGTTAGATGGGGAGGTTTTGGATATGCACAGTGCAGTCTGCACAACACAACTGAGTGTCAGTGTATACACATCCTGTCTCATTAAATTTTAACCATGCAGTAAACTTAGATTAGTAGTGTAGGGATTCCACTCCCTGGTTAGTGTGATTTTGAGTGTTACTGGGCCATTGACAAGAGTATAAATATAGTGGAAGTTGTGAATGTTTGTTTAAAGCTGAGGTTTTAGCCGGGCAGGTTCGGTCAGGAAAATATTTCAGGTGCATTCTGTTTTTTTACCTTTCTTGTTCTAGATAAGAGACCTAACCCCCTAGAACATTTTTTCTTTTACTGACAAAACATGGAACATTTTACTGATAGATCACTTTTTTTTATTGACACCCTGAAAAATGACAGAGCCACCTACAGTATTAGAAAGTAAGACAATTGATATTTAAACAGCATGAACAATATGTAAACATTGACACTACAACAAGTAATTAATTTCCCCTCCCCATCTTTCAGGGCAGCCACAATGAGAGACCTTGGCTCCTCCCCTTCCTAGGAAACACTGTGCCAGCCCATAAATTTTCACTTCCTCCTGCCAGACTTCAGTTATTTGTGTTTCCTCCGGTGGGGGAGACACTGTTTTGGAACCGGGCTAGACAGTCAGGGAGACTGTGGCTTGTAAAGCCCTGTAAGGGAGCCCGGGGTGCTCCCAGGGACACGGTGAGGTACATACCCGACCGCACTGTTAACCACCCCATCTTCACCAAGTGCCGGTGGAAGATCCGGGGGCCCACCAATTGTATTCACAGGGAGACAGCTCCGCTCTCCCTTTACACGGGTGGGGGCCGCATTTGGAACCAGGTGGGCCGTGTGACGTCATTTCCAGCGCAGCCATGTTGAAAGTGGATGCCCAGACCACGCACAGCGATGCTAGCTCCAGCCATCCAAAGGTAAGAGTACCCTGGGGAGGGGTCCTCTTTATCTAGGATTTCCCCCCTCCATGATGGTTCCTGATAGTGGGAGGGTCCCTCTAGGTTGTCAGAGGGGGAGAGGCTCAGGTCTTTACCTTTTTAAAAGGCCTAGAACACTCCCAGGGTTGTAACCTGTATGCAAGGGGGAAAGGTAATGTTATTCAAATTGTTCTTGCATGTATTTCTGAAAGCTACTGAAAAATCAAAAAAATAATAAAAAATTACTGCGCTTCCCTACACCGCCAAGCTGCAGTTCTAATTCTCAGGTATAGAATTAAATAGGTACAATATATAAAAGAACCGCGCTAATTACAAACAATTATTGAATCCTCGAGTAATTCAAAAATGTAAAGTGATCATTATAAAATAAAATAAAAAATTATGAACTCAAATATCGACACAATGTGAAAAATAATCAAAGGAATGTGCTATGAACCACATACAAAAAAATAAAAAAATTGAAAACAATTGAAAAAAATATAAAAAAAAATCCCAAGAAGTCTCAGGTGGGAGGTTAGCCCCCAGAAGGGCGATGTCCAACTTGAAGATTGGTTCAGCTATTTCAATAAAGCAGGGATCGATTTTTTGAAATTTCTTATTGATCGTAAGAAAGCTAAACTCACCAGATTGGATGAGGAGATTAAGGGTATTAAGGATAAATTGAGTCCTCTCAGGGAGAGTAATGAATATAAGGAAAGATCCCTCTCCCTCCTTACTCTTTTAGAGAAGGAGGAGAGGGACCAGAGAGTTAAGAAGAGAAAGAAATATAACAGAGATTTGTTGGACTACCAAGGGGCAGTGGTATTTGAATGGCAGAAGAAGCTGTTGGCAGAACAGGCCTCCACCAATCCTGTTAATATGGAGACAGTTCCGGCGCACATAGGGGGATTACCTCCCTCTGTGCCATATGCCGCCCCCCCCACCACAACCTAGTAATGCTAGACATTACCCTGGTGGCCTTATTGGCCCCCAGGGAAGATTTAGACAGGGTTCCCAACAATCCCCTGCTAGACGGGGTGGTGGAGGGAAAAGGGCTACATCCAATTACCCGCACGCCCTCCCATGATGGTCTCGTGGGATGAGTGTTCCCTATCAGGGGGGACGTGGCAGAGGGGGTGGTCAGGTTAATGGTGGTCCTTGGTTGGCCCCACAGTTTGGGGACAGACCACATGACCAATATAACGCCTATGCGGATTATCCACCTTCTCCTCGGGCCTTGGATTTTGGGTCATACCCTGACCGCAATTATGAGCCTAACCAAGGCTTTAGACAGGATTACTATGAAAGACAGGGGCGGGGTTCTCAAATCCCTAGACCTTTAAACAATGGAAGAGGTTATCCTGATTACAATATCAGTACCTCTAATTGTTTTTATCCCCTGAGTGACCTGAAAGGACCCGCTCCGCCTCCTAGTATAAGGGAGGACCAGGATGGAGGTGTCCTGCAGCCCATTTCTATGGCGAGGGGATCCAGTGACGATGGGGGTATTCCGGGCCCCTCCGGTTCGGCTTATCAACGGTGGGGTTTTCACAGGCCAGGTCAGGGCATCAAAAGGTCGGTAGACCAAAGAGAGGATCTAGAGGGGGGCGGCGACTGCGAACAAAAAAAGAAAAAATCGTAACCTCTGATGGGATATTTAATTTAAGTTCTGTCACGTTGAGCGATCCTGAAAAAACCTTACTTAACAAGGGCCTTAAGTTTGCACCTCCTCTGTGTCTGGATAAATTCCAGACTTATGTAGACATACATAAATTTGTACGTAAGGTTAACATCAAAAGGTATATGGCCTCCAACCCCATTTCAAATACTGTGTCCTACTCCACTGAATACCGCCATTCGGGATTGGCAAATGTGTCTTTATTCAATCCCCCGGGTACTATGGCTCCCTCCTTAAGGGTATTTAGGGACCTTCTCCTCAGGGATTTGGAGCAATTACCCCTGAGAAAAGTATATTTCAATAAGGAGTTGAAATCTGGTTTGAATTCCCTATGCGAAAATAAAAACTTAGTAATTAGACCCGCTGATAAAGGGGGGGGTATCATTGTGTTAGACAAGAAGGACTATCTTGCTGAGATGTCGAAGATATTGGGTGATCGCGACACATATACCCCCCTCAGGTCAGATCCTAAGGCGCAATATAAAAGGGAACTTGAAGCAATTGTTCAATATGGCTTTGACCAGGGTATCTTGAATGGTAAGGAGAGATCATATTTGGTACCTAAGGCTCCACGTACCCCGGTTATTTATTATTTGCCAAAAATCCATAAGCATTCCACCTGCCCCCCGGGATGCCCTATTGTTAGTGGCATTGATTCCATCTCATCCCGGGTGGGCAGGTATATTGATTTCTTTTTACAACCATTGGTTTCTAAAATGCCGTCATATTTGAGAGACTCCCGTCATGTGATCAACTTACTCTCTAATGTTACTCCCAAGTCAGGATGTTGGTTAGTGACGGCCGATGTCGCCTCATTATATACGGTGATACCACATAATTTGGGGCTATTTGCAGTAGAATATTATTTAAGGCGCGACTCCGCATTATTTGATGAACAGATTTGTTTCATCATGCAATTACTTCATTTTGTAGCTACCCGGAACTATTTTTGGTTTGGGGGTCAGTTCTATAGACAGGATAGAGGGGTCGCCATGGGGGCTAAATACGCCCCAAGTCTGGCTAACCTCTTTATGGCCCTATGGGAGGAGGATGTCATCTATGCCCACCAGAGACCACAGCTGGTCTTGTGGGCTAGGTATATAGATGATGTCCTCCTCCTGTGGGATGGTGATCGCCAAGATCTGGACGCTTTTATGAGTATGTTAAATGACAACAATCGTGGCATAAGATTCGCTTATGAGGCAAGCCAGACCGAGATTAATTTTTTGGATCTTAAGATAAGTATTAGAGATGGGCAACTTTCCACAGCAACTTATTTTAAGAATACTGACCGTAATTCTTACATACCCACAGACAGTTGCCATCATGAAGCCTGGCTAAGGTCAGTGCCGAAAAGTCAACTCATACGCTTGAAGCGTAACTGTTCAGATCATGAGGAATTTTTGGCTCAGGCCGATGACCTAATTGGACGTTTCCTTGAGAAAGGCTACCCTGAGGTGTCTCTTAAAACCACATTGGATGAGGTTGCTACCATCGATAGGCACACTCTACTTAACGATAAGGTTCCCAATATGGATAGGGCACCATCTGTACCGTTTATAACCACCTATTCCCTGCAGCATAGAAATGTGGCGAGGCTGGTTAAAAAATATTGGCATGTCCTCCAAAACGACCACGTATTGGGTACCATTCTCCCGGCTAAACCACAAATGGTTTATAAAGGTGCTCCTTCCCTTAGAGGGAGAGTGGCCCCCAATATCCTCGATCCTCCCCCAATCAAGAGGGGTTTTTTTGAGTATATGACCGGTTTTTACCAATGTAAGAAATGCAGAATATGTTCCCTGAGTGGATGTATGCATAGGAGAACACATAAATTTATCTCTACCAGTACTTCGGCTGAATTTGAAATTAAATCTTTTATTACATGTTCTACTGAGCGTGTGGTTTATCTATTGCAATGCCCTTGTGGATTGCAATATGTAGGGAGGACAAAGCGCCCTCTCTCCGTAAGGCTCAACGAGCATGTAACTAACATCTTGGCAGGTTTTCCTAAACATCCAGTCTCTAGACATTATCTCGAAACACATAATCGAGACCCTAGGAAGACTATCTTTCTGGGGATTGATAGATACACCATACCCTGGAGAGGGGGTTCCCTCTTAAGGGGGATCTCTAGGCTTGAGATGGCCTGGATATACAAGCTCAGGTGTTACACCCCATTTGGGCTCAACGTTGAGGTAGACCTTAACGCCTTTCTTGATAATTCATGAATTTACATTTTTTCCAAAACTCAATTATAGAGTTGTGAGGGTTATATACATGTGAAGATGAACCCATGGACTGTGAGTGTTTATGATTATTGATTAACTACGATTTCTATTTTGGATTTTACTGCCCAATGTGAACCTGTTTTGACCCTCTGGTGGCCTTACTTTAATGTCAATTAGTTATTGCCCATTGGCCACTGCTGGCTTTGTCCCCCCGTTTGGCCATGTGTTTCTGTTGGCTCTAACAGTTAGGGCCATTATCTTGGGGTGTTGCACGCCCCTATGGCGGGGGCACATATGTTTTAAACTTTGTATTGTCTAAGGTCTTTGTAATGAGTGCCAAATATTTTACTGATATTACCGGTTAGGACAACTATGTAGGTCCATTAAGTATCTGGTATGCCCTATCCTTGGTAAAGGTTTCCTTTTTTTTGAATATTTTAATTTCCTTTAAAGGGTGGCTGAGTAGATATATAGGAGCCTAAGTACCCTTTTAGGCACAGGTACAATTTTATAATATTTTAGTTTTCATGTTTTTTATGTTTTTTAGGTTTCTGCATATAAAAAGCTTGTTTTTTCAATGCAATAACAGAGGAACGATATGATCTGCATTTTTTACAGATTGCTATATGACCCTGTGAATGTCATAGTAAAAAACCTACTTTTCTAAACGTACTATGTATGCTATTAGAATACGGTTAATTGAATAATCTCCACTAGATGGCGTTTTTCTAACCGTTTATAGATAGATCCTGATAGGACGACTCTAAGTTAGTTATCCTTGCTAGGTGTCTATTTTTCTAATGGCATTATACTGCGAGGCTCAGCTAGTGTGTTTATAGGTCTATGTGGTTTTTGCCTTTTTGATGACCGAGAGATTTCTCTTTCAAATGCTTAGGCAAAGGTTCATCCTGTGTCTAGCAGTCTCCTGTTTACAATTAGATAGGCTGACGAGCGTCATTTCCTGGTATCGTAGAGAGGCTTGGTTTGTCCTAAGCACTTCCTGCTTTCCTAGCAGGATGTGGCCACCAGAGCGTCAGAACGAGGTATGGTTCTACAAGTGTATTTAAGGAGCGATGAGTCAGTGCGTCGCCCGTTCCTATGACAACGTCCAATAGGACGAAACGTACGTCGGAAGGCAGACGCGCTGACGTCATCGTTTCTACCCCACAGCAAACGGGTGTATGCAGGCCGGCCGGCTGATTTTATACATGCTGTTTTATTTGTTCTTTTGGTAAGTGCGCTACTTTACTAATATAATAAACTGGTCAAACGGATTCAAACTATGGTGGATGTATTTTTTATTTCCCTGGGTTTCCATTGCTGAGCTAATTATTATCGATGAGTCCCGTGTGATCCTTCCTCTATGCTGAGACAGATGGTGGGGTCCCCATTGAGTGGATTTCTGGCATAAGCTTCATTACAGCTTACCTCTGGTAATCATATATCTTCATAGGTAGTTGATTCTTCTCACAAGATGTTTTTATTCACTAAAGTCTTCAATCACTATGGGTGGAACATATTGCAATAAGGACTGTTGATAATAGAAGTCACTTTTTTGTCACGGACTTTTATTTTTTTGATTTTTTTTATATTTTTTTCAATTGTTTTCAATTTTTTTATTTTTTTTGTATGTGGTTCATAGCACATTCCTTTGATTATTTTTCACATTGTGTCGATATTTGAGTTCATAATTTTTTATTTTATTTTATTTTATAATGATCACTTTACATTTTTGAATTACTCGAGGATTCAATAATTGTTTGTATTTAGCGCGGTTCTTTTATATATTGTACTGAAAAATCAAGATCATCAAATAGCTTTAGGAGAAAGTATATCTCTTGTTGGGATACCCTAGCGGAATCTTGGACAAAAATATTATGCAAAGACTGTATAGATGCTTTAGTCAGAGAAAGAGCATCGGAGCAGGAATCGGGGTTAGTGGCTTCAGTGAAGGAACTTTCCTTCACCTTTCAGTTTTTTAAATCTTTGAAGGGTTTCAGCTTCCTACTAATCCCTCACCTGCACCCCAAATTACAACCCCTACACAAGCCCAGGGCTCTCCACCCTCCCAACTGGCTGCCACGGCAACGGGAGCTACCGTGGCCTCCAGAGAGGAGTCTAGGGAAGAACCGGATAGTGCAACGTCTGGTTCCCAGGAGGAGTCAGAGGGAGAGGATAGAGACGAGGAGTCCAGGAAACCCTCAAGATATTAGCTTTCCCTGGAAGAGGTAGAGGACCTCTTGGGGGCAATTTACACCACCCTTGGAATTCAAGCGGACAAGAAACACCTGACTCTCCACGACCAGATGTACAGGGGCATGGGGAAGATGAAAAAGAAGGTTTTCCCAGTCCATGATGTACTGGAAGAAACAGTAAAGGAGTGGTAGGATTCTGAACGGAAACCCTTTTTCTCTAGGTCTTTGAAAAGAAGGTTCCCATTTTCAGGAGATCCATCGTCCATTTGGAATAAAAAACCCAAACTGGACGCTGTCTTCTCCT
Organism: Lithobates clamitans; assembly: GCA_037952925.1. Lineage (NCBI taxonomy): Eukaryota > Metazoa > Chordata > Amphibia > Anura > Ranidae > Lithobates > Lithobates clamitans. The sequence goes on from JBBGZY010001168.1 coordinate 897,293, forward strand.
AGGTCTCAAGACATATAGATCTGGCTTTTGAGGATATGGGAGCTCTAGCAGATACTAAGGATAAGAGAATGGATTCCCTTCTAAAGAAAACCTGGGAATCAACCATAGGAAATCTGAAGCCAAAAATGGCTGTCACAGTGGTGGCCCGTAACCTGGAGCATTGGCTTTCCCAAATTCAGGCTCATATTGAGGAAACTATATTGTCGTCTTTTCCTACTATTCTGCGAGGAATGGCATATATAGCGGATGCGTCCGCATGTTTGCCAGAACGGCGGCTCTAGCCAACTCGGCCAGAAGAGCCCTCTGGCTAAAATCTGGTGATAGTGCCTCTAAAGGTAAACTGTGCGGGATCCCATTGATGGGTGATTTACTTTTGGGCCCCGGTCTAGAAGCTGTGCTAGTTCGCACAGTGGACAAAAATAAATCCTTCTCGGTTAAGCGCAAAACCCCAGTTCAGAAAAAGAGGGTTTCGTCCACAGAAATGAAGGGGGGCCCCCAAGCCTGAGGGGGAAAAGAAAACTTGGGGCCAAAGGGGCAAGGGCAGAGGACGCGCAATTTTTCGTCCTCCTGAACAGCCCCGAAAAAGCCAATGATGTTCCAATCACGGTGGGAGGAAGACTGGGGGCCTTCCTCCCACAGTGGGAGGCGTTCTCCTCCAGTCAATTTATCTTGGGGATTGTAAGGAGGGGGTACCGCCTGGAATTTACAAAACCTCCCCCACGAAGACTCCTCGTCGCACACCTTCCCAGGTGTGTCGAGAAGGCCAAGGTCCTACTGGGGGCATTAAAAGAATTGGAGGAACAAAACGTAATACGCAGAGTTCCAAAGCTGGAGGAAGGTGGGGGTTTTCTTTTTCATACATCATGGGACACAGAGTTAGGCTAATATTCATTACCTGCTGGCTTATACTTAATCTCCAGGTGAATGGACACTGGTAGACCAAAGGTCTTTAGACAGGAAGTGATCCCCTATATAACCGCTCCCACACAGGAAGAACTTCAGTTTTTTACCAGTGTCTGCAAGGTGGATGGCACGGTTTGTTTGAGCTCTCTGAGCTCCAGGTCTCTAGTCCCACAGACTGTTTTTTAAACGAATCAAGAGATTGACCGATTTGACACAGACTTTATATGCTTAGATAAAAGGTACCCGAGCCTCGCAAAGAAGACTCAAGATCCTGCGAGGTTTTGCCTGTAATGCGGCCTCCGGGCTCTGCACCCTGCAAAGTGGAATCCTGGACACCACAGTGCTAAGGCATTCCTGCAGGGTGCAAGGGAGTGGACCCCAAACATGAAAAGGGTACCCAGTCCCTGAAGGTCCTCAAGTGACAGAAACCCACCATAAAGGGTGAAGATTGGGGTCTTAGTTTCTAAGCTGACCTGGACGGGTAAGTGAAACCCTTTATTTTTTATTGTGGGGTGTCCCAGTAATTGTAACAATCAGTCAAGCTAGCTAGAGGCTGAACACCTGTGTGCGGTGAAAATACAGGAATTTTTTGGCTAGCTGTGGATGTTTGCAAAGTGTACCTTTTTATTTTTTGGCTTGTGTCTGGCTGTTTTTACCTGTATGATGATGCACAATGGTGTGCCATATCGCCTTGGTTCACCAGGGCACACGTGCGTTTGCAAGAATGCCGCTGTGCTCAGCAGTTGTTTGGGGGCCAAGGCGCACGTGCATTCGCAAAAGCGCCACTGGACTTAGCAGTTTGTTTGGCGGCCATGGCTCATGCGGCTTCGCCGCACATGCTCAGTAGCCTTTATCTGGGTGTACGAAGATTCGCGTTATACACCCGTTCACCGGGACCACGCATGTACAATGCGCACGCATGCACAGAACATTCCGGCGCGCAGCCAGCTTATTTAAGCTGTATATGCCAAGCATGCAGTGCTTCCAGAAGGCAGCTGTGGGACCCAGAGCAGACTCTGAACAGGCACTTGCAGCGGTTCATTTCTCCTTACCCAGGTCACGTGAGTCACCAAGTGTTGCTTAGCAGGATTATTGCATAGGGGCTTAGTGAGTCCTATTGAAGGGTCTCCCTTCTGAGGTGTTTTAATACTACACCCAAGTACTCTCTTTTTGTGGCTAGTAAATGTCTTCAAAAAAAGGAGTGGGACTAAAACTACAGGGAAGGGCACACCTATGTCGTCATTAGTTCCTGATGAACCTAGTCATATCCCTAGTGTTGTAACCCCTGAAGGACCAGAGGCTTCCGTGCAATCTAAGCCGATGCACCTATCGTCAATGCTGCTGCTTCACCTTTCATCACCAAGCATGAACTGTCCTCGGCCTTAGCCAGGTTAGAGCACAGGATTGCTAGCAGGATTGCCTCCATCCCGCAAGGTGGCAAGAAGCTCAATTGTTGGGAACTGGCTAATGGTATACTCAGACATAATCAATTCTAAATGGCCCCAGGACCCTTGCTTGACATGTAGTCTGGATGCCCCATTGTGGGTTAATTTATAAGTGTTTATCTCCTATCACATTGTTCACTGTATGCTACAGTGTTTGTCACTTGTCCTACAATGAGATGGGTCTGTTGCCTTGCCAAGGTGGACTACCCTCTAAGCCAGCAGTAGTCGGTATGCCTCCTTCCTGGGACCTGGAAAACTGCTACCACTGGAATATTTGCCTCTGTGCCATATACTATGCGATTTTTTCTTCGACCTTTGTGAGTAGTTTTTATCTTGTTTTTAATTAATAAATCTGTCAAGGATAATGCACTAGGCTGGTGCGCTCTTTTTCTTCTTTTCATTCAACGGACTACCCTCTGGGCAGGGGGCAGCAGCATGAGGGAGAAATAATCCGTCCACGTTGTTTTTGTCTTTTCCCATCCCTCCCTCCCCTCCCTTTTGCCACATCACCTCCCTTTTGCCACATCACCTCACAGTGTGTACATGGCCTCCTAATCCAGAGGGAAGGTCCTGGAGAGAATGCAGTGAACAGTATTTCCCTACAGAGAGACTCATTGTTAGGTTTTGCTGGGTAGCCCTCAGGATTTTTCCACTTCTTTTTGTTAAATGTTTCTTTGAGGGAACAACAGCAACTCTAGTGTTCATATACAGTCCCAATAATAATCAAGACCAATTTCTCAAATCTATCCTAGACCTACCCCTTTTGTAGAAGGAATTCTCCTTTTTGGAGGGGACCTGAATTTCCCCCACAGATCCCACATTGATACATCAGTAGGGTCCTCTTCCACTCCTCGCCCCAGTTGCAAACTTGATAAATTCTGGCTTGGTTCTGGTTTTTGTAAGTGGGTCCGGTTGTTATACATCGCTCCGGGGGCATCGGTTAGGATGAGTGGCTTTCAATCTACTAGTTTCAGACTTTTCCAGGGCACTAGGCAGGGGTGTCTGCTGTCTCCCCTGCTTTTTGCCCTGGCTATAGAGCCTTTGGCATGTCTTTATACAGGCCTCTCCTGATGTTACTGGTCTGATTAGGGGAGACATGGAGGAAAAGATATCACTATATGCGGACGATCTTCTCTTTTTCATGTCTAATGTCTGTTCATCCCTGCCGGTAGTAATGAAATGCGTTAAGGAGTTTGGAAGGTTTTCCGGTTTAGGCATAAACTGGGAGAAATCCATGTTGATGCCTTTAGACCCCCTTCCAGATCCACTACCACCTATACTTCTCATTTTAAGGTTGTATCATCCATAAAATACTTGGGTATAACTATGTCGAACTCCCCACAGTCATATATTGTGGATAATATATTTCCATTAATTATTAGATAATCAGAATAAAACCAGGTTGTATCAATTTAATAAAAATGATATGGATGCCTCAGCTCCTCTATTTTTTACATAATGCCCCTATTTGGATACCTATCCGGATCTTTATTAAGATGAACACTCTATTTAGGCGATTAATATGGCGGAACAAAACCCCTCGTATCAAATTGGAGACTTTACAACATCCCACAAATGCCGGCGGGCTGGCAGTTCCTAATCCAAGGCTATATTTTCTCGCCTCCCAATTACAGCATTTTGCAAGATGGGAGTCTGAACAGATATCCTTTCCTGCTCGACGATTATTCTCTTTTGCATTTAAGGGTCGGTTTCCACTCTTTGTTCTCGATGGTGCAAGAGGGGGTGTCTCGCTTGCTGATATGCCTACTTGTATGTTAATTTGTAAAGTATGGGATACAGTTAAAATGCTGGGTGTCTCATATCCCACTAGATACACTTCATATGGGAAAATTAATTCTCTGAGGAGATATGGGACAATGTCCTCCGGTCCCCATCCAGGGTGTCTCTTTCTCCATCACACAGACTGACCCAGATTTTTATTCTCCATAGAGTCTATAGAACTCTGCAGTTTCTCTGTGCAATTGGACTGAAATCTGAGCCAGCCTGTGCAAGATACGGTAACACAGGTACATTAATACATCTTTTGTGGCGATGTCTGAAACTCCAAAAATACTGGGTGGAGGTAATTGCTACCTTAACCACTTCAGTCCCGGACCATTATGCTGCCTAAGGACCAGAGGACTTTTTCCAATTTGGCGCTGCGTCGCTTTAACTAATTGCGCGGTCATGCAATGCTGTACCCAAACGAAATTTGCGTCCTTTTCTTCCCACAAATAGAGCTTTCTTTTGATAGTATTTGATCACCTCTGCGGTTTTTATTTTTTGCGCTATAAACGGAAAAAGGCCGAAAATTTTGAAAAAAAAAAGATATTTTCTACTTTTTGTTATGAAAAAAAAATCCAATAAACTCAATTTTAGTCATACATTTAGGCCAAAATGTATTCGGCCACATGTCTTTGGTAAAAAAAATGTCAATAAGCGTATATTTATTGGTTTGCGCAAAAGTTATAGCGTCTACAAACTAGGGTACATTTTCTGGAATTTACACAGCTTTTAGTTTGACTGCCTATGTCATTTCTTGAGGTGCTAAAATTGCAGGGCAGTACAAAACCCCCCAAAATGACCCCATTTTGGAAAGTAGACACCCCAAGGAAATTGCTGAGAGGCATGTTGAACCCATTGAATATTTATTTTTTTTGTCCCAAGTGATTGAATAATGACAAAAAAAAAAAAAATTACAAAAAGTTGTCACTAAATGATATATTGCTCACACAGGCCATGGGCCTATGTGGAATTGCACCCCAAAATACATTCAGCTGCTTCTCCTGAGTGCGGGGATACCACGTGTGGGACTTTTTGGGATCCTAGCCGCGTACTGGGCCCCGAAAACCAATCACCGCCTTCAGGATTTCTAAGGGCGTAAATTTTTGATTTCACTCCTCACTACCTATCACAGTTTTTAAGGCCATAAAATGCCCAGATGGTACAAAACCCCCCAAATGATCCCATTTTGGAAAGTAGACACCCCAAGCTATTTGCTGAGAGGCATGTTGAGTCCATGGAATATTTTATATTTTGACACAAGTTGTGGGAAAGTGACACTTTTTTTTTTTTTTTTGCATAAAGTTGTCACTAAATGATATATCGCTCACACAGGCCATGGGCATATGAGGAATTGCACCCCAAAATACATTTAGCTGCTTCTCCTGAGTATGGGGATACCACATGCGTGGGACTTTTTGGGAGCCTAGCCGCGTACGGGGCCCCGAAAACCAATCACCGCCTTCAGGATTTCTAAGGAAGTAAATTTTTGATTTCACTCTTCACTGCCTATCACAGTTTTGGAGGCCATGGAATGCCCAGGTGGCACAAAACCCCCCCAAATGACCCCAGTTTGCAAAGTAGACACCACAAGCTATTTTCTGAGAGGCATGGTGAGTATTTTGCAGCTCTCATTTGTTTTTGAAAATGAAGAAAGACAAGAAAAAACATTTTTTTTTTCTTTTTTCAATTTTCAAAACTTTGTGACAAAAAGTGAGGTCTGCAAAATACTCACTATACCTCTCAGCAAATAGCTTGGGGTGTATACTTTCCAAAATGGGGTCATTTGGGGGGGTTTTGTGCCACCTGGGCATTCCATGGCCTCCGAAACTGTGATAGGCAGTGAAGAGTGAAATCAAAAATTTACGCCCTTAGAAAGCCTGAAGGCGGTGCTTGGTTTTCGGGGTCCCGTGCGCGGCTAGGCTCCCTAAAAGTCTCACACATGTGGTATCCCCGTACTCAGGAGAAGCAACAGAATGTATTTTGGGGTGTAATTTCACATATTCCCATGGCATGTTTGAGCAATATATCATTTAGTGACAACTTTGTGCAAAAAAAAAAAAAAAATTGTCTCTTTCCCGCAACTTGTGTCACAATATAAAATATTCCATGGACTCGACATGACGCTTAGCAAAAAGCTTGGGGTGTCTACTTTCCAAAATGGGGTCATTTGGGGGGGGGGGGGGTTTGAACTGTCCTGGCATTTTATGCACAACATTTAGAAGCTTATGTCACACATCACCCACTCTTCTAACCACTTGAAGACAAAGCCCTTTCTGACACTTTTTGTTTACATGAAAAAATTATTTTTTTTTGCAAGAAAATTACTTTGAGCCCCCAAACATTATATATTTTTTTAAACCAAATGCCCTACAGATTAAAATGGTGGGTGTTTCATTTTTTTTTTCACACAGTATTTGCGCAGCGATTTTTCAAACTAATTTTTTAGGGAAAAAACACACTTTTTTTAAATTTTAATGCACTAAAACACACTATATTGCCCAAATGTTTGATGTAATAAAAAAGATGATCTTAGGCCGAGTACATGGATACCAAACATGACATGCTTTAAAATTGCGCACAAACGTGCAGTGGCGACAAAATAAATACCGTTTTAAAAGCCTTTGAAAGCCTTTACAGGTTACCACTTTAGATTTACAGAGGAGGTCTACTGCTAAAATTACTGCCCTCGATCTGACGTTCGCGGTGACACCTCACATGCATGGTGCAATTGCTGTTTATATTTGACGCCAGACCGACGCTTGCGTTCGCCTTTGCGCGAGAGCAGGGGGGGACAGGGGTGCTTTTTTTTTTTTTCTTTCTTATTATTTTGCTTTTTTATCTTATTTTTAAACTGTTACTTTCATTTTTTTTTTTTTTATCATTAAGTGTTCTTGCATAGCAAGACCACTTACTGTTATCTCACATATATATTATTCTTATTATTATAGCCAAATTTACCACTCTAACTCCTCCCACAGTTTTTACACAACATAGACAAGTAATATACCGAAACGTGCGGATTGTTCCCGAATGGTGTGCTATTACTTTGTGGAACGTTTCGCCGAATGGTTCACGAAATATCGTCGTTTTTGCGGCGAAATTGGTCCCATAGGAATGAATAGGGAAACTAGAGTGGGAGATGACAAAAGCTGGAAAATCAGAACATGATTTCTAAACTGCCGCCACTCCCTCATTTTCAAGCCCACCTACACAAATCTTATATCAAAACGTTCAGCTATCCCTGCTGCCACTAAACATGTCCACGGCTAAGCCATAGTCCTGATAGTTTTCACAATATGACCATTTGTTTGCAACTCACGCCGTCCATTGACATTCATTGAAACTACACTCTAGCCCCCTCCAAATTTGAAGGGCAATTTCTAAACTGCGACTGTGCCTTCATTTTTAATATTTCAGAGACATACTATACATCAAAATCTAGGTCTGGGTCTTGTGATTCTCGCAATATAAAGATCTTCGCTGTAGGATGTATAGTTTTTAAAATACGGCCATTTGTTTAGAGGTCATTTCAGGAAATTTTAGCCATTAATCAGAGTGTACTGTTAGTGTTTGTTTTGTTGCAATGGTTACCAAAGCTTCTGTTATACACAGGGGGGAAGGTGGCTGGAGCATCTCAGCTGATTACAGAGCCCGGGGGAGGGGACAGACACACCATGTACTGATTTATAATAGAGGAATATGATGGGGCAGTTTTGATGGGGTAATTCTGATGGGGCAGTTTTGATGAAGCAGTATTTGGGAAGCATAAACAGGGCATGAGCGTTGCTAGGAAACAGTGGTTGTAAACACAAGATGCTGAGACACTCCAAATGCATGTGACTTCATCTGCTAGACTTGATAATGCTTGTAGACTCCTCCCACAGTTTTCACACTACAGAGACAAATAATATACCGAAACGAGCGGATTGTTCCCGATTGGTGTGTTATTACTTTGTGGAATGTTTTGCCGAATGGTCCACGAAATGACGTTTTTGCGGCGAAATTGGTCCCATAGGAATGAATGGCGAAATGTTCAAAACTAGAGTGGGAAGTGACAAAAGCTGACAACCCCATGATCAGCCAAAACATTATGACCACCCCATGATCAGCCAAAACATTATGACCGCCCCATGATCAGCCAAAACATTATGACCGCCCCATGTAAAAAAAAAAATATTTTTGAAAAAAAAAAAAAATTTTTGAAAAAAGTAAAAAAATAATTTTTGAAAAAAAATAAATCATTTTTGAAAAAAAAAAAAAATATTTTTGAAAAAAAAAATATTTTTGAAAAAAAAAAATTATTTTTGAAAAAAAAAAATATTTTTGAAAAAAAATTTCTTTAAAAAAAAAAATTATTTTTGAAAAAAAAATATATTTGAAAAAAAAAATATTTTTGAAAAAAAAAAATTATTTTTGAAAAAAAAATTACTTTAAAAAAAATAATAATTTCGAAAAAAAAATTATTTTTGAAATAAAAAAATTCATTTTCGAAAAAAAAAATCATTTTTGAAGAAAAAAAAATCATTTTTGATTAAAAAAAATTCATTTTTGAAAAAAAAAATTACTTTTGAAAAAAATGTTCAGCTCTTTCAGCGAATGATGGAACTTTTTTACTACTATTTATACTTTTTAAAATATTAAGCTTTTTAACACTTTTCACAGTTACTCAAGCCACTCCACCCCACCCAGTTACTCCGCCCACTCCAGTTGTAGAGGCAAGAACACTTTCACAATTTCCCCAGAAATTGTACCTTTTCTAGTTTTTATTGTTATTTCAGGGAATGTAAATATCCCCTATGATTGCAATAGGTAGTGACAGGTACTCTTTTTTGAAAAAATTGGGGTCTATTAGACCCTAGATCTCTCCTCTGCCCTCAAAGCATCTGACCACACCAAGATCGGTGTGATAAAATGCTTTCCCAATTTCCCAATGGCGCTGTTTACATCCGGCGAAATCTAAGTCATGAAATGCTCGTAGCTTCCGGTTTCTTAGGCCAAAGAGATGTTTGGAGTACAATGAAGGGGGAGTTGGGACTTTAAATGAGGTACCCAAAGGTGCCTCCATCCCTATATTAAATGCAAGAAAAAGGGGAGTTTGGGACTTTATATGAAGCAAATGAGTAGTGGAGGAAAATTGATATAAAATATTTATTCATATTGATATCACAGCATACAATCATTTTTTCATTTCATATATATACGTCTGAGACGTGCAAAGATTAAACAAAACACATTGTAACAGACTATATATAACAACGCATGATCAGGATAATAGATGTATCGGTAAATAAACAAAAAGAAGATGATATGAGCATGTACCACAGGCACCATGCCCGCCGCTGGCACATGCACCCACAAGAAATCTGTGTTCCTACAGAAAGGTATATAAACATCATACAGTATAATGATAGTGGGTAAATCAATAAATAATGATTAGTGTAGCTGTAGCATCGAGTAAAGCTCTACGCGTTTCGTGGGTTTACCCACTCGTCAGGAGCAGATGCAGCAAGCAGTTCTATAAAATATACATAAAAAGATGTAAAGGACTATATTCTGAAAGGAAAATTTCTCAAAATTGTACTTCAGCTAGAGGCACTCACCAACCCGGACTAGAATTGCAGCGCGGGATAGCCGGTACATGGTCGGCCGAGAACATACCCCCCGCACGGGAGCTGAGGCGGCATAGTGCACGGATGCAACATCAGAAGGTGACAGGGGCGTGTAGAAAGTGAATAGAAATTCCATGTGGCAATAGTTGAATATATTCCATATAACAGGAGTATCTGGAAATAAATTATTGAATATGTGTATAATTATAACAACCTATTCTGAGTAGGAGTAATGATTTTATATGTAAATAGATCCAATGTAGCTCCACAGGAAAGAAAAATGTAGTAGGGATAGTGCCTAAAAATATGGGAATATATATTAAGTAATGGGTAAATACATGGGACTATAATAATGTGGAATTCATGTGGCAATGGTTGTAGTATACTTCATAGAGCAAGAGCATCTGGGAATAAAATTTTTGGATATATATATAAAGTAATAACGACCTATTCTGAGTAAGACTAATAGTTTTATATGTAAGTAAACCCAATGTAATGCCACAGGACATGGTGATGTAGTGGGGGTAGTGCCCAAAAATATAAAAATATATATTAAGTGATGAGTGAGTTCATGGGACTATACAAGTGTGGGAAACTAGAAATGAGTGATGGGTAAGAAAAATTAGGTGGACAGAATGTTTAACTCGGAATGAGACAAAAGAAAAAAGGAGAAAAAAAATGCAAAGCCAAAGAGGAAGGTCTTACCAATGTTGTAACTAGCAATGCCAGAAGATGGACATGACTAGTGTGACTAGTGTACCCCAGAGGGAGACTAGTCAATAGATCAGCTCACTGCAAGGGGGATGTACAAATATGCCGCCAACGCCACGCCAATGGGCCAATGGGGGAGAAGATGCCGCACCTGAACCGAGTGAACACTCGGTAATCGGCGCGGAGACTCCCTCATATGAGCGCACTAGATGTTATGGCTGGACGTCAGCGCAGTGACGTCATGAATGACGTCATGCGCACGACGTGCCCGCCGTCACAAAAACAGCGTGACAGGCGTGGCACCGATGCGCGAAGGGGCACCCGCCCAGTCCCCCCAAGCGCAGGGCCAAAGAAGGGAGGAGGGGGAGGGGCCCACTAGGCGCATCGCAGCTCCCGCGATGAAGAAAGGACCCCAGCCGAATCCATGCACCAAACAATCAACACACAACAAGTGGCCCAAGGCAGAGAGAGTGTATATGTTAAAGCTATGAGTAAAAGCAGGTAATGTGGGTATATGGAACCTGCCTAGGGGATGCTGCATGTAAATAGTATTTAATATTCTGTACAGTGCTTGCAAATATAGATGTTCATAAATACTGTATAGCAAATATTGACAATATCCATATATAAATGTATTACCCTTATTAAAAGGTCCCCTATAAATGAGGGCAACCTCACACAGGGATGGCAGGGGAACACTGCCAATCCCACATACTCAATTGCTTCCATCCCGGTATCTGAATACAATGAAGGGGGAGTTGGGACTTTAAATGAGGTACCCAAAGGTGCCTCCATCCCTATATTAAATGCAAGAAAAAGGGGAGTTTGGGACTTTATATGAAGCAAATGAGTAGTGGAGGAAAATTGATATAAAATATTGCAAGAGATGTTTGGAGCCACTTTGGTCTCTGATCAGCTCTATGGTCAGCTGGCTGAATCACCGGCTGCATTCTCAGGTTCCCTGTTGAGACAGGAGAGCCAGAGAAAAACACGGAAGACGGTGGGGGGGGGGGCATTCCCTCCCACTGCTTGTAAAAGCAGTCTAGAGGCTAATTAGCAGCTAGGATTGCTTTTACATGAAAGCTGACCGCTGGCTGAAAAGAATGATACCAAGATGATACCTAAACCTGCAGGCATCATTCTGGTATAACCACTCAGTCGTGAAAGGCGTACCTGAAGACAAAAAAATGGTTAACAATAAAACACAGTAAACGTTAAAGTATAGAAAATTGCATACCTGAAAAGCAAACATGATAAAACATAATAACAATAAAACATTGCAGAATAGAATACAGTAAAAAAGAGCAGAACAATAGAGAGAGAATAGAACAATAAAGAGAGAGAGAGAATAATAAAACGACAACTATTTTTTTTTATTTTATATATATATATATATATATATATATATATATATATATAATATATTTTTTACACTTGTTTTTGTAACTAACTTTTATAACTGTAACCGGTTCCAGGTTCGGGTCTCTCAAAATGCGATGGCATCTTGGGAGACCCTGTGAAAGTGTGCCTAGTCTGTGCAATGCTGTACCCTACGCTAATACTCAACTAGTGAATGGTAGCTTTCAAAACATTCACCAATGCAAAGACCAGGATTGTCAGGACAGGAGGGACAATAATAGTGGGTGTCACGCCTATATCCGCGCTTGCTGCAGACACAACATCTTTTTTGGGGGGGTTCGTTGGGTAGGGGTACTCAGGAGGACATAAAAATGCCTTTCATGCAGCCGACTGCATTTGGTTGGGGATGTGAATGGGGGAAGTACGGGCGCTGCAGAAGTGGTGGGTTCCCAATTAGGATTGGCGAATGCAGCAGGAAGGGCATTATGGGCACAAAGGGCCTGTTTGTCTTCTTGGTGGCAGCGGGACTCTACTTGTGCTTGCCACCTTGCCAGCTTGAACTGCACTTATGGGACTCGCCACGTCACCAAGTGTTACTGCAGTGCTAGTTTGACTACGACCGGGGTGTACTAGGCCGCTGGTGCTTGCCAGTTCACCAAAACGCTACCAAAAAAACTGTTAGCGATCGCAGGGATCAGGCCTGACTCTGCGAACGCTGCAGTTATGCGTTTAGTGTTTTGTAGGTGACAGTGATCGATCGATACTGCACTTGGGTGGGCTGGGCCGGGCGGAGGGGCAAAACGCAGGTGCTAGCAGGTATCTGGGCTGATCCCGCTAACACTGCATTTTTGGGAACCCTAAACTGCTAGGGACGCTAGTATAGATCTGATCGGATCAGATATTGATCCGTTCAGATACTATACCACTAAGGAAGGTGTATGGTGCGTGTGTGGATGTTAGCGGTACTGGCACTAACCTGACACTGCCTGGGGCTGGTGCTTGCCAGTTCACCAAAACGCTACCAAAAAAACTGTTAGCGATCGCAGGGATCAGGCCTGACTCTGCGAACGCTGCAGTTATGTGTGTTGTGTTTTGTAAGTAATAGTGATCGATCGATACTGCACTTGGGTGGGCTGGGCGGAGGGGCAAAACGCAAGTGCTAGTAGGTATCTGGGCTGATCCCGCTAACACTGCGTTTTTGGGAACCCTAAACTGCTGGGGGACGCTAGTATAGATCTGATCGGATCAGATATTGATCCGATCAGATACTATACCACTAAGGGAGGTGTACGGTTCATGTGTGGGTGTTAGCGGTACTGGCGCTAACCTGACGCTGCCTCGGGCTGGTGCTTGCCAGTTCACCAAAATGCTACAAAAATAACTGTTAGCGATCGCAGGGATCAGGCCTGATTCTGCAAACGCTGCAGTAATGCGTTTAGTGTTTTGTAAGTGACAGTGATCGATCGATACTGCACTTGGGTGGGCTGGGCTGGGCGGAGGGGCAAAACGCAGGTGCTAGCAGGTATCTGGGCTGATCCCACTAACACTGTGTTTTTGGGAACCCTAAACTGCTGGGGACGCTAGTATAGATCTGACCACTAAGGGAGGCGTATGCTGTGTGCGTGGGTGTTAGCGGTACTGGCGCTAATCTGACGCTGCCTGGGGCGACGCATATCACCGCCGGGCGATCAGGGGGCTAAACCTTTATTCGGTAATAAACGGCGGGTGCCCTGACACTATAAAAAATAAACGAACTAACCAGCGTCACCCGTAACAGTTATACGGTGATCAGTGGTGAAAGGGTTAACTAGGGGGCAATCAAGGGGTTAAAACATTTATTAGGTAGTATATGGGGGTCCCTGTCATTATAAACCGCTGACGGCGAACCTAAATATTTATCTCCCTAACTATCGTCACCAGTGACACTAATACAGCGATCAGAAAAATGATCGCTTAGCGACACTGGCGATGGGGGGTGATCAAGGGGTTAAAACTTTATTAGAGGGGGGTTAGGGGGGTACCCTAGACCTAAAGGGGGCTAACCCTAACTGCCCTAACACACTAACTGTCACAAACTGACACCATGCAGTAATCAGAAAAAAACAACTGCTTGGTGTCAGTGTGACAGGGGGGGGGAGGGGTGATTAGGGGGTGATCGGGGGGGGGGATCAGGGGGTAAAGGGGGGTATTTTGTGTGCATGGCATGTTCTACTGTATGTGTGTGTGTTGTGCACTCACATTTCAGTCTTTTCACCTCGGCGCCGGAACGGAAAATACCGAGCCCGAGGAGAGATGACATCATTTCCTTTACTGCTGTTTAGCACACAGCAGCATAGGAATGATCTGATTGGCCAGCGGCGATCGCGAGGCGGGGGCCACGAACGGATGGTCTCCCCCTCATCTCCGATCGCCGCTGGACAAAAGGGGACCACCTCGGGCACCAGGGGGGGGGGGTCATATACATATACGTGATTCTGCCTGCCCGTGCCATTTTGCCGACGTACATCGGCGTGAGGTGGTCCTTAAGTGGTTAAATGGGGTATTTGACATTAACATTCCGGTTGAACCGCTTATATGTATATTGGGCTACTGTGATACCTCTATCTACACCTCCCCTACTGGTAACACTATAAGGCACGCACTTTTTGTTGCCCGTAGACAGATTGCTCTTAAGTGGACCTCTCCACATCCACCAACTGTGTCCGATTGGATTGTAGGTCTCAATAGGATTATTCTCTTTGAAAAGCATACATATTCCCTAAGGAACTCCCTGAATAAGTTTGATGTTATCTGGTTTAGATGGTTTCAATCTATGACTTGGGTATCATGTCAACCAATGGGTACTGTGTACTTTGTAATGTTGGATATTGTTATTCTTTTTTTTGTGTATTATATATATACTCCGAGTGAGCGGGGGGTGGTGGGATGGTGGGGTTTGTTGAAGGGGGTGGTCTGGGGGTTGTTTTTTTGTTTTTTGAGTTTTGGTTTGGTATGATTTCCTTCTTTGTGATTTTGTCTGTATCGTGTTAATGTTGTTTTCATATAACATAATAAAAAGGATTTGATTTAAAAAAAAAAAAAATGATTCCCATATGCTTCATAAAGCACAGTTGATTGACATTTGGGAATTGCAACACCCAGTCAAGAGATTACACTTTCTACTTCTCCCCACACAAAATATACTCTCATATTGATATAGTTCTACTTCTCGCAACATGTGGTGTGACCATGCCCCAATTCTCATGACAATCGCACTCACCCCAGACAAATATTTAAAAGCATGACATTGGCGACGATAGCTTACTCCCAGATCCCCAAATTCTAACAGCTGTATTTCCAGGCCACTGCAACTGAAGACAGTGACCCCGTGTTGGTTTGGGAAGCTCACAAACCACGTATTAAAGGTATCCATGTTAAACTTGCCACTTAAGGTCAAACACGAGAGATGAGCGGAAGTATGCCAAGTTCTTTAAAAAAAAACATTGTTTAGAGCTTTAAACAGAAATCTAAATTTGATGCCACCATGGAAACTGAGCTGTTAGCCCTCAAACACCAATTAAACTCTCTCTACTCATACAAAGCTAAAGTTGCTTCTACCAGCGTTTGGAAAGCATGCTATGAACACAGAAATAAATGTGGACGTCTCCTATCATCTGCCCTATGTGAAGAACAACTCTTCTCTTATGTCCCATCTATCACCCACTTCAACGGCTTCAAAGTTAACCCCCCCCCCTGAAATTGGGAGCGCATATTCCGTGTTATTGTTCTTTTTCATATAAACTCCCGACCTGACACTAAACCTCTCTTCTCAATCACAGATGGATAAAATCAATGAAAACATCACTTCTTACAATCTACCCAAAATTAACTCCACTGTGCAATCAGACCTAGATGCACCAATCTGTCAAGAAGGACCTTAGAAAGCAATTAAAGCTAAAAAAACAGGTATATAATATAAAGAACAGCCCTGCTGTCCACCTCCACCCTCTGAGGATACACCCAGCATAGATCCACTTGCATCTATATGATAAGCCTGCTTGCCTATCATGGACTGTTTTTGTATGAATATCTGTGGGTACTGAGAGAACTAAAGAAGTTGTAAGTGAACCATCTGCCTAACAAACACCTGAGTTACTTTATGTGTGTTTGGTCACAATGCACAAGAATTTAAATGCCTATATTGCCACACATGGAACTATGCACAAGTGTCCACTGGCACTGAGAGAATTAAAATCTGTATGTAAATTATTTGCTGAATGAGTTCCCCAGTTTACCTGCAAGTTGGTTTACTTCAAAATATAAGATCCTACATGTTTACAATGTTTTTTAAATTATTTTTACTGCATATGGGACTTTATTTACTTGAATATGCTGTTATGCTGGATTTAATGGAGTGTGACACCTACACCACTGAGAAGGTGAATGGACATTTTTACACCAGTTGAGTGGTTACTCTTGTGAGGGAGTGCATGTCATTTTAAATACCAAGTTTACACGCCTGTAAAACCTCCTCTGGACTGGGAGTGTTCCATACATCAGTCAAAGACACCTTTTTATAATTACCTGTGCAAGGGAGGTAGCATATACTACACAAACATGGATACACTTTAATAATCCTGCCTCTTGTAGACCACAACAAATGAATCCAGTTATATTCATAACAACCTCATATCCAAATATACTATTTTGGAAAAATACAAACGCAATTTCTTGCCAGTCTTTTCTCTGATGCCATAAGGTCAAGGACTAACCACGCATATAATTGGGTCCATCAGTTAAAGGTCCACCTAGGACAGGCTCATACTTTCAGATTTGGAATCACTATTGATAATTTTTACTATTTTCTGCTTTTTTGTTTGGCTCTCATATTGCAGTACCAGTTTTTTTGCTTGGGGTGGCTTATCCATACTTATGAAGTTAAATACACAATATAGAAATATTTGTATTTAATTTCTTATTTAATTTCACTATAGAAATATTTGTATTTAATTTCTTAAGTAGTTTGATATAGGTTTATGAGGAAATTGGGTGGGGCTGGGACAGGAGGATATACTTTTTAGAATAGTTTTGTGTCTTGTGTTTAAATGTGTACCAGTTATGTATTTTAATATATAAAATACATTTATTTTATTGCAGCCTAGAGCTGTCGTGTGTGTGTGTGTGTTTGTGTGTGTGTGTGTGTGTGTATATATATATATATATATATATATAATTTTTTTTTTTCCAATCTTTAAGTAAGCCTAAACCTTCCCTATAGTATAGAACTAGTGATTAGGATTAATGAAGACAGGGGTTGAGCCCATATGCATTCATTTTGTGGCATTGCATATATGTGGGGAGCTCCCTTCCCCTCCAATTTTGTGTGTGTGTGTTTTTTTTTTTTTTTTTTTTTGTTTATATAAATAATATAAAGCCCTCCTTCCTCAATTGTCCACCCATTCCATTTAAGCCCCGAATTCTCTGACACAACAATCCTGATTTTCCCTGGATTCCTTGAGGACCCATATTACTGTTCTCCCAAAGGAAAGGAAAGATCCTTCTTTGTACTCAAGCGACCAACCTAGCTTGCTCTGTAAAATTTACTTGAAACCCCTTACAAAAATATTGACTAACCGCCTACTTCCACATATTCTAAACCTTATTGAACTTTGACCAAGTTGGATTCCTCCCCACACGGGAAGCCCAAGATGATGTTACCTAACCTTTTCCCGTCAACAAGTGCTGACAGAATTAACTGGCCTTTTATGAAAACTGTCCTACAACATATTGGCCTAGGAGACAATTTCATGAGGTGGATTAGCGCAATAAATTCTATCCCCTCTGCCTTGGTCAAGGTCCGTGGTGTCTCTTGGAATCCAGTTAAAACCACAAATGGCACCCGCCAAGGATGCCCTCTCTCCTCCCTTCTTTTTGTGCTATCCCTCAAATCCTTCCTGTGCAAAATGCATGTTATGCAGCCAACCTCCTTTTCTCTCCTACATCTCTGCACATCTCTCTTCCCAGCCTTTCAAAAGAATTAAAATGTATGGGGAACTTTAAAACTTTAAAACTTCCATAATTCTAAGTGTGTCCCTGTCTTCGATAAACTTAATTAAAACTAATTTCAATCTTATGTAGCAATAACCCTTGGTGGAGCTGCTGGTTTAAGCGGGTCTGTTACCTTCACTCTGCTTCCCTCTGTTTCACCGGCACCGGGTCTAGGGTTCCGTTGAGTTTACCTCTGGACGACACACGCACCAACACTGGAGTACGTTTTCAATGCTTTATTAAACACTTGACTTAGGAAATAGCAGGAAAGAGGCGGAAAGGAAACTGCAGAAGAAACTCAAACATCTTCTTGTAAGGGTTCTTTTAACAAATGTCCCGGTAGAATTCAGATATTGTATGGAATGCGCTCCCCTCATGGGACACACTCCTTGCTCCTGGATAGGCCTCTCTCACTAGCCTAGCAGCCAGTATGCAGCACAAATCAAAGTCTCTGCCACAGACTTTTTTGGGAACAAAACCCGTACGATCCTCTGCCACAGGATGTATCAGATTTTCTGTAATGAATGTCAGTAACAGTGACTGAACCTTTAAGCCAACCGGGCAACACTATGCTGTATAGTTACTTTCGGATACGTCCTCCAACCGAGTCACCAGGCCCCTCTATAGACCAG
Organism: Lithobates clamitans; assembly: GCA_037952925.1. NCBI lineage: Eukaryota > Metazoa > Chordata > Amphibia > Anura > Ranidae > Lithobates > Lithobates clamitans. Next base: position 915,764 of record JBBGZY010001168.1, read on the forward strand.
CACGCTGCTTGATCTCTCCAAGACGGGTCCTCCCCTGGGATCTCCTCGGTTGTCCAGCTTTGTCACACAGGACCGACAGCTCAGGACCATTCCTCGGCCGCGGTGGTAGGCCCCAGACAAGCCTCTGGACCCACCCCTGCGCCGCAGTATCGTGGGCCTCCGGAACGGAGGACCACGAGGTAGCTCCTTAATGCATACCTGTCGGCCAGGAGGGCCAGGAGGTGGCTGTAAAACGAACTCCAAAATATGGCGTCTGTCCCATAAATACCCTCGCCCGGGATGCAACTCGGAGGACCACCTCCACCAAGTTCTTTCCGGGACAGAAGAGCATCCATTCGCTTCAACAAGTTGCCTTTCCAACACTAACCAGTGGTAACAGCGACACCCACCAGTCAGCATGGAAACACACACAACGTCAGCCAAGCTGGAACAGAGGCAAACTTAACCTTCCTAATGAACAATTTACTAAATTTACCTAACATGCGGTAGATTACAAATCTACCAGCGCTACACTTAAATGGACAACTTCAGCGATCAAATATCTGAGCAGTCTTATACCATCCAGTTTGAGAGGTACCTTCAAATTGAAGTTTCCCCTTTTCCAAAAAAATAAAAAATAAAGCTCCCTACCTCAGAAATGGAATTAAGGCTGTTTTTTTTTTTTTTTTTTTTTTTAGTTTGGCTGGTGTAATATTAAAATTTCTATTCTAATAAGATTTTATATACAGTATTATCAACCTTGCCCATACAAATCCCTCCCCCATACCTCAGCTCTGTTAACACTGAATTACCAAATTTGTATGGATACACAAACGGTCTCATCTTTATACAAAGTTTTCTCCCCCCCCCCGAAATTTTTGGGGCTACACATTTTGAAGTTATGTGCAATGACCCAGGCCCATTATGCCATTCATTATCTATTCTCCATTATCTGCCACTGCGACAAAATAAACAAATACTCTACTTCTCTCTCAAATCCCCCCACCAGCACCACATTACAGGAAACGAAGTATAAAATCCTATCCCCACAATTCTTCACAAATGTTACCCACAATTCCCAGACATATGATAGCGTAATACAGATAAAAGTTAACTTTTTTTGTATTTCGGGCCTGCCCAAAGCTGAAATACTGTTGGAATAAGTTGAGCGAAATATCTCATATTTCACAGATTTTGTCCTCCCAGATGACCTGATCCGTTTTTGTTACACCACCTCCACAAAAACATATAAAAAATCTATTCTCTGTCATCTTCTAAAAGCAGCTAAATTTTTCATTCCCTTGAAATGTAAGGACAGTTGCCCTACCCTCACACCCCGCCCCGCCTTGGTTCTATATCCTTATGGCTTCGAAGGGTGGAGGGAATAAGGAAAATGGAGGACCTGATTCCCTTTTCTCTTCTCTAAAATGACACAAAATAAAAATCTGGTTTTATTGGAATGACTTCACATTTTCAGAGAGGTTAAATCCTCATGTTTGGAGACACCTAAACTGATAATCAATATCTTAACATTTACCTGAGGGATGCCCAGTTCCTCTAGTCTGCATCCTCTCCTTCCTAGTTATGTTATTGAAGGATTTTTTTTTTCTTTACTGCACAATGTACAAATGTCTTCCGACGCCCCCCCCCCCCCCACTAGAGGTTTCTAAACCCTCCCCATGCCCAAAAATAGAGCATGCTGTACTGTTTAAATGACTTGAACAATCATTTATAACATAAACATGCACTGATCTGATTAAGAGCTGAACAAGATGTATACTCTGTACCTTTTTATACACGCTTCCTAATGCAGTTATTATTTTATAGATGTCTGTTTTGAAACATTCTCTATGTAATATTGAAAATATTATAATACGAATAAAGGAAATAAAGAAGTCAAACAGCATAAGAAATGTGAGCCAGTTGAAAAATAAGTTCTGCTTCGTGTGCTGAGGCAAGCAGTGGGCATGGGCAAAGTGTGCCATCAGTGGGAGTGGCTTAAAGGAGAATGATTAAACTAAACCTGTACATCACTGTATTAACTGCACACATGTGCCTCCAGTCCTTGTACCCACAAAATACTCCTAATTATTGTGCCACAAGTGACAGGATCACAGACACCTTAAGAACAAAATTCTCAGAACAAAGGAGAATTTAAAAATCCATTACATATGCTTGTATGCACACACAAAGCTATCACTTTTTCCCAGCCTACAGTACCTTTAAAGAAGAGTTCTGCCCACCCCTGCAAAAATTAAAAGCCAGCAGCTACACATACTGCAGCTGCTGACTTTTAATAATAGGACACTTACCTGTCCTGGAGTACCAGTGATGTCAGCACCGCAGCTGATGTTTCCATTGGCTGTCGGGTGCTGCCGCCGCCGTTGCCGGTGAGGGAACCCGGTAGTGAAGCATTACTGCCTCACGCCGGTTCCCCTGCTGCGCATGCGTGAGGCACCGCCGTTCTCTCCTACTGGCCTGGTGGTGAAGGGAGCCGAGCTACTGACATAATGCGCTGCATCCCGGAAGTGGGGATAGGGTACCTATCTGCTCCCCCCCACGAAAGGTGCCAAATGTGGCACTGGAGGGAGGAAGTAGAGAGAAGACGTTGCTGGAAGTGGCAGCAGAGGAGTTTTCCTCTTTTCTGGGCAATGTGCTAATTATGTGGATGCCGGACGTGAGTCCAGGGGAGCGATCTTTATCATCTGAATACGGCTCCTATTGTGGTCATCAGCAAGCTTAAAGGCCTAGGCTGGGCTAAAGCCACCTGCCCTTTAAAGCTTGCCGTCTGGTAAGCTTAATCTACAGCTACGGTGGTCGGGCACTTTATTTGTGGATGCACACTGTGGTGTTATCATGACCCTCGTACTTTTAAGAACACTCATTTGTTTTGATGTCAACTGTTTTGGACTTTATTTTTAGCGCAGCTTTTTCCAAGCCGCAGGATAAGAGGGTGGGATGATAGAGCGCCCCCCCCCTGAACCGTACAGGCCACGTGCCCTCAACATGGGGAGGATGCTTTGGGGTAGCCCCCAAAGCACCCTTGTCCCAATGTTGATGGGGACAAGGGCCTCATCCCCACAACCCTTGCCCGGTGGTTGTGGGGGTCTGCGGGCAGGGGGCTTATTGGAATCTGGAAGCCCCCTTCTTATATAACTTAGGGCGGGGCCACACGGTGACGCACCCGGGTAGCCCCACCCACTCTGACGCACGGGGACTTCCCCATGGCTTCCCTGTCGTGCCAGAAGGGGCGGGACCACTCGATTATGTCACCATGTGGCCCCTCAGTTATATAAGAACTGTCAAAGGCGCTGAAGCGTCATACGGCGGGAGCCTCCCATGGATGCGGATCGGTGGCAGGTTTTTATTTTTCAGTCCCTCGGCGGAGCGATAGAAGATGAATGGACTTTGTGGGACTTTGTTGAGGGACATGTTGAGGGCATGTGGCCTGGTGCGGTTCGGGGGGGGGCGCTCTCTCATCCCCCCTTTTCCTGCGGCCTGCCAGGTTGCGTGCTCGCAATCTAAAAAAAAAAAATTGGCGCAGGGCTCCCCTTAATTTCCATATCCCCTCCCCTTAATATTCATACCAGACCCAAAGGGCCTGGTAATGGACTGGGGGGATCCCATGCTCTTTTTTTTCAGTGAGTTTTATCTATATTGCCAAGACCCAACAATTCATTACAGCCGCGATAAGTTTTAAATGACAATTTTTTCTTTAGAAATGTCATTTTGCTGTGGTACTGTTTTAAACATGGGAAAAATGCGCCACTTTACAGGCATACTATAGACACCCCCCAGGCACAATATTTAAAGGAATATTTCATTTTTATTGTTTCACTTTAAGCATTAAAAAAAAATCACTGCTCCCGAAAAAACGGACGTTTTTAAAACATTTTTTGCATTGGTACCAGGTCCCCAAATACTTTTTATGACAATATCTTGCATATAAGCCTTTAAAATGAGCACTTTTGATTTTTCATGTTAGTGTCCCCTAGACTTTAACTGTGTTCCGAATTTTCCCCGAACACCGCACATTGTTCGGTGTTCGCAGAACATCCGAACAACTAAAGTTCGGCCCAAACTTATGCTCGGGCCGAACCATTCGCCCATCCCTAGCCCTTACCTTTTAACCACTTGACCCCCCAGGCCTTTTCTGGCACTTTTTGTCTACATGTAACAAACAGTATTTTTTGCTAGAAAATTTCTTAGAACTCCCAAAAATGATGTATTTTTTATAAAGCAAAAGCCCTAGAGAATAACTTGTTGGGTGTTGCAATTTTTTTGTCACATGGTACTTGCGCAGCAGTTTTTCAAACGCATTTAAAAAACAAAAAAAAAACAAAAAAACACATCAGTGGTTCTCAACCCTGTCCTCAAGTACCCCCAACAGGCATGTTTGCAGGTTTTCCTTTATCTTGCACAAGCGATTAAATCAGATTTAATTGCTTGGTATTTTGGACAGCTATTTTATCCAAGAGAAATTCACAAAACATGGCCTGTTGGGGGTACTTGAGGACAGGGATGAGAACCACTGCTATACATAACCCAATTTGTGGTAAAATATAAAAGATGGCGACAAACTACATTAATTTTACTATCTTTAGGCAACGTTTTAAAAGCCTTTAAAGCAGGGGTCTCAAACTGGCGGCCCTCCAGCTGTTGTGAAACTACAAGTCCCATGAGGCATTGCAAGGCTGACAGTTACAAACATGACTCCCACAGGCAGAGGCACGATGGGACTTGTAGTTTTGCAACAGCTGGAGGGCCGCCAGTTTGAGACCCTTGCTTTAAAGGTTACCACTTTAGATTTACACAGGAGGTCTGGTGCTAGAATTACTGCCCATGATCTGACGTTCGCAGTGATGCCTCATACTTGTGAGACCAACACATGCATTTGCCTTTGCATTTTAAAATGTTTAAAAATGATTTATATTAATTTGTACACTGTTACTTTAAAAAAAACATTTTATCACTTTTATTGCTGTCACAAGGAATGTAAACATCCCTTGTGACAGTAATAGGCAAGTGGCAGGTACTCGTTATGAGATCTGGGGTCTATAAGACCAGTTCTGGTCTTAGTTCCTCACTATAACCAGCCAGCTGAAGCGCCAGTTAGTCGCATGGGGGGGGATGTATGTTCTGAGATGTTACAGCTGCTACATACAACAGTCCTGTCAAAGTTGCGAAAGATTCAAATACATAATTTCAACACGTACAGGATCATATCCCATGCTCCGCCATTACCTGGAGACAGAAGCTTCTGTGACACTCTTCATGAGATCTCCTACCCTGTTTCCCCAAAAATAAGACCTAGCGTGATTGTCAGTGATGGCTGCAATATAAGCCCTACCCCCCAAATAAGCCCTACCCTGTTTCCCCGAAAATAAGCCCTACCTTGAAAATAAGACCTACAAGGACTTTAACTAGGCATTATTTGGGGGGTAGGGCTTATATTGCAGGCATCACCGACAATCACGCTAGGTCTTATTTTCGGGGAAACAGGGTATATATGTCACTGTCAAACTAAAGCCTGCACTTTTCAATCACACACATGGCAAAGCACAATTTATCAGTTATCAATATTTATTTTTTTAATCACACACGTGGCATAAAGCTGTATACACTATTTATACAAATTTTCACTTTATTCAAAAGCCTGCTGTGACTAGAATGGGCACACTTTTTGTTTAGAGTTGCAAAGAATTTATTTTGCCAAATATACACAGAACATCACAACATAATGTGATCTTATGACTGTTGCTTAGAAAGAGGTAATAAATCTGAGGAAAGGTTCTGTTTTCTTCTATGTTATTTTTATGAATGCACTGAGCTGTATGCCACTAAGATGTTTTGGGTTAAAGAGCAGGTAAAACTGCAGCTTGACATTAATATTTACCAAAGGCTTTGTGCTACTGAGCTGCATTTCAAAGATGAAATTACTCCTGGGTTTACACTTGGAATATTTCCACCATACGCTCTTTCAGCTCTCTGCAGAAGGTTCTCATGCTAGAAGTGATTGGCTTCATAACAGAACACAGTAAATGCCTGGCATTTTGTAGGTTTTGTCTGCATAAATGATCTATTTAGACGCATACGCTGTACTAGAACAGGTGATGATAATGCATTTTCTGCGTTTAGAGCCTGATCACATCCTATCCAATGTCCTAAAGATGTAGGAATACTTTAATAAATCCTGGATAGAGAGGAAGGTGTTACTATATTTTTAAAGCAGTTCTAGGCAACACATAAAATCAATTCAAAAATTGATAATGCTTTTTAGAAATTGCTGTACAGTGGTAGTATCTGTTGCTGAGATAATTTTAAAGTAAAAATGTACCCTCTTTTAATAAATTCACATCCTCATGCACCTCTGACAATTTCTTTCAAAAACTATTTTCTCTTTTTACTTGGCTTAAAACATTTCCTAATGAGTAAAGAAAAAATTTTGCGCTGTTTAAAATAGTGATATATATTATAAAGTCTTTCCTCAGTGTATTATCAGAGGTTATGAACCATAAGGCCTTTACATAATCCAAAACACATTAAATGTTTAAAGTGATGAAAGTGTCCAAACACCAGTTAATCCTTAGGTGAAAAAAAGTGATGTACTTCCAATTAACGACAGGTGTATCACCTCGTGCTCCCCAAGGGATAGATCAGACAAAAATATCTTCTTACCAGATAAGACTTTTCAAGGCCTATACTTGCATTAGTGAGTATTCACCCCTCACTTCAGAAATAAACAAATGAATGTAAAAACAAGGGTTGTGGCGCTTCCTATAGGGTAATGGGTGGGAGGGGTGTTAGTGCTGTACACTGGTGGTTCCCTCAGATGAACCCCAAAACCAGGTGCCTGGTATCTACCAGGAACAAACTAAGTAACCGTACGGATATGTATATCTATAACTAGATATAGACGCATACATTCATATACACCCCCATGTATCAAAAGAAAAGTATATATATATGTTCCTGAGGGTGGTTCATTCAAACCTACTTAAAGAGGGTGTGGGCTGGTGCATTCAGACCTAATTGCCAGGTGGTGTGGGCTAGAGTCTCTTTGTCTGTGATGCATATACCACCACTAAGTAAACATGTGTGTGTATCCTTATAACTGCTAAATTATGAAAAATAATCCAAAATAATCCAAAATAATCAAAACCACTCTACTGCCCGTGTAAAGTGTACATACATAAATGAGCATATATAGAGTGTATTACTCAAACATTGCATATAATAATCAAATAAACAAAAACATAGTGTGATCAAGTTAAGTGCTATTAGTCCATAAAATAAGGGACTTGTTCAAATCCAGTGTTCCAAACAGTTTCGTGACTTGAGTGCTCTCGGGTAATTCCTGTGACTTTAGTGCTCCCCCTTCAGATCCCCACTCACCAGATGCAACAACCCCGTAAAGGGGCAACCAGCATAAGATGTCTCTTACACGATCTCTTTTCCACGCTGATCTGGCGGATTTTACAGGGTGGTTTCCGTTGATTATCCCAATGGGTACCCAGATCCGGGTATGCAGGAGGCTTTCTGATAGGTAGAATGTTCACAAAGGCTCCCTCATGGAAAGGAAAAAACAGGAAGCTTCCATAGTGTAGTATGCAAAAATTTATTCAAAAACTCCATCAAACAAACAGCGGAGCAGGTTAGGCAAGTAGGCATAACCCATAAAAACCATAAAGGATAAAATTAAAATATAAAATGTAAGGCTAGGCTAGTTCAGACCAGAGCCTGAACACAGACCCGTACCGAGGTGGAAGCCGCTTGTCGCTGGTAAGAGCTGTAAGCGCTCTGTTCGCGTGCCGGCTGATGCTCGTGTCCGGAAGCGGTATGCGCTCCACCTGCGTGTCAAGCTCGGGTCCGTAACCGGAAGTGACGTAACGTGCGTGGCGTCGTTGTACGCGTTTCGTCATAGACGTCTTCAGCAACGATGCCAGCACGCCACGCGCTACGTCCATTTAAGGAGCCGTCAATTTCGATCCGCCCCATAATCTCTACCCTATCCAATCCTATTATACCAAGCCGAAATGACACTCCCACCTAAGCTGAAGTGTCAGCAGAGATGGTCGTAAGCCATATATATAAAATACAAACCCAACTACTGGGTGTGTAATCTACCCTCCTATATAGTGACCAAAACAGAATGGTTAGGGGGTGGCCATAAGGAGAATTGTACCGTAGACATAAAGTTACAATGGACTTAAGTTGATTAAAATTACATTAAAATTATATACATAAAAATATACCCAGACCGTTGTGGGACATTAAATTGGAGTAGAAAAAATGGGAAAAAAAGGGAAAAATAAGGGGAAAACCCTTTAAGCTTAATTGTGGACCAATTGTGTAAAGGAAGACCCTTTCCATAGATTTACTCTCAGACATTAGAGAACAGGGAGGAAAAAGGGGGGTGTTATACCAAGTCAAGACCCCCAATTTTAGTGAATAATGTAGGTTACTGTGTTCCAAACATTTGGGGGTATTGTTTTTGGTCAGAAGATATTCTATGGAGGAGGTTTGGAGTCACCCTAGTCTGTGTGTAAGTGGCCACAAAGGTATATATACACATAAAGCTTACATCTTAGTGGGATGAACCAATAAATTCGCAGGTATGGGTGCCCTGTCTCTCACGGATTAGCCAGGAAACAATTTAAATCGATATCCAGGTTGAGGCCCCTCGGAGCAAGGGACCTCAACCTGTATATCCATGCGGTTTCGTTTTGTGATATAAGTGTGGTTTTATTGCCCCCTCGCCAGTGGTCCCTCACACAGTCAATCCCATAGAAGATCATCCCTGTGGGGTCCCGGTTGTGTACTGTGTCAAAGTGGCGGGAAAGGTGGTGTTTTGGGAACCCTTTTTTGATGTTTTTGATGTGTTCCCGTATTCTCACGTATAGGGGTCGGGTGGTTCTGCCCACATATTGCATTTGGCACGGGCACTCGATGACGTAGGTCACGTGTGTGCTCTGACAGGTGATGAGTTCCCTGATCTGGTATTGTTTGTGATCTGATCTTGATTTAAAAGTTTCCCTTTTACGAGGTTGTTTCTTGGTGACCCTACATGGAAGACATTTTTGGCACCTATAAAACCCTTTCATATCTGGAAAAATCCGAGTGGTTTTAGGGGGGTTTATAACATTATGTACTAAAAGGTGTCGTAGATTAGGCGCTTTTCGGTATACTACCTTTGGTTTATTAGGTAATATACCTGCTAAAGTTCTATCCTCCTTTAAGATAGGCCAGTACTTCTTCAGGATTTGCTCGAAATCTTTGTATTGAGAGTTGAAACCTGTAATGAACGTCAATTCTGCATTGTTTTTCTTCCTTTTGGGTTTTGTCAGTAGATTCTTGCGGTCTAGTTTTGCTACTTCCCCCTTCAGTTTATTCAACGAGTCTAGGTTATATCCTTTTTCGTGGAACCGCTCTACCAGGATGCTCGCTTGTTCCAAATAATCATCCATGGTTGCGCAGTTTCTCCTCAGTCTCGTTAGCTGGCCTTTGGGGATGTTATCCTTCCACTGGGGATGGTGACAACTATTGATAGGGATGTACCCGTTTCTATCAGTTGCCTTGAAGAAGGTTTTAGTACACAGGCCATCATTCTTCTTAAATATTTCAAGATCGAGATATTCAATCTTTTGGGGGTCCCATTTCCCTGTGAAGGTTAGTCCGTATCTGTTGTTATTCAGCCCTTGCAAGAATTTTTCAAAAGTCTCAGATGTTCCATCCCAAAAGATGATTAAGTCATCTATGTACCTACGGTACAGTTTCACTTGTGGTATATTTCTAGCATAAATGTATTCCTCTTCCCACATGTTCATGAGCAAGTTGGCCACGCTTGGTGCGTACCTGGCGCCCATAGCGACTCCCTTGGTTTGAACATAGTAGTTTTGGTCGTACCAGAAATAGTTACAGGACATCGCCAGCTCCAGGCCTTCAAGTATGAAGTCTATCTGTTCTTGTCTCATACTAGTGAGCTCATGAAGAGCTTTTTCCACACCAAGCAAGCCATCCTGTTGTACAATGCTAGTATATAATGAATTCACGTCGATAGTGGCTAGTAAGTAATTTTGTGCCCCGTCTGTTTGCTGTAATTCTTCTAAAAGTTGGGCACTATCCCGTAGGTACGATTTGCCCTTCTTGACAAGCGGTTTGAGGAATACATCAAGGTACTCTCCTAGCCTAGAAAATACTGAATTAATCCCACTAATTATGGGTCTTCCTGGTGGTTTATGTAATCGTTTATGGATTTTTGGTGTGTAGTAAATCACCGGAGTTTTCGTGGAACTTGAGACTAAATATTCTGCTTCTTTGGTGTTTAGGATTCCAATCTGTTTTCCTTTGTTTACATAGGCTCTCAATTTCTTTTCATATGCGCGCTTAGGATTCTTCCCAAGTTTGCTGTAGGTGTTTTCTACCTGAAGCAGGTTCCTCATCTCCTCCTCATAATCTTTCTTATTTAATATTACTAACCCTCCCCCTTTATCTGCGGGTCTTATGACCACCTCCCTTCTTTTACTCAAGGATTTTATTGTTTTCCAGACATTTCTCGTTTTATGGTTATTCTGTTTTTCTAGCTTCCTCAGATCGTCTTCCACCATTTTCTGGAATGCTTCCATGCATTGATTCCCAGATGTTTTAGGGTTAAAGATGGAGTTGTTTTTCAAACTTGTTTGCTCATAAATTACTTCTCTCCTGTTTCTTGTATCGGTTTTTGTGAGGAAGTGTTTTTTAAGGTTAAGTTTCCTCATAAACTTTTTCAAATCAATATAAGTTTCAAATTTATCCAGGTGTTTTTCAGGCGCGAATTTTAGCCCTAGATCAAGAATTTTCATCTCATCTTCAGAAAATTGGACGTCGCTGAGGTTAAAGATACCCTTCCCTAATATTCTCGTCTTCGTTTTCTTCCTCCCTCCTCTATTTCCTCTGGTCGTCTTCTTCTTTCTTCGAGTTCCATCCCTTGTCCTCCATACCTCCTGGGGTGCTCCTGTTCCCTGTAAGGTTGGGGTGCTTCCCTCATTCTGTCTTGGTCTTCTCGGGGGTCCTTCCGCTCCATGTGTGGTCCTCTCCATTCTGGGTTCCTGTAGGGTGGCCTTGCTCTCCATCTCCCTGGTGGTTTGTCTCTCCCCCAACGCCTGGGAAAATCCCTATGTGGACCTCGGTCTCTTCTATGTTGTGGTCCTGGGGTTTCTTCATAATTGTACCTATATTGGACCCTCGCGTTTTCCCTTAGTGGGGAGAACCTATTTCTTGTAGGTATACCATATCCAGGTGTTTGAGGTGCTCTGTATTCACTTCTTTCTTGGTGATTCCCACTATACGTTCTAGGTCTTGCCGTGTGTCTGTATGGGGTAGTTTGTTGTACCCTATGGGGGAACTTAATATTATTTCTTACTGTCTGTTGCGGTGTGTTGTTAATCAGTCTCTCCATCTCCATTGATGTATCAGGACTGTCATCCGTCTCCAATTCCTCCTCTAGTGAGCCTGGATCGCTACTCATAGTTTGCCATTTGTAAACATTCATACTCTGATAGTCGATCAGATCCCTTTTGTATTTTTTCTGTTTTTTTACTTGTATTTGGGTGTCGTATTTCTTTATAATTTCCTGGAGCTCTTTCTCTTTATTTTTATATTCGTTCTGGTTAATAAAGGGTATTAATTGATTTTTAATATCGGTAATATTAGCTTCAACCCCTTTAAGTTTAAACTGTCTTCTTTTAAGGATTTTATGTAAGAGCTCATTTTCACACCCATTAAGGAAGATATACCATTCGTCCATCAGTGCTGGTTCATTAATCCCATCATTGGGGTCCAAGTCCCACCTTAGTCTCCTAGGTGTCATCTTTGCTGTAATATAGGTTTCCAGGGTGGCTATGTCCCACCAAACTCTCAGTTGTTTCTCCATAGTGTGTCTTAGTTTCTTCATCAGCCCATTCATGTCTTGTGTGTTGTTCACTGACTCCTGACTAAAAATACCACCCAGGTCAATGTTCCTATTCCCCATGTACCCAAATATGTCCATAGCTGCAAGCTAAAATGATCCTACCTAAGGCAGGAACACAATACAAAGTGGAGAACAAAAAGCTGCGCTTAGGGCACTATATAGGTATGCTGCCTCCTTTAAAAGAGCTTCCTAAGAGGATTCTCTATAAACTAATGAATGTAAAAACAAGGGTTGTGGCGCTTCCTATAGGGTAATGGGTGGGAGGGGTGTTAGTGCTGTACACTGGTGGTTCCCTCAGATGAACCCCAAAACCAGGTGCCTGGTATCTACCAGGAACAAACTAAGTAACCGTACGGATATGTATATCTATAACTAGATATAGACGCATACATTCATATACACCCCCATGTATCAAAAGAAAAGTATATATATATGTTCCTGAGGGTGGTTCATTCAAACCTACTTAAAGAGGGTGTGGGCTGGTGCATTCAGACCTAATTGCCAGGTGGTGTGGGCTAGAGTCTCTTTGTCTGTGATGCATATACCACCACTAAGTAAACATGTGTGTGTATCCTTATAACTGCTAAATTATGAAAAATAATCCAAAATAATCCAAAATAATCAAAACCACTCTACTGCCCGTGTAAAGTGTACATACATAAATGAGCATATATAGAGTGTATTACTCAAACATTGCATATAATAATCAAATAAACAAAAACATAGTGTGATCAAGTTAAGTGCTATTAGTCCATAAAATAAGGGACTTGTTCAAATCCAGTGTTCCAAACAGTTTCGTGACTTGAGTGCTCTCGGGTAATTCCTGTGACTTTAGTGCTCCCCCTTCAGATCCCCACTCACCAGATGCAACAACCCCGTAAAGGGGCAACCAGCATAAGATGTCTCTTACACGATCTCTTTTCCACGCTGATCTGGCGGATTTTACAGGGTGGTTTCCGTTGATTATCCCAATGGGTACCCAGATCCGGGTATGCAGGAGGCTTTCTGATAGGTAGAATGTTCACAAAGGCTCCCTCATGGAAAGGAAAAAACAGGAAGCTTCCATAGTGTAGTATGCAAAAATTTATTCAAAAACTCCATCAAACAAACAGCGGAGCAGGTTAGGCAAGTAGGCATAACCCATAAAAACCATAAAGGATAAAATTAAAATATAAAATGTAAGGCTAGGCTAGTTCAGACCAGAGCCTGAACACAGACCCGTACCGAGGTGGAAGCCGCTTGTCGCTGGTAAGAGCTGTAAGCGCTCTGTTCGCGTGCCGGCTGATGCTCGTGTCCGGAAGCGGTATGCGCTCCACCTGCGTGTCAAGCTCGGGTCCGTAACCGGAAGTGACGTAACGTGCGTGGCGTCGTTGTACGCGTTTCGTCATAGACGTCTTCAGCAACGATGCCAGCACGCCACGCGCTACGTCCATTTAAGGAGCCGTCAATTTCGATCCGCCCCATAATCTCTACCCTATCCAATCCTATTATACCAAGCCGAAATGACACTCCCACCTAAGCTGAAGTGTCAGCAGAGATGGTCGTAAGCCATATATATAAAATACAAACCCAACTACTGGGTGTGTAATCTACCCTCCTATATAGTGACCAAAACAGAATGGTTAGGGGGTGGCCATAAGGAGAATTGTACCGTAGACATAAAGTTACAATGGACTTAAGTTGATTAAAATTACATTAAAATTATATACATAAAAATATACCCAGACCGTTGTGGGACATTAAATTGGAGTAGAAAAAATGGGAAAAAAAGGGAAAAATAAGGGGAAAACCCTTTAAGCTTAATTGTGGACCAATTGTGTAAAGGAAGACCCTTTCCATAGATTTACTCTCAGACATTAGAGAACAGGGAGGAAAAAGGGGGGTGTTATACCAAGTCAAGACCCCCAATTTTAGTGAATAATGTAGGTTACTGTGTTCCAAACATTTGGGGGTACGCACGTTACGTCACTTCCGGTTACGGACCCGAGCTTGACACGCAGGTGGAGCGCATACCGCTTCCGGACACGAGCATCAGCCGGCACGCGAACAGAGCGCTTACAGCTCTTACCAGCGACAAGCGGCTTCCACCTCGGTACGGGTCTGTGTTCAGGCTCTGGTCTGAACTAGCCTAGCCTTACATTTTATATTTTAATTTTATCCTTTATGGTTTTTATGGGTTATGCCTACTTGCCTAACCTGCTCCGCTGTTTGTTTGATGGAGTTTTTGAATAAATTTTTGCATACTACACTATGGAAGCTTCCTGTTTTTTCCTTTCCATGAGGGAGCCTTTGTGAACATTCTACCTATCAGAAAGCCTCCTGCATACCCGGATCTGGGTACCCATTGGGATAATCAACGGAAACCACCCTGTAAAATCCGCCAGATCAGCGTGGAAAAGAGATCGTGTAAGAGACATCTTATGCTGGTTGCCCCTTTACGGGGTTGTTGCATCTGGTGAGTGGGGATCTGAAGGGGGAGCACTAAAGTCACAGGAATTACCCGAGAGCACTCAAGTCACGAAACTGTTTGGAACACTGGATTTGAACAAGTCCCTTATTTTATGGACTAATAGCACTTAACTTGATCACACTATGTTTTTGTTTATTTGATTATTATATGCAATGTTTGAGTAATACACTCTATATATGCTCATTTATGTATGTACACTTTACACGGGCAGTAGAGTGGTTTTGATTATTTTGGATTATTTTGGATTATTTTTCATAATTTAGCAGTTATAAGGATACACACACATGTTTACTTAGTGGTGGTATATGCATCACAGACAAAGAGACTCTAGCCCACACCACCTGGCAATTAGGTCTGAATGCACCAGCCCACACCCTCTTTAAGTAGGTTTGAATGAACCACCCTCAGGAACATATATATATACTTTTCTTTTGATACATGGGGGTGTATATGAATGTATGCGTCTATATCTAGTTATAGATATACATATCCGTACGGTTACTTAGTTTGTTCCTGGTAGATACCAGGCACCTGGTTTTGGGGTTCATCTGAGGGAACCACCAGTGTACAGCACTAACACCCCTCCCACCCATTACCCTATAGGAAGCGCCACAACCCTTGTTTTTACATTCATTAGTTTATAGAGAATCCTCTTAGGAAGCTCTTTTAAAGGAGGCAGCATACCTATATAGTGCCCTAAGCGCAGCTTTTTGTTCTCCACTCAGAAATAAACAAGCTCAACTGTTCAGCCTTTCAAGGGATGCCAGTGTTGCATATATAAATCTCATAGGAGCCTCAGACCCGATCATGCAGTAAACCAAAAGGAAGAGGAAACAAACTCATTGCACAGCATTCAATTAAAAGCACAAGAGTTTAATAGCAAATCTACTTACAGCAAAGATAAGTCACACAGGCATATCGGAACATCTTCTGTGAGGCAGTAGGGGACAGTGGTGCTCACATCAAAAAAGGCTTTCCCAAACACACTCTATCTAGACATTTTGCTTCAAAGCATCGGAAGGATCCAAGCCAGGTGAAGGTTATGGGTATTGAAGTGGGTATACCACATTGGAGGAAGACTAATATGGTTCGGCAAATATCCAGGCAAGAGACTCCCTGGATATACAAATTAAATTCTCATCAACCACAGGGGTTAAATGTTTATTGGGATATAAATAGTTTTATAAACAACAGTTAAATATATAAGTATGTGTTGTTTAACCAATTGGGAACCATATACATTTTAATAAACCTTTTAGAATATTTTAGTGGCATTCCAGAGATTTTTTTTTTTTTTCCTTTGCCACTTCAGCTAAATTTATTTTAAGAGAAGTCGTATCAACTTTGAAAATTAAAATTTGTCCCGTCTCTTTTTTTTTTCACATCATTGTGGCTAATATACTGTTTATTTTTATTAATCCTAGACTTCATAGTTAACAGTAAAACACAAATTTCCTCCCAGCGAGCAGATCATATAGAGACCACATATAGATATACAATCTTCAGTAATACCCACAAGCCTTTAAAACCTCCATTTTCCCCTCATACCCCCCCCCCCATCACTCCATTCCCCTCCACCATCCTCTTATCCCATACACACACCACCCATTCCAGCTCATATTCTTACACCTATCCAGCCCATTCATACTCTAGCCATAACTTCCATATATTCTTATATTTCATTAGACTACCTCTTTTTCTATACCAAAATTCCTCTTTCGTGATCATATCCTTAACCTCTTTTCTCCATTCTCCTACTGTTGGGGGTTCTTTTGCCTGCCACTTCCGTGCTATGATTTTCCTTCCCTGGAACAGGCATCTTATAATAGCGGTCTGGGTGTCCCTCGGCATATCATTTTCCTCCAGCAAACTCAACAGACAAATTCTGGCCTCCATTTCTAATGAGGACCCAAATATTGCGTTGATTTCCTCCACTAATTTTTCCCAATATCTGTATAACTTGGGGCATCGCCAAAACATATGCACGAGGTCTCCTTTCCCATCTCCGCACCGCTGACACTTCGCATCCTGCCTCTTACCAAACCTAAATAATTTCTCTGGTATGTAATAAAGTCTGTAAATCAAAAATAAATAAGAGACTCCCTGTGACGGTGATAGAGATATCCTTGGCCCTAATGCCAAAATAAATTTCCATTGTTCCTCCGTTATTGTACCAACCTCTTCCTCCCATTTAGCTCTCTTCCTGGGCTCCACCCCCCCTTCTCGCCCCGCCTTATTTATACTCTTGTACATTTGTGAGATCAGCCTTTTAGACCCCTTGGTATTTACCAGATTCCTTAGCAAGGGCATTTCACTCCTCTCTATCGCCTTGCCACTGAATTGTACCTCCAGGGCATGCCTTACTTGCAAGTAGCTGAAAAATAATCTGTTGGGTACTGCAAATTCACTCTTTTATCTCTTGAAACGTTTTCAACCTCCCTGCCCTGTACAGTTGCACTAGACAATGAATACCCCTCCTGTCCCATTCTTCTATTTTCCCCATCACCCTGAACTCCTTCAGATTTTTGTTATTCCATATTGGGGAAATCTCGGAGTACCCTGTATATCCCAGTACAGCCTTTACCATCTTCCAGCATTTAATCATTAGCTGAGTTGTTGGGCAGCTATATCCAAAAAGTTCAGCCTCCACTGCCTTCACCTCTGTATCATGACTGTTATTGTACAACCATACACTATTTCTTCCTACCCTTTCTTCCGCCAGATTACTGCCTCTCATAAACTGGATTTGGGCTGCCAAAAAGTAACTCCAGGGGTCCGGTAGCGCCAAGCCTCCCTCCTCTCTCGGCCGCCGCAGCGCTCTCAAACTAATTCTTGCCACTCCGTTTTTCCAGATGAATTCCCTAAACAAACTATCCAGCCTCCCAAACCAGTGCTTCGGGATCCAGACAGGAGAATTGTGTAACACAAACAAACAAAATTTGCGGCATCCATATCATTTTAATAAGATTGCATCTACCAACGACCGAGAGAGGAAGGCCACCCCACACCCGGCTCTTCTGTTTTAACTTTGCCATTAATGGTACCACATTGCCAGTTATATACTGCCCTGGGTCTTTGGTTATATTTACCCCCAAGTACCTCATTTGATTTACGATTTTTATGGAATTCACCTGCCCTGGGAGCGGGTTTGCCAGGGGATCTATCGGTAAGAGAGACGATTTTTCCCAGTTGATTCCCAAACCCGAAAAGCGCCCAAATTCTTTAATCAGTTTCATAGCCCCTAGCAAGGAGGCTTGTGTGTCTTCCAGGAACAGCAGAATGTCATCCGCATACATTGCGACTTTCTCCTCTGCGCCCTTTCTTTTAAAACCCTGCACTTCTTGCGACATTCTTAGGGAGACCGCCAGAGGTTCCAATGCAAGGGCGAAGAGCAGGGGCGACAGTGGGCACCCCTGTCTCGTCCCCCTTCCTAGCTGAAACCACCCGGAGCACTCACCGTTAACCCTAACCCTGGCTCTCGGTTTGTCATATAAAAGACTCAACCAGTTCACAAAATTAGGGCCAAATTTGAACTCTGCCAGTACTTTCCACAGATAATGCCACTCAAGGCAATCAAATGCCTTGACCGCATCTAGTGATAGTATAGCTCTATTCCCTTCTTTCTCCCTAGGTACTTGTATATTACTGTACAATCTTCTAATATTCATACTCACCGATCTATCTGGTATGAAGCCGGTTTGATCTGAGTGGATTACTTTCGCAGTTATCTTTTTTAACCTGTTTGCTAGGGTTTTTGCCAGAATCTTAATATCTGTGCATAGAAGTGAGATTGGTCTATATGAGGCTACATCTAACGGGTTCTTCCCTTCCTTTAACAAGATTACAATAGTGGCTTCTGTCATAGACATGGGCAATCTACCCTCCACAACGGCTCCGTTCAGAACTTCCAGTAATTTTGGTAGCAAGACATCCCCGTATCTCTTATAAGTTTCTATGGGCAAACCGTCCGGTCCTGGCGTTTTTTGATTCGCCATTTCCTTTACCACTCCCTGCAACTCCACCAGTGTCAATGGAGCTTCCAGAGCATCTCTTTCCTCACTGGATAACAGGGTTATTTTCAATTTCTCAAAGAACTCCCACATCTCCCCCTCTACATCCGACTGTGGGGCCACATACAGACCTTCATAGTAGTCTTTAAACACGTCCACTATACCAGGGGTGGTTCTAATGGTGTTCCCGTCCTTATCCCATATTTCTACTATAGTGGATGAGGGGCCATTTGCCCTAGCTATCAGTGCCAAAGTTCTACCCACTAATTCCCCTTCACAAAAAAAATTCTGTTTCTGAAACATTCTGCTCCTTTCTTCTTTCTCTAGTACTAATTTCCTGTATTCTTCCTGGCCTTCTACCCAAGCCTCATACCTAGCTATAGTTGGCTCCTCTAAATACCTCCCTTCTGCCACCCTCACCTTTTCTCTTATTCTGTGTTCCCTGACCTGTGTTTTCTTTTTGGCTTAGGAGATTTTCTGAATGAAGACCCCTCTAAGGAACGCCTTCAAGGCGTCCCAGGTTATACCTAGCGAGGCGGATCCTGAATTCATATTTATGAATTCTTCCAAGCAACCAGCTATCGCCTCTTCATCCTCAATTATTTCAAGCCAAAAGGGGTTCAGTCTCCACTCCCCCCCTCCAATGCTCAGCCCCATTCTAACTGAAAAGACCAGTGGAGAGTGGTCTGAGAGCCCCCTTGGCTCATAATCTATCCCTCCCTTTATCCTCAGGGCTTCCTCATTACAGAGCACTAAATCAATCCTGGATAAAGTTGCATGCGTCCTTGAGTGGCATGAATATTGCCTCTCGCTCGGATGCCACTTCCTCCAGATATCCACCCATCCCACTTCCTCACAGAATTGGGAAAGTGGGCCCTTAGATGACCCTCCAGGGATCCCCTTTGTCGGGAATCTATCTACACAGTTGTCCATGACCGTATTAAAGTCCCCTGTCACTACAACCGGTACCCCAGGTTTGTCCGCTATGAAGCCTATCAATTCGCTAAGTATTTCTGTTTTGAATGGTGGAGGAATATACACACTTGCAAGAACACAATCCCGCCCCTCAATATTACAGTAGAGAAAAACATATCGACCATATTTATCCAGTTTACTCTGCCTGCAGGAGAAAACCAACCCAGTATTTATCAGCACACTCACTCCCCTTGAATACGAGGTATGAGTTGAGTGATACTGCTCTTGATACTTCCTATTCCTCAGAGTGTTCACTGTATCTTTATCTAGGTGGGTCTCCTGGAGACAGAGTATCCTGACATCCCTTGTTCTGGCCATAGAAAAAATAGCTTGTTTCTTACATACATCTTTCACCCCCCTTACATTCCAAGAACATATCTTCATATATTTGAATTTACCTGAGGTCACCCTCTTATCTATTTTAGTGCCTACCATTCACCTATTCCTGTGTCTTGACTCAACATAATATTCTATTCCCAAAACTTTTGTAATTGATAATTTAAATCTTAGTGCTTTTACTTTTTGTATATTTTCACACCTATTCCTGTGTCTTGACTCAACATAATATTCTATTCCCAAAACTTTTGAAATTAATAATTGAAATCTTAGTGCTTTTACATTTTGTGTTTCTTCAATACTTCCTACTTCACACCACTCTACCCTCTTACTCCCCTCCTTCCCCCCATACCTCCATATACCCATCTCCCTCCCCAATCCCTCCCAAACCCCCTCCCTCCCCCATCCCATCCCCCCTTCCTCCCTCCCTCCATCCCATCCCCCCCCCTCCCCCACTGGCCCGACCTTGGGCCCATCCCTCCGAGCTTCTAAAGTGACCGTGTTAACCCACAAACCGTGGATACACCTCCTTCCCCCTTTTGCATTGCAACCCGAACCTATATATATAAGAGGGGGATTACCCCCAACATAACCAATATGTAAAGGATTCTTATCCACTACCTCCCTAAGCCCACACCTCTGCAAGTATAACCATGAAAAAAGGGGAGGGAAGAAAACCAAGAAAAATTACAAAAAGCTTTAAAAAAAGAAAACAAAAACAAAAAAAAAAGTCACATCCCCAAATATGCATCTGCTCGCTGGGCAAAAGGCCCCAAATTCTGTCCTCCACCTCCCCCTCGCTCTTCTAAGGCCTTTCTCCCGACCGAGATCTTCCCTCATTCTTCTCCAACCATGAGAACACTTCCGCGGGGGCATTAAAAAACTGTACCTCCCCATTTACTGTTACCCGTAAACGGGCTGGGTATAACAGCGCATAGCCTATTTTATGCTGCTGTAAACTCCGCTTGCACTCTGCAAATTTTGCCCTCTGTCTCTGCAACTCAGGGGAGAAATCTGGATACAGGGATATTCTTACACCGTTATACAGAATATTCTTCATCTCCCTTGCTTTCTGAAGAATAGTCATTTTGTCTCTAAAAAACAGAATTTTTACTATAAGAGGCCTTGGCTGCCCCCCTGAAGATGGAATCCTACGTGCGATTCTATGCGCTCGTTCAACAGCGAACAGGTTGGAAAATGCGTCTTTGCCAAACATACCCCTGAACCATCCCTCCATGAATTCTGCCGGGTTGTTGCCCTCGCTTCTTTCGGGGAGACCTAGAACCCTCACGTTCTTCCTGCGTGCCCGGTTCTCATATTCATCCATTTTCCTTAGGCATGAATCTAGGTGTACCTTCATCTTCTTAACCTCCTGTCTCAGTGGATTCACATCGTCTTCCACCTGACTGAGTCTCTCCTCGAGAACGGTGTTTTGGGCACATACCTCCTGCATATCCCTTTTTAGCAAAGCTAAATCGTCTCTGATACCTCTGAGCTGATCCGCTAAATCCGACAGTGCGGTCTTACAGGCATTGGTTGCTAGGAGAATTTCCTTTAGAGATGGTTCCTGCTCTGGTGTCCCCTTGTCCTCTATTATTTCATTGCCCAGACCGCCCTCCCTACCTAAATGCGTCTGCGACGCTGGTATGGTGACTATAGGTGCGCAAACTTGGGCTGGGCCTTGACTTTTCCTTCCCACAGAATGATTGGCCTGCGCACCTTGATGTTGCGCACCCCCCATCTGGCTACTTTTTTTAGGTGTACAATTTGGTGTATGAGCAAAGCGTTCCAGCTTTGCTGCCGCACCCTGACTTGCTTTATCCTTGGGGCCGCGCAAATTATTTGCCCCAGCTTCTTCTTGTGCTGCGGGCTCCTCTGACCCCTTTTTTTTGGTCATCCTATCCTCCCTCACCCCTTGGGACTTGGAGAACAGAAAAGTTATACAGTCCTGCTATATTTCTTCCCCGGATGGTTTGAGATTCTATTTGATAGTCCCACAGGAGCACTGCTTTCAAAAAACAGAATGTAGCCTGCAATGGAGCGTTTAGCCAATGTATTTGCACCCCTCCTCACAACCACCTTTCCAGCCCCCAATATCCTCCTCCCCACTCTTCAAAAATAGGAGCTCACCAAAGGATGTCTTCGGGAGAAGTTTCCAGAAAGTCTCATCCAGGGGGATATTCAATCAAGCATTCCCAGGGCATATAGAGCATAGCATAAAACGTACCTGTGCGGTCTTCCTTACCCCACCGTTCAGTCAGCTGTTCTACTCAGCAGCGTCCTCCTGCTTGTATTCAGCGAGCGCTCTGAAGAGGAATCCTGTAGGGCATACACACAGCGAACCCCGAGGCACCGGTCTGACCCTTGGATATGCCGCTCCGCAGATATCTCCCTATCTTCCTGGGATCAGGCCGTCACAGGCATAGAAGTGTCGCTCTGGCGTTCATGCTTCCAGCATGGACATCAAGAGGAGCAGCTTGGTCCGGGTCCGCAACGCCCTCCCCTTCCCCTCAACCTCCGGTCACGCCCACCATCTCCGTCCACAGAACTCTCCTCGGTATTCCAGAGATTTTAATTATTTTTGGTAATTAATGTTATAACAAGTGTCATTATGGAGTTTAATTCATTTGCTTTTAATTCTATTTATCATGTGGATTGATTTATAAGCATTATAGTTTATTATTCAATTGATAGCAAACAGAAGTTTTGTACGAATTTTAATTATATTAAGTAGTTTATCTATAATCTGTATGAATTTTATATATAATAAAATTAGCATTGTGTTAAGGTTTAACGTTTTCACTCACTGGAGCGCAACTGATCATCAGGAATATGGCAGCTGTATTGTGTTGTATGGTCTACGACAACATGGTGGTGAGTACCAGGATGGTTAGACTGCCCTCTAGTGGTGAACGTGTTTATGCTATTTAAAGAGGGAGTCTACCTAAATCCACCTAAAAAAAAAATATGAAAAGCCAGCAGCTACAAATACTGCAGCTGCTGACTTTTAATAAATGGACACTTACCTGTCCCATGGTCCAGCGTTGTCGGCAGCCGACGCCGATAGCCCGCTCGATTCACGGCAGCTGCCGCCACCATCCTGGGTGAGGGAATCAGGAAGTGAAGCGTTGTGGCTTCACTTGCCGGTTCCCTACTGCGCATGCGCGAGTCGCGCTGCGCATCGTAACTGGTCCCCGCTATCTCCTGGGACCTGTGTGTTTCCCAGGAGACAGCGCGGAGGGACAGGAAGATGCATAGACTCCCGTGGGAGTCTATGCCGGAAGTGGATGCAAATACCTGTCTTAGACAGGTATCTGCACCCCCCTCCCCCCTGAAAGGTGCCAAATGTAACACCGGAGGGGGGGAGGGTTCAGAAAAGCGGAAGTTCCATTTTTGTGTGGAACTCTGCTTTAAGGAAATTATGTACGCACTTCTCCCTACTGCCTCAAAGAAGATGTTCTATTGAACGAAACGTACGTCAGGCAGGGAATAGCGGTGATGCCTTAGCACTCGTGGAGAGTGTCCGAGGTTTTTCCATTATGCCTGTGTAACTTATCTTTGCTGTAAGTAGATTTGCTATTAAACTCTTGTGCTTTTAATTGAACGCTGTGCAATGAGCTTGTTTCCTCTTCCTTCTGGTTTACTGCATGATCGGGTCTGAGGCTCCTATGAAATTGATATATGCATCACTGGTGTCCTTTGACAAGGCTGAACAGTTGAGCTGGCTTATACCTGAAGTGAGGGGTGAATACTCACTAATGCATGTATAGGCCTTGAAAGGTCTTATTATCTGGTAAGAAGATATTTTTGTCTCATCTATCCCTTGGGAAGCATGAGGTATTACACCTGTCAATAATTGGACAGACACCACCCTTTTTTCACCTAAGGATTAACTGGTGTTTGTGAGACACTGATGGGCACTGTAGTGGCACTGATGTGGCACAGATGAGCACTGATGTGGCACGGATGAGCACTGATGTGGCACGGTTGAGAACTGATGTGGCGTGGGTGAGCACTGATGTGGCATGGATAAGCACTGGTAAGCACCGCTGTGGCACAGATGGGCCATGGATGGAGCACGGATGAGCCAGGGATGGATGGAGCACGGATGAAGCATGGTTAAGAAGGGATTGAGCATGGATAAGCAAGGATGGAGCACAGATTGAGCACAGATGAGCCAGGGATGGATGGAGCATGGATGAGCCAGGGATGGATGGAGCATGGATGAGTCAGGGATGGATGGAGCATGGATAAGCCAGGGATGGAGCATGGATGAGCCAGGGATGGATGGAGCATGGATGAGCCAGGAATGGATGGAGCACAGATGGAGCATGGATGAGCTAGGGATGGATGGAGCATGGATGAGTCAGGGATGGATGGGCATGGATGAGCCAGGGGTGGATGGATGTTACATGGATGGTCCCAAATGGGGCATGGTTGAGCCAGGGATGGATGGATGTTACATGGATGGGCACAGATCAGCACTGTGGGCAGTCCAGAGACGGTATACAGCGCTGCTGCACCTGGCTCCCCCCCCTGTCCTCGCACGCTGTACCGATCGCTGCGAGGAGAGGGGAGTAAGTGCACCAGACAAGCTCCGGTTTGTTGACAAGTGATCGCTTCGTCATTGGACAGAGCGATCACATGGTCATTGGCCCTTTACCCTGCTCCGTGACACGCTGGGTCTGGAGGACCCGACTGTCACAGACCTTCCCGGATGCGTGGGAGTGATTCTGGAAGGACGTCCATGGATGCCCTCCCAGAATAAGCTGACCACGCTGTAGCCGTCTTTCGGCAATGGCCCGGTCGGCATGTGGTTAAATATTACACCATGAGGAGTTGCTTTCTTGTATCCTATGCATGTACCTATGAATTACCGTTTAGTGGGACTACAAGATCCAGCCTTCTGTGATCCAATTGAAGTGGTTCTGTGGCGCTGTGGATATATCATGCTTGTTTGACCACCTGTAATTCAGTGGTCCATGAGGCGTGTGTTGATGTTCGGTGGAGGATAATCTCATGTTCACCTTATTGTATCTCTGTATCTCTGTCTGCACTGTGGGTGGTTCCAGTATTTCCCCTGAACAAATACTGTTTTAACACTATGGACTCTTATTTTATATTTTTGATGCTTCTAGCGCTGCATATACTTTATAAAATAAACTGTATATGTATATAAAAAAAGTAAGACAAATAGAAAGTGCAGCCATCATAAAGTCCACATATCATCTGACCAAAAAAAACATTTACACTATCTCTTTGAAGAGTAGCAACATCTTTGTGATAATAAAGGGCAAGGCTTGGTTCACACTGCAACGATGCAGGAAACCTGCAAATTGCGAATCCAGTGCGGGTTCCCGCATTGCATACAACTCACAGGCAGTTTACTCTGCCCTATGCGAACTGCTTGGAGCGTCAATACAAAGTTAAAGAGGAACTGTAGTCTTCTCACATAATTTGTAATAAAAACATCTTTGCCATTCTGAAGCTTCCCTCAACCACTTTGCGTATTATTTTACATACTGTGATTCTGTAGTTGCCAAATATGCTGCAGAAATCTCCCTCCACTGAGTCTGGCTGCAATCATTTTAACTGTGGGCAGCTTAAGCTGCTGCCTGTTCATTTTCTGTATTTACACAGACACACACCTCCAGCTCTCATTGGCCCTCTTATGACTCACCACCAACCCCCCCCCGCCCCCACCTCCTGGCAAACTCTCAGGTTAATTGGGATTTTTTTAACCAAAAATATGTAGAAGAATGCATATTGGTCTAAACTGAGGAAGAAATTAGTTTTGGGGGAAATTTATTATAGCAAAAAATATTCTTGTTCGCCCGGCGGTCCGCTTCAAGAAAAAAAGTGGTCTCTGCAACAGATTTTCCGCAAGATCTTTTTTATCTGCGGCGGGAGAGGGGCCCCCCCTCCCGCCGCACTCCGGTGCCCTCCGGAGCCGTCGGCAGCGGCGGAGGCCATTGGATCCTTTCATATGCTTGGCATGGAGACGAGTGATGGGAAGATGGCCCCTACCCGTCTCCATGACATTGCAGGGCAGAAGCGACGTCAAAACATCACTTCTCCAAGATAATTACGGACGAGGCAGGTCGTCTTCTTATTGTAAAAGGATTTCTATGTGAACAAAAGGTTACGTTAGTAAACTTGTATCTACCAAATGAGGATCAAGTCTAACCTTTGGGACATATCTGAATTTGGTACATCAAAATAAAGGGGATCCTGATGATGGGAGGGGATCTGAACATGGCATTGGATCCTGCTCTGGATGTCTCAAAGGGAGTGTCCCATTTATCTTATATAAAACTGCGCAGAGCTAAGAGATTGCTACAAGACTTGCAATTAATGGACACTTGGAGGACCCTCCATGCACACGACAGAGATTATACTTTTTTTTCAGCTAAACATAAGACATATACTAGAATTGACTATGTTTTTCTATCGCAGAACGCACTGTCGTGTATATTGGAGGCTTCCATAGGCTCATTTACATTATCGGACCACGCACCAACTAATTGTGTTTTAGAATGGGGAGACATAAGCCCCCGGGAATGGAACTGGAAGTTGAATGAGACACTCCTGAAGGAACCAGAGTATGACAATCAGATAGCTCAGGAATTGGAATCCTTCTTTATAAACAATAAATCAGAGGAAACAACCCCATTTTGCAGATGGGAAGCGCATAAATGTTACATTAGAGGAATCCTCATATCTTTAGGAGCTCATAGGAAACGCTCTCTCGGCGCTAAGCTGGACACCCTGCTTGGAGAAATCCATATACTCGAACAGGCACACAAGAAATCTCATGCACAACAGACGGAGGAGAAACTTTCGGGCTTACGGGATGAATTAAATCTAATATTAATAGATAAAGCAAAGGCTAAGCTGGCCCGGTGTAGGCGAGTATACTATGAATACGGAAATAAGCCTAGCAGGGTGCTAGCAAAAGCGCTCAGAGAGACAAGAGCTCAGAATCATACTGAGCATATTAAAACCCAGGGAGATACATTAGTCAGCTCCTCACAGGCAATTGCGAAGGCATTTAGGGATTATTATGCCAACCTATATCAGATAGAGGGCCAACTGCCTACTTCAAGAACATCTAATAGATGGGAATCATCAAAAGAATACATATTGGCTTCAGGAATGCCTAAGATACCTGAAGAAGGAGCAGGAGACATAGATGGCTCAATTAGAAGAATTTTCAGAAGCCCTGAAATCGCTGAAGCCAGGTAAGGCCCCAGGTCCCGATGGGTACACTTTGCTGTATTATAAGACCTTCTCGAAAAAACTGGCACCTAAATTCCTAGCTGCTTTTAACTCAATACGTGATGGGCAAACGATGCCCATGGAAACATTAATGGCCCACATAACAGTAATTCCGAAGGAGGGAAAGGACCCAGCCCTATGTGCTAGCTATCGTCCAATCTCCTTGCTAAACGTAGACCTTAAGATCTTTACAAAAATACTCGCTAATAGATTATTGACATACATCCCCGCTCTAGTGCATCAGGATCAAGTAGGGTTTACCCCTAATAGAGAGGGTAAAGAAAACACGCAAAGGGTTCTAAATGCCATATATATATATCTCAATATTATCAAAAACCCCTAGTGCTTATATCCACTGATGCAGAAAAAGCATTTGATAGGGTAGACTGGGCATTCCTGAGAGCCACGTTACAGCATATAGGATTGAAAAGTAGGATGCAGAACTGGATTTCTAAAATAAATAAAATAAATAATAAATAATGGAACGCGGCAGGGATGTCCACTCTCGCCTATCATATTTATTCTCACACTTGAACCCTTTTTGAGAACAATACGGGCCAACTCAGACATTAGGGGCATTTCAGTAAAAGGGGAAGAACATAAATTGGCCGCATATGCGGATGACTTGCTATTCTTTATAACCTCTCCAGTTGTATCCTTACCATCTTTATTATCGGAGTTACGCATATATGGAGGGGTATCCAATTTCAAGATAAACTATAGTAAGTCTGAAGCGATGGGTGTGGAAGTGAATACTGCGTTACAACATCAGCTTTCGGATCACTTTGCTTTTAGATGGACGGATTCACATATATGCTATCTAGGGACTAAAATACAGAATAAGCTTAAAAGAGTGTTTGAACTTAACTTTGCCTCATTGGTACGACAGATTAAATTAGATTTTCAGTGGTGGGACAAAAATCTTCACGTGGTTTGGTAGGATTAACATCATCAAAATGAATGTAATGCCGAGATTGCTATACTTATTCCAGACCCTACCTATAAAGCTTCCCTCAGGGTTTCTGAGGGACCTGAGATCAAGATTTGTGAGGTTCATATGGGCGGGCAAAACAGCGAGAATACATAGAGATATTCTGACATTACCAAAGGAGAGAGGAAGGGTGGGATTTCCAGACCCGGTGGGTTATTATGAAGCATCACATCTAGCACGGGTAGCGGATTGGTGTGTACTACATAAGGAAAAGCCTTGGATACATATGGAACAAGAAACGATCGATATACCCCTGGAGGGATTAGCATGGCTTTGGGAGGTAGAGATACCACAAGCGGTGAGAAGACACCCCATTGTGGGTGCTACACTCCAATCCATCAAAAAGACATTTAAGAAAACTAAGATGTCGACTCATCCAAGTCCCATGATACCAATCCTGGGCACCTCGGCTTTTAAGCCAGGTCTTATAGACCAGGGTTTCAGGGATTTGAGGAGACGAGGCATTAGCAGGATCATACATTTTTCAATTGACAATAATGTGATGACTAAGGGGGAGATTGAACGGGTGTTCTCGTCTGACCTAGATCCATTCAGGCAAATACAGCTTAATGCCTTCCTTCGATTAATTAAGCAACGAGTGTCGATGGTACGTACTCCGTCTAGGTTTGAACAGATATGCCTAAAGGGTGAAACATTGAGACACTCACTCTCTTTTATGTATGCATTGTTGACGGAGTTAGAAGCCCCACAAGAGTTGGCCTTTATACAAGCATGGGAGAGGGACCTCGGGGTTACGCTCTCTGAGACACAGAAAAATAAGATCTTTATGTTTACGCACAAGGCGTCAATGGCAACCAGATATCAAGAAGGGGGGTATAAAATTTTGACTAGGTGGTATAGAACCCCGGAAGTATTGAATCGGATATTCCCACAAATATCCAATCTATGTTGGCGCTGCCAGGGTGCGGAGGGCACCATGTTACACATATTCTGGGAATGTACTGGACTGAAAGAATTCTGGAAAATGGTCTCTGAAACAGTTAAAGAAATTACAGGTGTGTCTCTTGGGGAAAACCCGGCAGCTTTTTTGCTGCATGATATTCCGTTATCTATTGATAAATATAAAAAATCTCTCTTAAGGCACCTGCTTACAGCAGCAAAAGCTTGTACCCCGGCACTCTGGAAAAGCACGGTAGCTCTGACTAAATTACAATGGATTAGCAGAATAACAGAGATCCAACAAATGGAAAATCTTACAATGATGCTGAGAAAGCAAGAAGACAGGTATCGGGAAGTCTGGACTCCCTATATTACATACAGGGAGCATAATCCCTAAATAAAATTTCTAGCAGGGGGGAGGGGGGGACGGTATGATGGGGCATAATATTAATTTTTTATTTATTTATTTATTTTTTTTGTTGTTATCTCTTTTCTTCTTCTGTGTCTCTTTTTTTTTTTTGGGTGTTTTGTTTTGGCTTTGGAGGATAACCAGGGCTATCCCTGGTTAAGGAAAATGTCAGAAATCAGAGTAGGAATTATTACGGGTATGTATTAGAATAATAAGAAGGCAAGATGAAATGATGAGTTTTTTGCCTAAAGACAAAATAACTTCGTTATAAAGGTGATAGTAATTGGCGATTTTCAAGAAGATAATATTTGTAAAAAAGAAGATGTAGGTGTTGATGTACTCATATGTAATATTGTACTACTATTATTGTGGAAAAAATGAAAATAAAGAATTTATAATAATAAAAAAAAAACATTACTTCTGCCTATAGCTCTTAAAGGGCCATTTTTTAAATTTTTTTTTTTTAAAGACAATTTTTTTTTATTGCATTTTAGTGTAAATATGAGATCTGAGGTCTTTTGTCCCCAGATCTCATATTTAAGAGGTCCTGTCATGCTTTTTTTCTATTACAAGGGATGTTTCCATTCCTTGTAATAGGAACAAAAGTGACACTTTTTTAAAGTGTAAAAATAAAAGGTAAAATAAATAAGAAAAAAATTTTTTTAAACGCGCCTCGTCCCGCCAAGCTCGTGTGCAGAAGCGAACGCATACGTGAGTAGCGCCCGCATATGAAAACAGTGTTCAAACCACACATGTGAGGTACCACCGTGATCGGTAGAGCAAGAGCAATAATTCTAGCCCAAAACTTCTTCTGTAACTCAAAACATGCAACCTGTAGAATTTTTTTAAACGTCTCCTATGGAGATTTTTAAGGGTAAAAGTTTGTTGCCATTCCAGGAGCGGGTGCAATTTTGAAGTGTGACATGTTGGGTATCAATTTACTCAGGGTAACGTTATCTTTCACAATATTAAAAACAATTGGGCTAACTTTACTGTTGTCTTATTTTTTAATTCAAAAAAGTGTATTTTTTCCAAAAAAAGTACGCTTGTAAGACCGCTGCGCAAATACTGTGTAACAGAAAGTATTGTAACGACCGCCATTTTATTCTTTAGGGTGTTAAAAAAATGTATAATGTTTGGGGGTTCTAAGTAATTTTCTAGCAAATAAAACTGTTTTTAACTTGTAAACAACACATCTAAAAAAGAGGTCCAGTCCTTAAGTGGTTAAAGCGACGCAGTGCCATATCGCGAAACATGACCTGGTCAGGAAGTGGATAAATCCTTCCGGGGCTGAAGTGGTTAACCAATGTGTCCTTGCACACATAGGCATTTAGAGGAAGAAAAAACCCACTGCCATCACATCCAGGAGGAGCTTGAGAAATGTAAATATGTGTAAACGTGTGTTAATGCTAGGCACATTTAGCTCTCGAGTGTTAATCCATTTCAGTGACCAGAATAAATTATTATTCTGGCCAATGACGTGAATTAACGCCTAAGCGTTTGTTCTGCAAAAATGCTCCTGACACGAGGAAATGCGTCTAGGAGAGATGGCCAAATGTCCAATGTGCATGAGGCCTAAGAATCAAGTGCTAACCATCCATTATGTAGACTGTGCAAACTTCAGTGCTCGGACACCACAAGTACACACCACCTCCTTACCAAGTAATTTGACCTCTTAATGTTGAGGTCAAATGGCACTTGTGGATAAAACCATGCAATAAGCTCGCCAGGCAGCTATAAGAATGGATGTCATCACTCCAAAACTCTCAGGCGTCAGATCGCTGCAGCAGTTTAACCAAGCGCTCATTCCCTTTTAGGTGATATTACCATTGCCCCCACCGATCACAGTAGCGTTCTGGTCCCACATAAAGTGGAGAAAATTAGAGGAGCTTTAGTGCATTAATTTAATAAAGCGTTTTATTATAAAAGTCAAAAGATACTCACCAAAATGATAAGTGCAGCACATAAAAGTGAAAGCACACCGCTTGGCCAATCGCGCAAGCGAGATGACATCACAACCAAGGGGCCTGCCTGCTAGTTGCGACCTGACGTTTTTCAGGGGACTCTGAAAGGTTGGTGATGCTGACTGTCCATTTTATAAACATTTAGCCTGGGTTCATACTAGCGATGTGGGAACCAGTGCGATTCCAGCGCCGGTTCCCGCATCGCATCTTTCCCGCAGGCAGTTCACACTGCCCTCTGTGAACCGCTGCAGGTGTCAATACAATGTTAATGACACCCCCAGATTGGTTCACCGATCGCAGTGCGAATCGGAATCAGATCACATGGGTGAGAACACCCATGCGATCTGATTCCATTGTGGGGAAAAAATAGTGCCTGCACCTTTTTCGTGCAAATCCAATGTGAGTTCAGCCATACAGTTTTCAGCCATACTCGCTTTGCACAGACATTGCATATGATCGGCACCGCAGTGCGGGTGCGAATCATATGCGATGTCTGTGTGCAATACATCAGCAATATTTGCGCTAAAAGGCATAAAATAGGTGATGGGTGAATTATGTAAAAGTTGCATTGGGAAAATGACATGAAGTGTAAAAAAAAAAAAAAAATCACTTTAAAACCTAGGAAATAAAATATTTATGTATATTTGCTACCAAATTAATAAATTATCTAAATGGGCTAGAGCTAAAAGTTATAATGTGCGATAGTGAGGGGATTCAAAGGGGGTGAAAGGGTTCTGTTATTGAAATTGTTAAACACCTTGTTTGAAAAAACCTTTGCTCAGATGTTAAAATGTGCATATAATCTTATTGAACAATGATTTTTAGACATGTGTTTCATTGTTAAATTATTTGTGAGTTTACCTGGAAAACTATTTGTCTGAAGTTTTTATAAATGTAATACTAAAACCATTCTGTTGTTGTTGTATAGCTTGAAACCTGAGGCTGCACAAGGCAAGTCTGTAAAATCCTCTAAGTGGATTTGGTCTTGGGATGATAATTAATCTGGGATATTTATGGAAGGGGAACTCGGCTTTTCAGGGTATACCATTAAGATATTACACTTCTGTTTCCTCCTAAATCGTTTCATTTGAACAGCGCAGGGGAGAAGCCATTATGAAATTTTAATAGGAAATTTAGAGATGTTCAGTCTCCTTTTTTAATTGCTGCCTGCTTTTCTTTTATGTATAGGTTTATGATGCTGAGTTTGGTTAGAGATGTGTTTTTTGTATACTGTGCTAGATTCTGTGTTTTGAAAATAAACTTTTATATAAAATGTACCGTATATAGTTTTTTATTCTGCTTTTCTTTATATTTTTTTCTTAACATTTTTCCAATGTTTTATATATTTTTATTTTTTATAGTCCGGACTAAAAATACAATTCTATGTATACATATTTTTTCTTTTATTTGGATTAGTTGAAATGGGTATTAGGAATATTATGTACTGCATCTTCTTACTGTAAAAGCAACTAAAAGCTATTTATTATACGAGATTTATATAGCGCCAACAGTTTACTCAGCGCTTTACAATGTATAAGGGGGACAACACAATTACAGTTCAATACAAAAGGTACAGGAGGGCCCTGCTCGTAGAGCTTACATTCTAAAAGGGAGGGGGTGGTGGTACAAAAAGGTAATAGCTGCAAAGAATGATTTGATGGGGGTGGCTCAGGGACAGTTATGTGGGTGTGGGATAGGCTTCCCTGAATAAATGAGTTTTCAAGGATCTCCTAAAGGTGGACAGGGTAGGGGCTGATCGGACATACTGGGGCAGGGAATTCCAGAGG
Source organism: Lithobates clamitans (assembly GCA_037952925.1). Lineage (NCBI taxonomy): Eukaryota > Metazoa > Chordata > Amphibia > Anura > Ranidae > Lithobates > Lithobates clamitans. The sequence goes on from JBBGZY010001168.1 coordinate 948,813, forward strand.
ATGGGAGAGGCTCTGGAGAAGTCCTGAAGGCGAGCATGGGAGGAGGTAACAAGGGAGCTAGAGAGCAGGAGGTCCTGGGAGGAGCGGAGGGGGCGATTTGGGCGATATCTGCAGATGAGGTTGGTGATGTAGATGGGGGCGATGTTGTGAATGGCCTTGTATGTTATGGTTAGCATTTTGAATTTTACACGGTGGGGTAGGGGAAGCCAGTGAAGGGATTGGCAGAGAGGAGCAGCAGTCACGGATCGATTAGTGAGGTGTATTAGTCTAGCAGCAGCATTCATAATAGACTGAAGGGGGGATAGCCTGCTTAAGGGTAGGCCATTAAGGAGAGAGTTGCAATAATCAAAGAGTGAATAAGTTGTTTTGTAGTGTCATTAGTCAGAAAGGGTCGAATTCTGGAGATGTTGCGAAGGTTAAGGCGGCAGGATTTAGCCAGTGATTGGATATGGGGGCTGAAGGAGAGGTCAGAGTCAAGGATTACACCCAGGACTCTGGCATGTGTGGAGGGACCAATGGTTGTGTTGTTGATATTAATGGTGAAGTCACAGGAGGGGGACCGTGAAGGAGGAAATATAACAAGCTCAGTTTTAGAAAGATTAAGTTTGAGGAAGTGGTGTGACATCCATACCGATATGTCATTCAGCAAGTTTGAGATCCGTGAGGAGATAGTGGGGGTGAGTTGGGGAGTGGAGAGATAGATCTGTGTGTCATCGGCATAGAGATGGTATTGGAAGATATGGGAGGTGATCAACTGGCCCAGGGAAGAGGTATAGAGTGAGAAAAGGAGAGGCCCAAGGACAGAGCCTTGGGGTACCCCAACAGAAAGAGGAAGGGGAGCGGAGGAGATGGCGTTGTAAGTGACGCTGAAAGTGCGCTGAGATAGGTAGGAGGAGAACCAGGATAATGCAGAATCACGGAGGCCAAGGGAGTGTAATTTGCTGAGGAGCAGCAGGTGGTCAACTGTGTCAAAGGCAGCAGAGAGGTCTAAAAGTATGAGTATGGAGTAGTGGCCATTGGTTTTGGCAGTTATTAGGTCATTGGTGATTTTTAGTAGGGCAGTTTCAGTTGAATATTGTAGGCGGAAGCCAGACTGTAGGGGGTCGAGAAGGTTGTTGTCCGTGAGGTAGCGACTCATTTGGTCATGAACAAGGCGTTCGATGAGCTTGGAGGCAAACGGGAGAAGGGAGATAGGTCTTAAGTTATTCAAACAGGTGGGGTCTAGTGAGGGTTTTTTGAGTATGGGGGTAACCAGTGCATGTTTGAACGGGGAAGGAAAGGTGCCGGAGGAGAGGGAGAGGTTGAAGATGTGGGTTAGGGAGTTGAGGATAGAGTGGGAAGGTGGTCGCAGCAATTGAGAGGGGACAGGGTCCAGGGGACATGTAGTGAGGTGGGCCATGGAGAGGAGTTTATCAACTTCTTCTGTGGTAACTGGGCAAAAGGAGGAGAGTATTGAGTGTGGTGTTGGACCTGATATGTTGGGTAGGGGAGGAATTTTAATGCTGGATATCTCCTTGCGAATTGTGTTGATTTTGCTATTGAAGTGGTTGGCAATATGTTGAGCAGTAAGCAAGTTGGTGGGAGGGGGCAGTGGGGGGTGAAGTAAGGAATTAAGGGTAGAAAAGAGTTGACGAGGTTTGGATGAGAGGGTTTTGATGAGAGTGTTGTAATAGGTTTGTTTAGCAGTGTGGAGGCAGGAGTTGTATTTGAGAAGGACAGATTTGTAGAGGGTAAAGTCTTGCAGGGATTTAGATTTACGCCATGCTCGCTCAAGAGCACGGCTGCGTCTCTTGAGACTTCTGGTGTCGTCTGTTTGCCAGGGTTGTGGCAGATGGGGCCTGGTTCTGTGTGTAGAAAGAGGAGCAAGTACTTCTAGGGAGGATGACAACGTGGTGTTGTAGATGGAAGTGGTTAGGTCTGGGCAGGACAGGGGTGCGATTTTGTCATAAAGGCCATCAGTAGCAGAGTGAAGAAGGGAAGGTTTGAGGTTGCGAAGGTTCCTGCGGGTAGTGGTTTGTGGGTTGGCAGCATGGGATATAGGAGACAAGGAGAGTGTGAAACGGATAAGGTTGTGATCAGAGAGAGGAAAGGGTGCGTTGGAGAGATTGCAGGGAGTGCAGCGATGGGAGAATACAAGGTCAAGAGTGTTGCCGTTGGAGTGAGTGGTGGTTTGTGTCCATTGTGTTAGGTTAAAAGAGGAGGTTAAGTTGAGTAGTTTAGAAGTGGTAGCATTATTAACATTGATTGGAATGTTAAAGTCACCTAGGATGATGGCAGGCACTTCAGATGAGAGAAAATAGGGTAGCCATGCAGAGAAGTCATCCAGAAAGCGTGACACTGGTCCAGGAGGCCGATAAATGACTGCGACCCTCAGACAAGCTGGAGAGAAAAGACGAATGCAGTGCATTTCGAAAGAGCAGGTGGAAAGAGAGGGAGGTGTGGGCAGTACCTGGAAGGTGCATTGTGGGGAGAGGAGAAGTCCGACACCACCTCCTTTTCGTCCACTGGGTCTGGTGGAGTGAGTCCAGAGAAGGCCACTGTGGGACAGTGCAGCTGGAGAGGTAGTATCAAATTCCTGGAGCCAGGTTTCAGTTATAGCAAATTGATCAAGGGATTTGGAGAGGAAAAGGTCATTGACAGAAACTAGTTTGTTGAAGACTGAGCGGGCATTCCAGAGGGCACATGAAAGAGGGGGGCTGACTTGTGGAATCAGGGGAATTGGGATGAGAAGGTTGAAGTTGCGACTACTGTTGGAGGAGGTAGATGGCCGATCTTGGCGTTGGGAATTGGGTGTGGGAGGGCGGGGGTTTGGTGCGATGTCCCCAGACATTAGGAGTAATAGGAGGGTGAGGGTGGTAAGACAGGAGTGGGATTTATAGGAGGGCAGATGCTGTGGTGGAATGGACGTGGTGATACTGTGTGGGCTTAGAATGAGCAGGAGGTGGTAAGTGGAGTAATATTGAGTGGGCAGAAGAGAGGGAGATATATAAAGGTTGGGGGCTGGAGAGGGGGGGTAAAGTAATGAGAGTTTGAGGAGAGAGGACGTTATAACAAAGATTAGTGTGAGCATTTTAGAGGGTGGGGACAGGCTAATAGAAGGAAGGCTGAGGAAAGTTAGTGAATGAAGTGGAACTTCCTGCAAAATAGCTGTGAAACAATAATGTCTGTACTTACTTTTTTTTTGTAGCAGTGCCTTAGTCAAAGTGCCAAACACTTGTTGCCGGCGTGACACTTTGTGCAAGGAGTGACCAGCCTAAACCCTCGCCAGCCGTCCCAAGAAATTAACTAAATTTATAGTGGCAAGGTGTGGGGGGAATTCAAAATTATTCAATTAGAAGCTGATAAAACTAAGCTTGTGGGGGGTGGGGTTTTACAACTGGCCTGGACAGATTGCAGTGCAAGAGGGGGCAACCGAATAAGGTTAAATGTTTGGTCTTGTTCAGGGCAGCAGAATACAAAATAAATGACACTTTCAAAAACAAACAAGTATAGGCACTAGTTTCAAATTCTTAGGAAGGCAGAATTAAAGTTCAGTTAGGCAATGTAGTCCAGTGTTTAAGAGAAGAGGGGAGTCTTTGCAGTTACCAGAGGGTATGAAGAGTCAGGTGGGAAATCGCAGACAGGTGGAGCGACTTTTGTGTTGCAGTTACCAGAGGGTATGAAGAGTCAGGTGGGAAATCGCAGACAG